>JALJCO010009562.1:0-312410 GCA_023101725.1 Atherinomorus stipes | reverse complement strand
GATTGGATTTAATATATATGGGTAGAAAACAGATAGCATCGTGTCATAACAATATCTGGGATATACTTATATAATAATAATAATTATAATATATATATTAATATGATAATGATAATTATTATATTATATCATATAATCATAATAATACTTTATTTATACCTTCTGGGATAAATAAAGTATTTTTCATTTTCATTTCATTCTCGTCATGTACTTTTAAAACATCATCACGAGTTACCATCCAGTGCTACAAACAAGCAAAAAAAACTTGTGTAAAATCCAACAACAAACTGCAGATTCTCACAGTGTGACTGAAAAAGCTGTTAAAGCAATGAGTGCTGGGACATGGTTTCAGTAAAGAAAGAGCAAAGCTGCAGCTTTTTCAACCCAGCTGGGATTGCTAGGTCATTCGCTAACCAGAGAGGGCAGCGTCACCACTGTGCCAACAGTCCCACAGGCCTACAAGACTGCTGATGCAGGCTTTCAAGAGCACCCCAAAATTATGTGGGTTTATCACTGAGTGGCACGCTGCTGTCCAATTAGCAAATGCCCTGCAGTCATCGTGGCTGCCTTACTTGGTCAAGGACACATAATAACTTTCTGTGTCATAACATCACCCAGCACATCTATGCAAGTGGTGCATATTACTGTACATCTGTTCACTACTTTTGGTTGAGAGAGTTCTTTGCGCTCAGTTATCCCATTTGAGAGGAGGTGACACAAATGTGGAAGCAAAAGTTTGGTTTTATGGATGTAGACCGTCCAACCTTAACTAACTTTACACTTCCTAAACTTACCAAAACTAGCAGAAGAAAATAACAAAAATTGAGAAATGTAGAGATGCAGTTTAGTTAAGAGGCATCTGTGTCATACAGCTATTTGGAATACCTAAAACAATCGCCATCTTCCTGCTCAGTGGTGCCTTTTAACTTCACAGGCCTCAGTCAACCAGGATGAAGCAATTTATCACAAGAGGAATCCAGTGAAGGGAGAGCAGAGATGAGACAAAGTCTGTCATATGATCCGAAGGTTGCTGTGGCAACGGCTCCATGGTAGGAAGGTGTTTAAAAGCGTCAGTCAGTGAGAATCTGCAGTAGAAATATCAGCTTGAGTATTTTGATTCAGTCTGAGTCTGTTTTTTTTACGTCTGATAAAGCAAAGAAACACAAGGACGGGAATAACAATCAGCATTAAAGTATAAAAGTCACAGTCTGCATTTTGGACTTATTTCAATCTGTAATAATTGTTATAAAAGGGAATTTTACCCTTTCAGACTGCTTCAAGCTTGTCCATTCCACTTATTTACTCCTCTTTGTCATGCATCATCAGTAAAAATAATTTACAGGAAAATCATTTTCGTTGGCGAGTCAGATTAGAGAAAAGCTTGTTTTATTATAACAGCCACGGTGGCAGACATGTGGGAATGGTGAACAAAACAAATTCATCGGGTCAGAATGAAAAATGGCCTCTTGATACCATCTTCCTCCCCAATCTCGGTGGTATTAAAGGATATGCTGCTGGATGGTGCTTGATTTATGGTCCTCTAGATGACTGTGCGTGCTGCAGTTGTGTCATGTCCAGTGTCTTAATAGAGCCGTGACCACCCAGTTCAAATCCAAAGACTTAGAGTTTGATCAAGGAGATAAAGTTTTTAGCGAGAGGTTGTTATTGCTCAGAAATGTGGACAATCCTTTTATAAAGAATTGACATTCTCATGATGACTTTACCGGATTTCAGTTCAGTTAAGACATATGAAGATAGTAATAGCACATCCCTGCATTACTTGTTTTTTTATTCAGATGCTCAGCAATTAATAATTATTCACTGCTGAGTCAAGGAAAACCAGTTTTCTTATCTACTCCTTCGTGTGAACAATTAATGAACAAGTTCTGGCCATTAATGTAGGCCAGACGTTTGTATGCTGCAAAAAATCTATCACCAAATGCGTTTAGATTCAAGCTGACAGGATTGAAATGATGGTTTTGTCAGGACTAATACGAAGCTGCAACAGTCTGAGAGCGACCAAGGAAAAAAAGACTAAATCTGTTGTTTCTATTAGTCCCCCAAAACAACACATGTTAAGCAAAGCCCTCTATTGGCCATTTGTATGAGAACAAGAAAGGAAATCAGCAGCTAAGCCTATAGACAAAAGGTCGGGTGGTTAGAGGGATCAACAAAACATCATCAAATCAACAAAACACAAGAGAAAACTGTGTCTTTTCTACTTTCAATCAATTTCAGTTGACTGTGATCAAACCCAAGCCACGATGGAGACCTGACTGCAACAAATTACCTGTTCTGAACAGATCTGTCCCCCCCCCCCCCAATCTGAACAACGTTCTGACTGATAGAACTGATGCAGTAGATGCAGTCTAAAACATGTAGACGTAATTAGCTTATGTTACATTTAATCCTTTATAAGAAGAGTTAACTGAATGGTTATGACGCCTTTAGTTACATTTCTTACTTATTTTATTTGTGTCATGCGTCTGCTCTTTTGACTGTTATTTGTTTTATTAGATTTTCTGTTCACTACTTTGGTTCAGTGTGGATGGTTTAAAGTGCTTCATATATGAAGCTGGATTGGCTTTCAAAGTTTTAAATCTGCTGTCTTTGCTTACACTCCTGCATAGGCACGACTGGTGGGAATGGATTTTATACCTATCAGCCAGTGGTAATTGCGTATGCAAGTTGGAGATATAAAAAAGCCAAGCTAACTTTAGCAGCTGTAAGAGATGTCTGCAAAATTGCAAGAAAGCATCCAAGAAAACTTTGAAAAAAGGAAAGTGAGAACAAACAAAACAAACTAGGTTATAAGCCTCTCTGATTCTAAATAAAACTCATGATAAGGAGTCTGCCACTTCAAATATGAAAGTAAAAGGTCCTCAGGAGTGGCCAAGACCAGTCTTAGAGATCTACCGTCCAGCAACTTTTAGATACATCCCCTCTTCAACACACCTAAATTAAATGAATGGCTCATTACCAGGCCTCTCCAGAGTTAAATGCACATAAGATAGGCCTAATGGGCTTCATGCACAACTTCCTGAACTTAAAAATAGGGTGGCTGATGTTTTCCAGGAGCATATTTTACTATATTGCTTAAAATGTCCCTCGCACCCCGATTGCAGACAATTAATTAAATGTTGTAACACAAAATTAAAAAATGTAGTCATCTGTGGAACAGACAGGACTGAAAAAAAAACATACAATTGTCTTGAACGGTCCATTCTTATTGATTGAATGATGATAAAGTTTTACCCTGACAGGGGTTATTATGTTTTGAAAATAAACTTTCCTTCCAGTCGGTTTCCATTCAAGTGCATTTCTCATATGTTTTGTTTTAAAAGGGGCGCAATATTGAATTTGATGTGACTTTACTTGAGGCTACACATTTATCTTGAAATAATCATTAAGTAATGATAACATCTTTATGGTTGGGATTTACCTGTAATGAATATACTGTATACCAATGGACCAACGTGAACTTCTTTGGATTAGTCTTGCATATAAGAAAAAGAAAAAAAATCAATGGTATGAAAATAAATTCTTGCATATTTTGGTCTAAACTGTAAAATTTGCTGACATAATAATGAACACATGAATTAAGGAATTAACAGTGAATTAATGTTCATCAATTGATCTATTGAGTGTGAAATAATCATATAAATCTACATTGAGATCATCATTAGTTCATGATGAGCAACAGGAATTCATGATAGATCCTGCATTAGTGAATGCATTAGTTCATCATATGTTATCATGAGGTTTGTCTTCCTCAAAACTTGGTTCCATTTGATGCTTTAACTCATCATAATCTGTTAATAAGTTGTTATAATGAAACACTCAACAAGCAGGAGTATAATACACTTAAAAAAAAGTTTTCAACAGCAATTATTGTTCCTGAGATAGTACTTCTTGTTAGTTAGGCTACTGACACCTTTTTTTATATAGCATGAAATAGCCCACCATGTTTCTGATTCTGCTTTAATGGGCATTGGTGGCAGTTTGCTGTCAGATGAACTGACAACACTGATTTCAGGATGAAAACAGTCCTTTCTTGATTCGTCAGACAAGCCAGAGCGTTCCTGCTACTTTTCTGTGAATTTTGTCCACCATGAGCCACTCTAGAGGATGCTTGAACAGCTTTTCAGTTTGGAAAAAAAGGGCAGCTTCCAGAAAACTGTTTCATACAGACTGGCACATGAGAAATGATTTTTATCTAAATAGAAGATTGTGTGATCTGTTTGTTAAGCCTCTTCTCTGTGTTCTCAACACTGTAGTGACACAAAGCGCATCCTTTCCCACTGTCCTGTCGGCGGAACCGACACTGAAATGGTTTAAAGTGGCATCAATTGAAAAAAAAACGAATGACGAAAGCTGCGTCAGAAAACCACTTCCTCAGGTAGGAGTGGATAACCTTGACAAATCCGCGCTCAGTTTTGACCCTTTTTTCTTTTTTTTTCCCTCCTTCTTCTTTTTTTGAAGTGTTTCTGATTTTTCCTGCAGCATCTTTCTTCCGGTGCAGAGATGCAGTGATGGATGTGAGCCCCAGACAACAAGTGACAAAGTGGCAAGTGATTGTTTGTCATTGCACATAATGAGCGGCACTCTGTGCGTCACGGTGCGCTCCGGACTCTCCACCCCGCATGTTAATTGTTGGCGGCTCAGCGTGATGCTCCGTCCTCTCACTGTCCTGTGAGCGCGAAGTCAGAACCACAACGTTACACACGCGCTGGTGGATATTAGGGCTATTCATGCCCCTCTATATTTCCCAACAACTGGATAATATTGATCGCTGTAAAAGACTTCCGGTAAGAAGTATATTTGTTCTAACATTTCCAGCAAAGCCATCCCTTCTCGGTGCAGACATTTGGATGCAGGTAGCCTAGTTTAATTACCGAAGTTGACAGGCTTTTTTAAAAGAGTTTGGATCGGACCATCTTATCTTTAAATACTTGGAACAACTCTTGCTTTGAATCTCGAGAAACTTAATTGAAATGTAAATTTGCACGAAGAGTAAATGTGCCTTTGTTTACACGGGGGTGAAATAATCGTAGGCTATGTGACCTTGAGTGTGTAGCCTCTAGAAGTCGTTGCATCCCTTTTGACGAGGCTTTTAACCAGAGGCAGAACTCTAAGAGCTGCTGATGTAGTTGGTCATCTCTGTGAGGAATGTTCTGCTGCTGCTATTCCTGAGCTTTTTCACAAACCACAACTGCGCTGTTCGGATGGAAAGGGGGGTCTTGTTTAAAATAAAAGGAAAGTAAAAATGTACGTCCTTTGATGTACTTCACGTGGTTCTCAGTTTGGAGAATATCGGGGTTTTTTTTCTGCAAATGGGCTCTATGCACAGTTCCATTACTTCCTGAACTTAAGGTAGCTTCTTTCTTTCCTTCATTACTGGACGAACTGATTAATCCAGGTGTGCCTGACCTCAGTAACTGGCCACACACACCTGGATTAATCAGTTTGTCCAGTAACAAAAGACAGGAAACAAAAGAGCTACCTTAAGTTCAGGAAGTAGTGGAGTCATGCATAGAGCCCATTGCAGATCAGTTGGGCTGTTAAAGCCATGCCTTAGACTTCTAAGTGGTGACATCCTCTGACTCAGATTTTTCTGTCTTAAAGAGGAGACTTGCAGGCAAAGAACTGATTAATGAACAAGTATGGGCATTTAAATAAGACTGATTGCAGAAGCTGATGCATGCTAAACACATGCAAGGCAGACAGTTACATGCAACTGTGAACATTTATCACTTAAACATTCTGCATGCAGTGCACCTTTCAGCTGGTGTAACACTTTTATTTGCATGTCAGTGCAACCTGATTGTTGTTAGTAGCAGCTAAAAATAGACGGACGATGCAAAGAATGATTTTTAGAAGAGAATGCAAACTATGTAGTGCAGATGTGTCAAATTACATTTCCTTTATGAGTCTTTTTGTGTTGATTGAAAAGCTTTATCAGTGTGTTTTATAACAGTCAAGCCAATTAATTTTATTGTCCCTAATGGGAAACTTACTGCACTGACGGGTCCTCAGAACAAAGAAAAATAGGAAATCCAGTTCCAGCCGTTCCAAACATTCCCCGTCTTTACAGCATCCTACTTACATTACTGTTTTCTTAGACTGAGTTTAGTTGAAATTTCAACTTTTTTTCTTTTTTTTTCAATGCCACCATTTTCAATGTGTCAGCTCTCTTTGCCCATAGAGATCTGAGACCCCATTTTTTAGCTCAATTAAGAAAATCATAATATCCATTCATTTATCATGAAAAATGAGTGAGTGCATTCATTCTGCTTATGGCACCGTGTATTTCCTGAAAGAAAGTAGGTAATATTTGCTCTGATACAGGACATCGTCTCATGTGTCATTTGTTTAGAAAAAGCTTGTCACCCAGCTGTTGTTGTGAGAGTGGATGTTATGTTGAGAAGTAAAGATGATGCAGGATTCCCACATGCTCCAGAAAAAAGGGATAAACCTGCTCGTGTGTAGAGAATTTTTTTCAAGGACAGAGCAATAAATGACCTGGTAGTTAAAAAGGGCGTTCTCTTTTTTTTTTTTTTTTTTTCTTTTTTTCTTTTTTTTAAGCCAGCTCCACACAGACTGACGAAGCATTGGCTTGGGATCATCTGAACTGTGAGTTGATTTTTTTTCCAGTGGGATTATTGGTTGGGTGAGCTGATGTGTTCCCTGATGATGATGTTGATGATGTTGGCAGGATTGATGTTGGCAGCCACTGATTGATATTTTGTGTCTTGTATAGTGCAGAGTTGGATTGAATGACAGGACAGACAAGCAGCGCTGGGGGTTTTATAGTTAATGCACACAGGATTATAAAGACTTGTGAATGGCTGTTCGTGGATTATTGCATCATAGGCTCATCTTGCCATGCAGAGGAAATCCTTTCTTTTTTTTAAATCAGGAAAGCAAAAGCACATCGTGAATGCAGCTTTTTTGTCTTTCCAAAGAGGGATTGTGGAACATTTCAGGTCTTTATGAAGAAACTGCTGATGATGAGAAAGCTTATTTCAGGCTGATGGTGATGATGATAAAGATGATGGTGCTGTTACACAGCATGTAGGGCCCAGCATCTTCATTCAGGTCTTTTGTATGTTTCACTTACATGGAAATGTTTGTCAGTCTTAATCACAAAGTGCACAAGAGTCTTTATTTACATTTCACCCTTTCTATTTCCTTTCCAAGCTTTGTAGTTTTGATGGCGACTCACCCAATAAGTAAGAATTCAACACATGGGGCTGTGAGGTGGATCAGGAGAGCACATGAGGGCACATTATCCAGTGCATCATGTTCATTTCTTCCATTACGTTTGGGTTGAACCAACCACTCCCTGAAAGAGGGGGTCGAGATGGATGTTGCTGGGAGGCTTCAGAGGATTAGAGGATTTACAGGAAAAAAAAGCATTACTAAAGTTAAGCTTTGCAGAGCAGGGAAATTAAATAGAACAATTTGCAGGATTGGGAATTTTTGGAACCAAAAATATTGCATAAGAGAGGAAGAGCCATGGGAGGTTTAGTTAGCACACTGGTGTGACAAATGCTCTGCTGTCTTTGCGCTAGCATCTTTCATGACTCAAGAGAAACATAACCATGTGTTACAATATGGTGTTTTATCACAAGCTTAACCAAGCATTAAATGGAGGAGTAATGGAGTCAGCAACTGTGTGAAGTCTTATTTAAGAACTCCAGGCAGGAAAAGGAAACATCGTTACCATTTAAAACATACAATTCTCCAATTATAGAGGTGCTTGCAGTTTCTAAGTTGACCTTTCTGTTTTTCCTGATGCAGGACTAAAGGCAGGAACTGGAACCCAGCTGTCACTCTTCAGCATCGTCCCTATAGCTGCATCCATTTTCTCTTCTCTACTCTTTGCTTCTGTCACTTCTTTTCTTGTTCCTCCCAGTCTCTGCCTCTCTCTTTCTCACTCCACCCCCACCCCTCTCCCAACCCAACCCTCAGCCTCCCTGATGCCTAAGAACAGCAAGGTGACACAGCGCGAGCAGAGCCATGAGCACGTCACAGAGTCGGTGGCTGACCTGCTCGCACACGAAGAGCCGCTCGACTACAAGAGCAGTTCCCTGAACGTCGGAGCAGCAGCAGGAAAGAAAGTCCCACAGATAGAAGTGCCCGAAAATGACGGGCGACCTGCTTGGAACAGCAAGCTGCAGTACATCCTGGCCCAGGTGGGCTTCTCTGTGGGACTGGGGAACGTGTGGCGCTTCCCTTACCTGTGCCAAAAGAATGGAGGAGGTGAGCTGTGATGATCATCACAACAGTCTGCGCCCTTTTTTTTTTCTTTTCTCACACCTTTTTTTTCCCCTGAAAGCCATGTTCTTCTCTTGCAATTCATTACATGTCCCACATGTCTGCATCACGTCCATCACAAGCAACCATCTGCTTTCTGTTTCCACTGGAACATAAATAGCCAGCATACAGCATATTGGAATGGTACTGTATGCATTTCTAGTTAACCTAGAGAGGAGGTCACAAAGAAAAGCTTTTCACTTAAAAAAAAATGTTCGTTTTTTTTTAAATACCTTTGGACTAGGTCTTAATTTAAAGTTGCTACTCCTTGCTCTGTTACAGTGTGACCCATGCAGACACACACGCAACCAGCAAGCATCAGGGATGATGGCAGAATGGCAAAAAGATCATTTCTTGGGATCATAAAACAGCTTGACCTCATTATGTGAAGTGCCCTGCAATGGCATATGGTGTAATTTGGTACATTTAGAAATTGAACTGCAGTTTTTATGCAGTTTTACTATCAAGCTGACCCAGTATCAATTGTCCATGGATACCCTTCACGAGTTAAAATCCTATCTATATGGACAATTCCAGTGTGTTCGCCTAAATAATACAGTACCACAACAATCAGGCATGTACGGGGTACCGCAAGGCTCTGTTTTGGGGCCTCTATTATTCAGCCTTTATATCAATGAGCTCTCACCTGTGTGTGATGATGTTGATGTCCAAATGTATGCAGATGACACAGTCATCGACACACATGGGAAGGACCCAGAACAGGTGGCAGCCAAATTATCAAAGGCGATGAATAACATTACAAAATGGGTGAAGGACTCTTGTTTGACATTAAATGTGGAAAAAATGGCAACAATGTTTTTCTCAAGTAGGCCATGTTGCAAAACATTTCCCTCTGCTACTGTTATGGAACAAAAATTAAAAATGTAGATGAGCTCAGATACCTAGGTATTGTTTTAGACTCTAGGCTTAGCTTTAAAAAAAAACATGTTAAAAAGGTCTGTCATACGCAGTGATAGTGCACTATTACTGCACTATCACTGGCTGAACGATTTGTCCCGCGAATACGTCATCGCGCACGGTATCCAAACTTGGCGTGTGGAAACGTCCTTTCATTCATTTATGCTCTGAAATCGTTTCCCCTGGGCACACTGGTGTTTCTCTGTGCGATTGAATTAGCAGACAAGTCGCTGGTCAGTGACTGGTAAGTGGCTGGCAGTCGGCAGAAAGGGGAACTTTCACAGGCCAACAAGGCAACCATTAAACCGCTGAAATCACTCAATAAACAGGCCCTGAGGATCCTGGACGGGAAAACACAACATCATCACTGTCAAATACTTGCTAAATTTGGAATGTTAAACTTTAAAAATTACATTAGATGCACAAATTTATGTTTAATTTCAGGATAATAAATGGTATGGCCCCTCCATCACTTAAGAAGTTTGTTGAAAAGATGAACAGAACAACACGATCAACAGTTAGTGGGCAATGTACCTAGAAGAAAAACAGCATTAGGCCAATCAGCATTCCCACTTAAAACAATAACAGAATGGAAGAAACTTCCAGCAGAATTAAAAATATGCAGACAGTTTAAAATATTCTGCATTGAAACAAAATAACATCTTCTAAAAGAATAGCTATGTCAGCATTAACTTTTACCATAGGTGGTACTGACTGTATATGAATGTGTCAGTGTCAGTTCAGGCTTTAATTTCCGTTGAACAGTTAAAGTACAATAAGGATAAACTGGCTTGTAACCTTTGTACTGTCCCTTTACAACATTGTCTTGTCTTCCCAGAAACACACCAAAAGATCAGATCAAACAGTATTAGCTTTCCTGAAAAGTTAGTTTTACTTTCATGAAGCTCAGACTTCTGGTAGACTTACTGGTAGACTTTGGCTGTAGCCAAAAGAACATTTGAACAACTGAGTAGGAAAATACCTGTGATTAGGCGAGTAACAATAGGCGGATATTGGCAACAACTGTACAGATGTAACATTTGGATATTGTGCTGAAGATAAATATTCAATATTAGAGAAGATTTTATCTCACTTGCTCCAAGTGTTATTTATAATCTTATGTTATGTACACCAGGAGTGTCCAAAGTCGGTCTTTGAGGACCACAATTCTGCAGTTTTTCAGTGTTTCCCTGCACCAACACAGCTGACTCAAATTACATGGATCCAACAGTCTATGAAGTATTGCACAATGACTTTGTGTTTCGAGTAGCTGTGTTGGAAAAGGGATACACTGAAAACCTGGAAGATCGTGGCCGGCAAAGACCGGAGCTGGACACCCCTGCCTTATACTCATTATTTTACAATAATATCTTTCACAATAAGAGTTCAAACTCACATCAGACGTCATTAAAGATTAATTTTACTGATCACACTGGGTTTTTTGTTGTTTTTTTCCTCAAAATTTTCTATAACTGTAATGATCTACCAGTGTTTGTGACTAATTTTGGTTCTTTGTGTGTCTGTAATTCTACAAACTCCAAGTGGGCATTAGAAATTTCATTGCTCTGTTCACAATGAAACAGGGACTCAAAAAAAAAAGCAATTTCTTGTCATGCTCTATGGCTGATGTAGAAATGTTGTGCAGGCCCATTTAGCTCTGACTTTGTATCAGGATGACAAAATGAAATGTTTTATGAGACTGTGAAACAGGGTTTAATGTTGGTGGATGTTTGGCTACGACTGTTTCACTTTGAACAGCCACTTATGTGAGATCTGTATTTAGATCTCTGAGGGAGGCATCAGTCAGGGTCAGAAACTGCAGTTGACGATGTTGTTGTGGTGGTGTGATGTTCGAGAGAGAAAAGAGGAGAAGCCTTTCTTTAGAAACTCCAAATGCACTGTATGGTGTGATCGGACTGGGCCTGCAGTGCATAAACATGTCATTACAAACAAAGCTGCATATTTGAGAGTTTAGTGATGCAAAAACCACAACCACTTCATCCTGTAAGGAAATGTTTCCTTCCCAATGACAATTGTGTCTTTCAGGATGAAAAGGACAGTCATTTGTTGAGAAGGCTGAATGTTTTGATTAAAGTTGATTATCAAGGCCCTCACAACCACAATTTGAAACACCTTTGTGAGATTTTGGTGTGATGCAGGATTTTTTTTCTATGTTAATTTGCATATTATGTGATCATAGCTTCCAGTTTGTCTGTGGAACGACTGCGTTCCACCATCAAAAATTGCACAGCACTTTCATTCAGCACAAATTTAGAGAGCAGCTGTATTGTGCAGAAAAGTCTAAAAATAGCTGCACTATTGATTACTACAGCCAGCAAGGCAGGCTGAGCTCAACTGATACTCTGGTAAACAGAGAGGAGCTGTAGGGAAAGCATTAATGTAACAGTATAGGGATGAGGTCTTATTTTTCACTGGGATGCATGTATGTAATCTGAGGTGTACACAATGTAAACTTATGTTTCCCCTCGGGAAAAATAGCTTTACTGTCTGTGCCTGATGTACTGTGTGTATGTTGGATATATTACCTGTAGGCTGGATTTAATTCCACAAGTTTCACCTCCAGACTTGTCAGGCCATGCCCCATTTTTCACTCTGTAATTTGCTGCCTGGCAGCCAATTACCAACACATTTAAAGGTCCGGGATGTTTGTGAGTTGTTACTGTCATTATAAGCCCCCCTTGCCTTGTTTCCTCTAAGTGCAATGCTTCCTCTTGTCACATCTTGTCCTCTTTCAGCGCCCCCCCCCCCCCCCCCCACTTCCCGTTCTTCCTCATTTGTCTTTAAGCTTGGCTTGAGCTGCTGTATATCACTTCTGCTGTTTGAGCTGGCTCCACTTTCAACAAGGTGTGATGGAGTGTGCTCACTTAAAGCTGATTTAAGGAACCTGGCAAAAACTGAAGACTCTTTACTACATTTAACCGCCTTCCTCTTTCAGCTGTCTTGATTTAGCCTCTCTGCCTCAATACTCCACCCACTGTGAGACATTTGTCGATTAATGTAATTCCTGCTTTTGATGTGAGAGTAGTTGATGTTTGCAGCTATTAGTCTTTATACCCAGGATGATGAATCATCCTTCATACATATAACGCTGTCGCATCTTCAATAATCTACACTGGATAGAGCTTCAAAGGGTACAAATTTAAACTTCTTTTAAGATTAAACTCAGTTTTAAAGCGTATATGTCAGTGAAGATAAACGAAATCACTACATTGCATGGTACAAGATAACTTATGTTGGTAATAAAATGTAGAGGAGAAAACCTTGTGTAATGTACTAGTATATTCATATAAATGTTTTTTTTTTCCCCTACTGGTACCAAAATGTACAGAGTAGGATCACAAAATAGTATGATCTGATACCACAGCCGTCACATAAAAATGCTACATTATTCAGGAGAAGTCTATGATTTATATATGTTGCTCCTGCTGCGTCAGAGACATGACATGTCAGCTTTTTTTTTTTTTATTAGAAATGTCAAAACATAAAATACAGCAACACAGGCTACAGCCTCAAACCCAAATTTACGACAATTTAAAATCAAGTGAACTTCTGGTCTCATCAAAATCTGAACATGTCAGGTTTTACATGTCGATCTGTAATCTGACATAAATTTAAAGTAAACTACTGTAGTTCTGCAGTCCTTCAGGTTTTCAGTGTCTCCCTGCTCCAACACACCTGACTCAAGTTAATGAGGAATTGTGCAGAGCTTGATTGGCTACTGGATCAATTTATTTTGAGTTAGGTGTGTTGGAGCAGGAAGACACTGAAAATCTGCAGGATTGTGGCCATTGTAGGACTGAATTGGGTAGCCCTGGTCTATGTTATGTAGAGGCCAGTCCTTTTCACGTTGAATGTTTCTCCACTTCATGGCATGCCTATTTCTCTTTATATAATTTTTTTCTGCAGTTCTTTTCATTTCCATTGAAACTTTGAAATTAAAGCAACCAATCCAAAACATTATGATGTCAGAACCCTGTAAGACCTAGTTAAGTTTAAAAGGGGGGAAATAGACAAATAGAAATGTTCCTTTTTATAAACTCTGGAAAAAATAAACAAATTTAATCTGTTTCCAAGGTGCCTATTTGGTTCCATACTTCATCCTTCTCCTCATCATTGGCATCCCGCTTTTCTTCTTGGAGTTGGCAGTGGGTCAGAAGATCCGACGTGGGAGCATTGGAGTGTGGAACTATGTGTGTCCACGTCTGGGTGGGATAGGGATGTCCAGTCTGATGGTAAGAATTTCTTCTTTTGTTTTATTCAGCATAACAATTTATTATATTCATAGCTGTAAACCCAACATACACACTTGGCAATACTTTCTGTAGCTGCAGCTGTTAAATGGCACCCAGGGAGAGCAGTTTGATAACAGCATGGTGGGGACGTAAAGTGAGGGTCCTAAGAATCATAAAAGCTGCAGTGGAGAAGCAGCTGTCAAATCCTGCAGTTGGCGCACATCTGCTGAATGTGCAGCAAAAGAAGAAGCCAAAGCTCTGTCTATATGATTTATGATGGGGTTTTTTTTCTCTGCATCAACAAAGACTTCATACACAGCAAACAAGACATACATTTTCCACGCAAATGTAGATTTTCTTTTATTTAAACATTTGGATGGACTGAAGACATCCATTTTTTTAAATTCTTCAAATTACTCCACTTTTGTTTTAAAAATAATTTGAAAGAGCCCAAAATGTTTTCTTTTCTCACTTCTACACAGATAAAGCTTAAGTTTTGATTTGTCAGGATGTCAATGTGCAACATTTCCATGCAGATAGCGCAGTCCATGTGTAAGAGATCAATGCTTTATACTTGTCCCATGCAATGTATTCAACAGTCCTTGTATTTCTTTTCCACTCATTATTCCTCACTTTTCTGTTGCACTCTCACCTGCAAATGGCTACATGTAGATTTAACCTGCTTGATGGGCTTTATATGTTTGAAAAGACAAGGACAGACAGTTATAGCTTACATTTTACATTCATGTGTTACGATTCCCACAGTTTATAGCATTGACAGATGTTTCTGGTGGGACTGGGCTGAATATGGAAAATTTGCTCTTTGCTTCTTTTGATTCTGTATATTTGACATACAAACATGTATGTGCATATATTCATATATATATATATATATATATATATATATATATATATATATATATATATATATATATACTGTACCACCACAGCTCTGTTGGATTCATAAGTGCCGCTCATGTGTTTGAGAGTGAAAGAAGCCTTTCTTCAAAGCTGCATGACTGGCACAGAAAGAGCTATAAATACCTCATAGAATATCACAGCTGAAAAGAGAGCACTTTAATTATTCATGCTTTCCTCAACCTTATTTAGAGTCTGAATGTCCTTGCTGGCAAGACTGCTAAGAAGACTGGCAGCAACATGGGACATGCACAAGGCATTCTTACTCATTTGCATGCTACACTCACGTTGCACAGATGTTGGTCTGCAAAGAACTGATGTTAGGAAGCTTAATATCATATGTTTGCTTATTTTTACCTAATGCAGCAGGTAAAATGCTGGAAAAAAACATTAATTTACCTATCTATCTATCTATCTATCTATCTATCTATCTATCTATCTATCTATCTATCTATCTATCTATCTATCTATCTATCTATCTATCTATCTATCTATCTATCTATCTATCTATCTCTCTCTCTCTCTCTCTCTCTCTCTCTCTCTCTCTCTATGTGTGTGGCTTTGTGGGTCTTTACTATAATGTGATCATTGGTTGGAGCATCTTCTACTTTTCCAGTCCTTCCAGTACCCTCTGCCGTGGAACGACTGTCCAATCAGAAAGAATGGGACACTTGCCAGTGAGTTGCTTTAAAAATGAACAAGCAGTACCATCAACTTCATGAAGTTTGCTTTAAATGCTTTACAAAATTAAGAATATATGTCACAGAAACAAAGCAAATAGAACAACAGAGATGGAATAACATGAAAAATAGCAAAATAAACAAAGCAAATGTGTCATGCAAGCCAAATGTGTGTAATTATGCCGTATGTGTTTACTATACCAGTATCATGGGACAGCTGAGGTTGCCAGGTACTTTACAGCCATCATTAAGTAGTTCAGGAGATAGCCAGGTGGCGCTTGTGATGAACACGTTCCCTACTGAACTAAATCCAACATATTTTCAGTGCATATACTTGAAGTCACCTCTTCAAAAATCTAGTTGGCTGGGAGATTGATTGGTGCTAGCTGGTTAGCAGTTAGCACATTTTCATGGCATTAGAAAAAAGTTTTTGTTTTATTCAAACCAAAACAGGGCTTTTAAAATGTTTGTAAGGTTGTTTGTTGGGCTAGAATTGAGTACAATCTGCACTCTATCACATGATAATACTGTTGGAGGTCTAGTAACTGCATGCAAAAGCCAGAAATGTGACTAGGCTCCTTGGACAAGCTCCAAAACTGCATAATTTTATACCTTTTTGTAGAAACAGTAAAACTCAATTTATATTAATACAGCTAAATTTCCAAAGTTGCTCTTATGCACATATTTTGCACATATTATTCAGTTCTTTTGTCAGACAGATAAACAGAAATTGTGACTGAAACAGCAGCATGGTATTTGAAATGATCCCCAGAGATAAAGTTAGAAGCTGCAAGATGTCATGGACCTTCTTTCACACAGTCCATGGAGTCACAGAATGGAGCATTCTTTGATGAATAATCCATGTAGCCATCACTGAATCACATGACTGAGGTTTCCAAATTTAACTTATCAGTATCAAAACAGTCAGTTTACCTTTACCCAATAACTCACTAACTTGTGAAGGATTATGTTATTTTTAGAGCAATATTCATTTGCATCATTGATGAGGCCAAACATTAGGGCTGCTTAATTATGGAAAAAGTCATTATCATGATTATTTTGGTTAACATTGAAATCCCGATTTTTCAAATTATTATTTTTTCGTTACACATTGCATTTATTTAGCATTTCTCTCTCTGTGTCAAAAATACTTTATTGATCATTTATGCAAAACCTAACAGCTGTTTTGCAATGAATAAACATTAAATAAATAAGATAGATATACTGTCAATAATAGATAAGGCATAGAAAAACATAAATGTAACCAAAATAAATTATCCAGTTGTTCTGCTATTTCTATATTTGAAGAATAAAATAAATATACTTATTTTTATATTAATAAAATAAAAATCCTAAACTAAACTTTAAGCTTTAGTGCAATGCTACAACATTCTCTGACATAATCCAGACTGAAACCCACTGGAGTTTAGTCGATTAGTGGTGATAATAAGGTAACCCTATGGGCAGCCAAGCAGCAGTCAGCATGTCTATGACTCAGCAAGACTCTGGTTGCTGACAGTAAGACGGGGAGCAGAGATTAAACCGCTCAGAATGAGGGACAGCAGCAGAATGTCAAATATTTTGCTGCTTCTGCTTGTCATAGATCTGCATCCAGCGTGACAGACAAAGAAATAAGAAAACCAGACAAAATGGGCAATGAATTAATGCATTTAACAATAAATTTGGAAGATATATGCCAGACATACTGCAGACTCATGTGTAAAGAGATGATCTCTGCACTTGTGTGTTTATTCGCCTCTGTGCAGATAAATCTTCACCATCCTGCAGAGTTATAACACTGCTGACTGTAACATCAGCCACACACAGTTTACAGTATTTTATCTCCTCAAGGTTGCGAACGCATTGAAAATAATGTCTGGTGTTTGTGTGAATTGGAGGTTCATGCTTTGCATACCAAGTACACAGATGACCTTGTGTAGCTTACTTGTCTGTAAGAGCTGTAAACCAGCAGAGAATTGAGACATTGACCCTGAGCAGACATGCTCGGTCTCTGTACGTTTCCCCCTTCTGCTCTCCTCAACCTCCTGCGTCCCTGTTGTGTCTTCACACCTGTTTCTTTTCATGCATGTTCATTTTTGCATGCTCCTTATCACCCATTGTAAACTTCCATTTTCTCTTGCTGGTGTATAGTTGTGGAGCCAGAATGTGACAAAAGCTCAGCCACAACCTATTTCTGGTACCGGCAGACTCTGAACACAACCAGCACCATTGCAGAGAGCGGCGGACTCAACGTCAAAATGACCTTATCTCTGCTGGTAGCCTGGATCATCGTCTGCCTCGCCGTCATTAAAGGAATCGCCTCCTCTGGGAAGGTAGTGTAGTGGAAAGGATGAGACAGAGATGGAGGAATGAATAATGAATGTGTCCTTTTTTTAACTCTGTGTTTTCTTCCTCAACTACCACAGGTGATGTACTTCAGTTCTCTTTTCCCCTATCTGGTGCTGTTCTGTTTCCTGGTCAGGGGTTTAATGCTGAAGGGATCAGTTGATGGTATCGCTCACATGTTTACACCCAAGGTGATTCGAACACAGCTGTTGTGTCTTTCTGCAATTTATCATCCAAGATACCTTTAATAGTCTTCATGCTAATGAACTCCTGTCATTTCTCAGTTGGAGAAGATGTTGGAGCCACAAGTGTGGAGGGAAGCAGCTACCCAGGTCTTCTTCGCCTTGGGTCTGGGGTTTGGAGGAGTCATAGCTTTCTCCAGTTACAATAAGATAGACAACAACTGTCACTTTGATGCTGTGCTCGTCTCATTCATCAACTTCCTCACCTCCATTTTGGCCACATTGGTGGTGTTTGCTGTGCTGGGATTCAAGGCCAACATCATGAATGAAAAATGTGTTGTAGAGTAAGTTGAACACCTCTTGCCACCTTCCTGTCATGATCTGTTGTTTAATTATGTTCTTTGTATGTTTCAAAAAGAGTAAATACAATACACAAATGAAATATACATAAAACCACAGAATATAATAGATACAGACATAGAATTATACACAACAAAACAGAGGTAAACGTTCAAGCTGGAGAAAAAGCCAGTGGCAAAAAAGTGCTTTTCATAAAGATTTTAAAATGTTGTCTGTGGGGAAAAAAATTTCCCAACTGTAGCTCTTCAAATTTCTGTACATGCTATCATCGTCTGCCTCACCGTCATTAAAGGGGTTTGTAAGTGTTTCATTACAAACCCCTTGTGTGAAAGACTTTGAAGAGGTACACAGACTAACTGAAGTTTTTTTGATGTGAAAAACACTAAATGTCCTCTCACCTTAATGTCCACTTTCAAACTACTTAAATTAGTATATTGGCATGATCTGTGGACCCCTCTTTGGTGGACCCCCTTGGAAGTTTTAGCACCAACGACAGCACCCTCTAGGGGCCAAGGTCTAGTGAACATAACAACCAGTCCCCGTTCTCCCCCATAGTCTTCCCTAAACTTTGACCTTTACTGTTAGTTTTTCTCAAAATAGCAGCAGTTTGGGGGACAGTTTGAGTGAATTTCAGATTGAGTCAGATCAACTAATGGCAACCTCAACATCTTACAACGTACAGCTGGTCGATATTTGATAATCAACAGCTCTTTACAACTCTGTTTTATACACATTTTGAAAGATTCAGTTTAAAGATTTAAGCAGTCAGCAACAGGAAGGAAATATGCAGTCTCTACAATCCCATGGAAATCACTCTATTGTTTAACATAAATAAAATTGAGATTTGATAATGTGAACTAGACAAACTATTTAAGTAAATAGATAAACAGATAAAAGTCCAGTTAAAACATCAGAGTTTCACCCATGCTAATGGCTCCTTTACAGTGCTATAAGCAAAGTGTTAAATGCTTGCGATGGCAGTGTTAATAATACTCACATTTACTTTTATGATGTCTACACTTGCTTATATACATACATACATATATATATATATATATATATATATATATAGTATGTATGTATATATACTTTTACTGGAGAGCATTAGTGCTAAACTCACGTAGCGTAAATGCAGCAAGTGCTGATGGAAAACATTCAGTTCTGGATATTTTATCTCATGTTAGAGCAAAAAAAAATTGCAGCTGCAATATTTTAAACTGTATTTATTTTCATGCCTTAGTATTTCAAATCATTACTAAAAATTTTACAAGTGAATTCTTTCATCATTATGTTAATGAAGTGTTCTTGTGTTTAGCGTAATGTTATGTTTGTTAGGCTTTGTTAGTTTGTGTCTGTAACCTTCTGATCCTACTGTTTTTCTTTTTCCCATTAGGAATGCTGAAAAAATCCTGGGATACCTCAACTCTAACGTCCTGAGTCATGATCTCATTCCTCCACATGTAAACTTTTCCCATCTGACTACATCAGACTATGCTGAGATGTATGGGGTCATCAAGACAGTGAAAGAGGACGGCTTTGCCCGGTTAGGTCTGGACCCTTGTGTCCTGGAGGATGAGCTCAACAAGGTGAGTCTTTGGCACATTCAACAAGAACCATATGCACAGAAATGGAAGTATCTCATGCTGCTTAACATGTCTCTCCAGGCTGTCCAGGGCACTGGCCTGGCCTTTATTGCTTTTACAGAGGCCATGACTCATTTCCCAGCTTCTCCATTTTGGTCAGTCATGTTCTTCTTCATGCTTATCAACCTGGGCCTGGGCAGCATGATTGGCACCATGACCGGCATCACAACACCAGTCCTCGACACATACAAAGTCCAGAAGGAGCTTTTCACAGGTACCCAATCTTTCCACCACCACTCTGACTCTCCCCACCAGGCCTTTGCTATTAGCTGAAATCCTCCACTCAGCACTTAAATGGGATTAAAGCACATCTGGGACTGGACTGCATTAGGCTTTGATCACTGCTTTGAGTGTTCTGAATGCAAAACAGTAACAGGAAATGCAAACACTCACTGGCTATTACAGAAAAATCTTTAACTTTTTGCATGTTATCATCTGAATGACCTTCAATCTTTCCTCTTATCTGTGATTTTCTTTCAGTGGGTTGCTGCATTGTGGCTTTTCTTTGTGGCCTGTTATTTGTCCAGCGTTCAGGAAATTATTTTGTGACCATGTTTGACGATTATTCTGCTGGTCTGCCTCTCACTGTGGTGGTCATCCTGGAAAATGTGTCTGTTGCTTGGATATATGGCACTAAAAGGTAAGACTTTAGTGGGTGGGTGTGCAGTTACTGCTGAGGAGGGTTAAATGTGTGTAACCGTGTGTGGGGAAATGACCCTTACTGTACTTTTTTCTTTTCCTTGTTTAACTTTTGTCAGGTTCATGCAGGACCTGGAGGACATGTTGGGTTTCAGACCGTCTATGATCTATTTCTACCTGTGGAAGTACGTCTCCCCTCTTTGTCTCATTGTTCTCATCTCAGCGACTGTCATAGAGATGGCCATCAACCCACCAGGATACAACGCTTGGGTTCAAGAGCTGGTCAGTATGTGTGCATGTTGTCTCGGTTTTAGAATGGCTTCAACATTTTTAAGCCATCAAACACACAGTTTAGACAGATCATATTTTAACTTTACTGGTTGAATGACTTTTGGGAATATTCTTGCTTTTAAACATGGCTCCCAAAACTGCAAACACCTGCCTCATCTCTATTAGCTCCTCCTCACACATTCCAAAGCTGTTTGGGCAAGGACACCAGAACTCCTGGGTTCCAAGAGTCTTGGTGGGTTTTTGTAAGGGCTTCTGTGGATCTGCTTAGCAGGCTCTGGGGAGTTTGGAGACGAGGTTAATGCCTTTCTAATTTACATTCCTCGAGGTGCTTTTGAGAAGTTGTGTGGCCCTGCTGGGAGACCCCATTAGGGATGGGTACCGAATTCTGTACTTTTATTGGTACCTACCGAACTCCATCGGTACTACCAAGTACCGAATGGTACCATGTTTCGGTACCTAAATGCATTCTTTTTACTGTGAGGGAGTGGAGTTGGTGATTTCTATGCCGTACGTGAACGTCGCATCGCACGCATGACATCAGCTGCAGCGCCCGCGTGTTCAGTCACAACAATCAGCTGATTGAAGCTTTTCTGGCTTCACTTCTCTAAAACATCAAGCTCGCTGCAATATTTGAGATGCAAAATGTAAGACAAGCAGCGGGAACACGTCTAATCTGAGGAAGCAGCTGATTAAACACAATATTCTTCCATAAGCTCCGTTCCCGATGCTTCGTCTGCAGCCCGCTGAAAGAAGAAGGAGAAGTCAGTCAGCCCCTGAGCGGCTGAATAGATCTAATCAGAAGGCAGATAATAACCAGCGGGGTTCACAAACTGCCGTTCAAGAACTCAGTATGATGTAAATACTTACTGAGTTTGCCATCAACCAACACAGTAAATCAGTTCAGGGGCCGACGTGCAGGTCACGTCTGTCTCTCCCGTCCTCCTTCACATCCCACATTTTATTAAACTCCTCATCACAGTGGAGTTTCCGCACAAAAGTGCACCAGCAACAATACATCTGTCATCAAGTCTGCGTCTCTCTGAAGAAGCTTGCATGGTTTAACCAGCACGGCAAAAACTGTGTGCACCAAGTTAGTTAACTGGGCTTGATAACTGCAGCAGCAGGCTCACGGCCTCCATCCTACCTGCGCAAAATGCCGCAACAGAATCAGTTTAGTGTCGGAGAACATTCCATCATTTTTCTCAGTAAATTATTCCATCATTAAGTTTCCCTCTGTGTATCAGACGTTCCGACACCATATAGAATAAAAACAGCAGGATTTTGCTTTAATGTATTAGTTCAAAATCATTTGTTGAGAATGAGAAATAAATCTGGTATTGCCATATAAACACACACAAAAGTACCAAAAACTGGTGCCATTTGGTACCGGTACCGATTCGCAGGTACCCAAAGCTGCTACCGTATCGATTCAAATGTGAACGGTACCCATCCCTAGACCCCATGTCAGTCAAACTACACCTTGCCTGCCTGGAACCAAGATTTTTTAGCACAACTTTGAATTTTAATAAGATTGTTAGTGTTATTTCCTATTTGGTTGTTAGAGTGATTGGTGGGTGATTGGTGCATATCTGTCGCACTCCTCCTGAAGGCAGCAGCTTTCCTGAACAGGAGATCATATGTAAATATCATATCATATGATATCATATGTACTATGATCATGAGTAAAACTGCTAGGTAGCTGATTTTAATGTTGAGGCTGCTCAGCATACAAGACAATAAAATTGAGATTATGCATTAAACACCAGGTGCATGTTGTTCCATCTCTGAGGTATGAATAATCTAGCTGTTTTCTATCTTTAGAGTTGTTTTTCTAAATTTTTCTTTTGTTTCTTTCTTTATTGGTTTATCTGTTTTAAGTTGCACATTATCACTAAAACCCTCTCTGTTGCTTCAGGCTCAGGAACGCTTCCAGAGCTACCCAACCTGGGCTCTGATCATGTGTTTTGCCCTCATCGTGGTGGCCATGCTTCCTCTTCCAATCGTCTTCATCGCCCGTCACTTCAACTTAATGTCAGATGGCTCCAACAAGTTGTCCGTCTCCTATCGTAAAACTATGATGAAAGACATGTCCAACCTTGAGGAGCAGGATGAGGGTAGGTTTATCCTCGGCGTTAAGCCGGTTGAGGCACCGTCATCAGTTCTGGCACGCAGACCCTATGTGACTCCAGCAGGGAACAAATCCGTGGATCCCAACTCTCTGTCTCCAAACATCTGCTATGGTACAAGCTACCAAAATGCTGCCATAAGCCCCACCACGCCAACAACACCACCTACGCCTGTTACACCAGAGTCTGACTCTTGATTGATGTCTAACTCTGGCAAACACCCCTCTGACACCCTGTCCTGTATAATACTTTACTCTTCAGCCATAAAGTGTCCACCAGGAGTCACTGAAACACCAAGGATTCCCTCCACCACCCTTCCAAAGCAACAAAACTGTATGAAAGAAAGTAATAAATTATGAGCACATAATTCCCAAAATGACACCAAGGAACAGTTTCAATGTCCATCTTTGAATGTTTCCATGTTTCTCAAAATCTAAGCAACTGGTCCATTCAGAGTTATATGTTACCAAGCAGTAAACAAAAAACCCACATACTCTACATCTGTATATATTTAAACTCATCAGTTTTTTGTGCTTGAGATGAAGTTCTGTGATCTGCTCTTCTTTGCCTTAGTATAAGTAACATCAGCAGACACGAACCCAACAGAGAAAGTGGACGTGTGTGTGCGCACAGGGCCGGAGGTTTTAAAGAATGATGGTGGAGTCAGTGTGAAGCTGCTGCTGGCTGGAAAGTTTGAGGATCTTAACAGGGTTTCATTCAGCACAGTGGCACAGAGAACTGAGGTAATGGTGAATATGATTATGTTAAAAAAAAAAAAAAAGAAATCTCAGTTTTTGTTGCTGCCCTGATCAAATTTCAAAGCCATATACATAAAACACAGACCAAGTTATTATTTGTCAGATATTATGCAGTGTTTCTAGACTGAGCATAGACATGGCGTCTGGTCTCTGATGCTGTGATCTGAAAAACAAATCTCACCGTGTTGATTTGTTTTTACATGATTCTCTGTATTAAAGGCTGCTCTAAAGACATCGGGGTATGTTCTGTTCAGACCCAAAGTCGACCTCTTGCTGCAGTTTATGTGTAACAGTCCTTGTTCTTTCTCATTCTGTCAACAGCAGTGTACAGTGTAGAAATACAATTTAGGATCACTTAGTTTTTCTTAGTTGAAAATCAAACCATCACAGTCATGTTGTCACATGTTCCGTAGAAAACGCTGATTAGTTTTTCCACCAAAGAGTAAAAAGTGAAAAACAAAACACTTGAAATGTAGCACAGTATATAAAACTTGATGAGCTGAACTGCACTAAAAAGTGAACTGCAAAAGCTTATTTTAAACGTGAGACTGAAACACATGGCAGTGTGATATTTTTCATGTGAAATGAGGCACAGTTTGTCCATGAGGATCAGAAGCAAGTATTAATTTGCTTGCTTGATTCCACAGAAGCACAAGAGCTTATTGTGCACAAATTATTACCCTGAATTGTTCTATCTTTAAAATCCATGCATGTGTGCAGTTGAATATGCTGTCACTGACTCACACTGCTGTCATGTATATGTAGATATGCATTTATATCGGAGCACAAAACTAAAATGCACAACTATAAACGTTATGACCAAAACATCACAAACAAAAGAGAGACAATGGACCAAAAGATTTCGGAACTTACCGACCGACTTGATAGTATGCAATCCTGAAAGCCTTAGACTCCTCACATGCACAAATAGAAACATACGTGCACACAAACTTGCTGTTTTCTGTACATCTGTGGAAAGTGTTACTGAAGACGGGTACAGCTGCGATGGATGTCTTGCTGCTAATATGTTTCATGTTTGTGCACACTGGTAGCAAGTAGCTGTGCAAAACTGTCTACAAGTTGAAAGTGAGCATGTTTAAGTTCCTGTTGGACAGAAAACAAAACATTTGTTTATTTTTTTATCACAGTATTCAAAGCAATGGTGTTAAGGTATAAACGGACTATATTTATATTCCTGTATATTTGCAGCTATGTAGATGTGATGAGTAACAAAGGTCTATGTTTTACAAGTTGTGGGTATGTATAGTGTATATTTTCATGTTTTCTTGCTTACTGAAACTGTGTGTTTTAAGTCTTACCTGTTATGTTGTTGCTTGTTCTTGTTGCGGGACAAAAACTGCTGATGGCAGTGTGATTTTTGTGGCTGCGTCACCCATCAGGTGATGCATAAACATCTGGTCTGACTCCACCTCTGGTTTACCAGCTTACTTGTTTTTAGCCACACTAGCAGTCTGCCTCAAAATGGTCGTAATTACCCTTTATTTCATGACAAAGACGCTTCAAAGTAAATTTCATATGTCTAAGCCATGGATTCAGAAGTACATTTCGGAAACCATGTAACTACACTTATGTAGCATTAGAGCAGCAGAAGATGAGGGACCAGGAGGGAGACTAAAAAAGCTGAACCAAGTGGAGGTGTGAAGTCAAAAGACAAAAACTTCTGCTATTGTGTTTCAACTTTTCTTTGATCCCAATCAGTTCATAGAACAATTTTTGACTATGGACTTGTAGGTTTGCAAGAGTCTAGTTTAGAAATATAAAGACTTTTTAAATCCCACAGCTTCTTTGTTTTGAATGACAGCAGCAACAAAATAAAAAAAAACTGACAAAGATCCCCATAAAGATGCTCTTACTAGAACTCAGAGCTTCTTGTTTTGTACATGCCTGTTATTATCTATGGTTAAGCTCTGTTTTCAGTGTTCAGTATGGCCATATATGCATGCTTTTTCATCTTTAATTTTAAGCCATGCTTATTTGAATAGCTAAGTGTGCATAAAACTGACAAGGCAGTGTCAAATAACACCTCATTTTATCTTTTTACCGAACTACATTCCCCTTCTGGTTGATCTACAAATATCTCGATTATTCATCAATTTAAAGATGTCGTTTGCTGCTTTTTTTTTTTTTTCTTTTAATGAATGTCAAATGTAAGCAACTGGTGTGGATTTAAACCTTTAAGTCTCTTGTGTTGTTTTAGTTCTCGTGAGTCTGGTTCTGCTGAGACTGTATCATGTAGAGATCTCTGTTTTGCTCAGTCTGTAAATAGTCCTGTGTAACAAAACTATTTTGGAGATAGTTTTTATTCCCGTGAAGTACATAAATGTCTTAAAAAGTAAGTAGTAAATGTTACAAAAAGTAATAATGAATGTGATTAATGCACTTTTTCCACAAGACAACAAAAGAACCATAGTGTTTGCTTTGTTGTCCTAATAAGAGCAGTAAGTTCACGATCAATGTAAAAGCAATATCATGCCATTTAAGCTGCAGGATAACCATGGCTGAAAGAAAAATGACACCGGAGTGTCTGTAGATAAAAGAAATCATTGGGATCCCTTTCCCTCCTTATAATAAAAGGGATATACAGTAGTATGACTTTTTTAAGTGCTTGAGTGTATGTGTGTATATGTGTAAAAGTGTATGTGTGTTTAGAAATAGATTGGTGTATGCAAGGCCTTACTGAGAACACATTATAAACACTATCTGTACAGGATGCTTAGAAATGTCCCTTTTTAGCTTCTCTTTTTTTCCCCAGTAATATGATTGTATAATAATGGAAATTATCGAGAAAAAAAAAAAAACAGATAAATGACTAATAAAGAGTGGACAAGCTGCCGTTGTATTTCTGGTTTACTGTTCAAATGTATGTCACATATCAAAATTTACAATTGTATTCATTAACACTTTAAAGCAAAACTACCCAAGTATTTAAGCTTAAAGCTCTGCACTTCTGATTTGTTTTAAAGGCACACTTAGATACGTTATCCACATTCCTGGAGTCATCATTGCTCCGCAGTATACCAGGACTGAGAAACCACACTTCACAACTTTATGTTCCAGCCTGGAGCATCAGCTGACAGCTGCATTTTGCTTTAAGCACCGCATCACCAGGTGGACAATAAAACACTGGATGTGTTGGATGTGATTATGACTGATTTGGTAAAGAAATTCAGATTGACATTATTGGAGGAGGCAAGTAAAAGAAAAAGTGTCAGAGCAAGAAACAGTCAAGACTGGCTTTTACAGCACTGGAGACAACTCAGAGAGGAGACAGGATGTGAAACTATTAGCTAGTGTGAGGGGTGTCGAAGTGTGAAAATCTGCCAGAGTTCAGTAATGCTGCTTTAGCTTATGTCTAATGTAGAATCCAACTAAATGAGAGCATCAAAAACAACAGAGTAATGTGGTCAATGTTGCACTATTCCACCATTGATGAAAGCTCTTTTCTCCAACTTAAAAACATATACAGTACAGATGTAGGTTTTAATTTGTGCTTTATTTATACATTACACAACTATTGAAGTCAATCAAATCTTTTTTATAAAGGGCTTTTCATAATAAAAACAAAAGCATATTATAATATAAAAAGCCCTGACACACCAAAATGAAACACACATACACACAAATGTACCCCCCTCCCATTTCTATCTCATTAACTGAATGTAGGTATAAAAACACTACAGTAATGAACATTTGATAGAAATGAAGTGTATAATCTAGAAAAACATTGATTTATGATTAATTCACTTTTCAAATCTGATTTTTGAGAAAGTTCATCTGGAAATTCTACAACTATACACAAAATAAGAAACAAAACAGAAAACACAGCTCAAGTTGGTCACATTATCACGAATGAAATCAGGGCAAAGTCTTGTACCTCAGGACCACCGCTAATCCAGTGAAACACGCAGAAAACAAACTTAGCTTGATTTCACCATTGTTTAACTCCCTTGACCTTATCACTGACCCCTTCCGCATTATGTTTTCATCCAATACAGCCAAGGGTACATAAACATTACTCTGTTTAGTCCAAATTTCAAGAATCAAGACACCCTTGTAAAAAGACAGACGTTTTCTACAGTCCTTTGTGGTGGTTCACAGTCTGTCTTGTTTCAAATCACAGATCCTGATGTAGCAACTGTCTCCAAGCCAGAAGCCTGGATACAGCGGCTCTGTGAATTTAGCCTCTACCTTGTAAAGAAACTTCATATTGTCCAATACCTCATAGAAAGACACAGTTCCCTCTTTGAATTTAAGATAAACTCCAATGATGTGGTGACTGGGAAGTGCTATTAGCTTGATACTGTTAGCTTTGTGGCTAACAGAGTAGGTTTCAGAGCGATCCAGACTCCAAGAACTTGAGTTGGCCCCAAAGGCCGACATTTTAGTGTAGGATTTTCGATCTATTCCTTTGTAGGCAAGGGCTATTTCCATTTTGTCCCCTTTCACTTCAACCTCATAGTAGCATCGCTCAGCCTGCAGTCCCTCCCTGCACAGCACCTGCCGCCGACGGATGAACCTCTGTGGGCAACGAATGGCTGGAGTTTTACACCTCTTGGGGAACAGCATCACCTCTTTGTCTCCTTCTGAAATAGTCAGGTCTTCATGAGCTGTTGTAGGGTCCAGAGAAAGCTCACATGCATCTGAGATAATGAAAAGGGTAAAGTTTACATTTTAGGAGCATAGTGGTTGGATGTGTGTGTATATAGGCTACAAGGTCACGTGAAACAGTAGGTCTGAATGTAGACTCACATTGAAGAAAGTCTTTCCTGGTTTTAGGCTCTGTCGTATTCTCATTCAGAATACTATTAACTTAATAAAGACCAAAAAGACAATATTAGAGCATCATTAGTGAAAAAAAATAATAGACAGATGGTTTAAGATACAAACCATGGGACTGTGGGACATCGGCTTCACATCTTTGCTCCCTGGCATTCTTGTCTGTCTCTTGGCCTGATTCCTTCTGTTTTACGAGGTCAGCTTTAAAAAACAAAAACAGACATGTTTTAAAAGAATTGCAGTGGGATTAGCAACAATCTTTCTGCATGTCAGCAAAGACAAATACCAGCAGAACAGATTGAAGCAAATTCTTTGTCACAGAATTCCTCCAGATGTCTCCCCAGTTGTTCAACAGCTTTCTTTGCATTATCAAAAGGAAGATATATATCATCTAAAGCCTCATGGAAAGGCTGGAGGTGATCTTTTTCACAGATGCGTTGCACACGGGACCATTTCTGTAACAACAGAGAAGATATGGTCAAGGAAGGACAAGCTGTCGTCCAGATTCAGGTTAAGTTTCCAAAGATGTGAATGCAGCACCTGCAGGAAATGTGCATCAGCTTCAGCTTGTGCAAGAGACTCCAGCTGAGCATCCTGTGCCTTCATCTTCTCCATCTTTATCTTGAGAGTCTGCTGTGAGATGTGAACCTGAGCTGCTGCTGCCTCCATCTGAGCTCCGATCAGCTGCTTAACTGACATGTAATGTTTCTGAAGGCAGTCAATGACTCTGACTATGGCACTTTCACAGTAGTCCTCTGTTTGTCTGGCTTCCACCTGTTTAAGGCAAATGAGTTGGATCAGTGGATCTCTGAACAGGGGCACATAGTCCAAGTGATAAGACACATTTTACTCACCTGAATCTGTTCAAACATCTTCCCCATGTTCTCCCACTTTTTCTCTTGCTCCTGCAGAGTCTCTTTGAGTTTTTTCTGCATCTTTCTCAGCTCATCCTCAAGTGCAGAATTTTAGATCATGTTAGATTTTTCAAGGTTCATAAAACTGCAGTAATATTCATTTTGTCTGTTGATGTGTAAGTTAATGGTGTTTATAACTGAGGGGGACATCAGGACCTTGCTTTGTATGTTCAGTTTGTTTGTATTTGATAATCCCTTGGTTCTGTCAGTGTCATACTTGCATCAATAAATAAAGTTTTTTATTGTCGTTGATGATTTTTAAAATGATTTTATTTCTTTTATTTTTGATGCATCTTTTTTCTACACCCCACTGTAACGCTTTTAATGTTTCATGTAAAGCACTTTGAATTATGTACACATGAAACTGAAATGTGCCATACAAATAAACTTGCCTTGCCTTGTTGGAATGCTGCCCTGCGGCCCAGTTTAGGGGAGCATTCAAGATTTCATCGTACATGTTGGCATTCATAGTTCCCTCAATGAACAGTAGCTCCCGAATGCCAGCAGCGCTGATGCAGCCCCACATCATGGTACTCCCACCACCATGTTTGACAGTAGGCACGACACACTCGTCTTTATACTCCGCAACACATGCTCCCCTCCCTTCAGAAACTGGGCCAGTTTCATTTCTTCAGTGTACTCCCAAACAAAGATATGATAAAATGAAAATGGTGTACTCACTTTTGTGACCGATTTCATGAGACGGTAAATAAACTGGCGACCTTTCTTGTTGCTTTTTTTTTTTTTATCATTAAAGCATTATAATAAACTCCCGTATTTATATACTCTTTATCACCATTTTCCACAAAACACAATTGTTTCTTTTTTATATGATAAATGTTTGGGCTTCCTTTGAATTATTCATCTAATGTTTTGAAACTGCAACTTAAAGTGAGTTGGACTCAGTAACACACACTTCACTGATATATTTCCACAATCCCCCATGACAGGATGAAGTGATGTAGTCGGCAAATATGTTTCAAGAAGAAAGAGACATTTCTTGTAGCTTTTGTGGGTGTATATCATTTCCTGCCAGCAGGGGGATCCCTGTAGTTTTCACAAAATCAATCTTTGTCTTTCATTGCTTATTCCATTTAAGATATTTCCATGCAAACTAGCAGAGGAAGTAAATCATAAAATCAAGGATATTTTTCTTCTTTAATCCACAAGCAGAACTCAGAAACAAATCTTAAACATGAAAAAGATTAAAAATCTTAGTTATGTAATTTTTTGTTTTAGGAAACTAAATATTAAAAGTTTTTAAAAGCCATACTGACTTTTTTTTACTAAAGGCTTTTTTTAAACTGTTGTTTTTATGATTAGAGTTGTTGCACAGGATAAGATGGTCTTGTAGCTGCACTGGGTTTCAGAGCCAAGTTTACTGTTCACAGATTTCACCTAGACTCAATCCAAACTCTTCTAGGGGTCCGCTCATTCATTTCTTGCCCATAATATAGCAACTTTAAAGTGAAAAAAATAAAATCCTCTTCATGTGTTACTGACTGGTAAATGGCAGGGTTTCTATGTTTTTATTTTGTTTACCTGTTTCCTCTTCCGCTCCTCCTTCACCAACCCAAATCTGTGCCCTTCATGCTTTGCTGAAGCACACAGAGCACATAGGATATGATGATCTGTGCAGCAGTAAACATCCAGTGGGCTCTTGTGACGAGGACATAAAGGGTTCCCAGATGTTTCTGTGCTGCTCCGTTGTCTCTTTAGTAATTGCGAGGACTGAACTGAATGCTGCTCTTTCTGTTTTCTCTTCTCGGTTTCCTTTGTGTTTCTCACCACCTCAGCCAGAGTTGCGCTCTTGATCAAATGAGGTCTGTAAGGAAACTTTTGCCCACATTCAGGGCAGCTGCAGTTAAGCTTGTCCCGTTCCCAGCAGCCCTGGATGCACTCCTGGCAAAAGTTGTGTCCACAGGGAATAGTTGCTGGATTCCGAAGGAACTCCCTGCAGATTCCACAGGAGAGACCATTCATTCTGCCAGGGACATGAAACTCTGCCATGTTTGTGCGGAGAAAGGCGCCTTTTCACTCCGTTTCACTTCCTAAGTAACTGACTCAGAGGCCTTCAGGCTGTGATTTGTTCATTTCAAAGCGGAAGTGGGTGTCACTGAAATATTTGAATTTATTTCAGAGAAAAATAGTGAGGAGGAGGTGGGCAGGGGTATAAAAAAAAAGTTTTCATTTATTTGGTTATTTGTTTTTGTTGGAGCACAATTCAAACCCATGCTTTCACAATGTCAACAAATTTACAACACAATTATATTAGCCAAAGGAATTTATCACACTATAAATCTACAGAAAGCTTGAAAAATGACCAACTAATCCACCTTTGTGTTTTTAGTTTTTGCCTCCTTTGGTTATAGTAATTGAATTTTAATCAAAATGGCAAATAAAGACCAGTAAATATGGTACAAATGTTTTGAGATCAAATCACAAATTTATCAGTGTTTTATTTTATATAACAATTTTTCAGTCTTGGGCAATATAAATTATCATCAACAAAGACATATCATGATCCCCCTAATCCCAACTGATTAGAAAAAAAAGACAACTTGTACATCATCACATTTTTATGCACAAACTCATCACCTCTGTACTGTAGCACTTTTCAAAAACCTGAGGTATCTCAGCTGGATTTACACACCAAATTAAAACATATTGGTGTAATAAAAATGTTTAGTAAGCAGAATTATGAGAGCTGTTTGATTTCTTGTAAGATGTTTTGCAATTAGACTGTTAAAATACAAACAGATTTTTTCAAGCTTCAGTTTAAAACTGTCAAATCAAAGCAAGACCTTTAGTGAGGTATAAGCCCCACCAAAAAACTGTCATTTTAAACTAATAAAGTAACTAATAAAGTAACGAGAAATCTAACTTAGTTGCTTTGAAACTTAAGTAATCAGTAACTAGATTACTTTTTAAAGAATTAATCTATAATCATATTACTTTAATCTTACTTTTATGTAATCTGTGGTAACTCCACCGTGCACCCTAAGCAGCAAGGTCAGTTTGGCAAGTATATACTACTCGTTTGTCACTAAATGTTTGACTATATTGTTGATTTTTAAGTCTATATTTTTAGAAGGAAATACCCAAATCAACTAGCAAGCTAGTATTTATCAAGGATAAGTCATGATATGTCTACATATATTAGCCTCTATATCTCTTACTGTTTTGTTAAAATGGATGTTAATCTTTATCTGACTCCTGCATGCTGTTCAAAGATTGTTTACAGTCGAGCTTCCAACGTTGCTCCCCTCTCTCTTCAACTGTCGAAAAATCCAAAAAATAGTGTTTGAAAGAGAAACATCAGTCCAACATGAATGACGGTATAGTTTTATTACAGTATTTAAGTCCATGTAAAACAACAACAAAAGCCATGACAAAATACATTTCACAATCTGCACACTTTCACTTTCTTAACCTTTCTAATAACAATTTCAACAAACCATAAAGATTTTATTTTTTTTAAAAAAGGTCCTGGAAGTTGAGCTGTCTGACGAGTGAATAAAATTGAAAATGACTTCTAACTGTGGGCAGAAATCTAATGCTGCATTTTCATGTCCATTCAGCCTGGTGGTCAGTAAAATCGGGCTGTCTGGATAGTCCCAGAAGAAAGGCAAAAACTCTGTATTCAAGTGAGATTCTCAAAATAAATCAACATAAGATGGAATAATAAAGTCAATCCTGTAAACAGGAATTCATCAAAATTTAGATAACTATCAAAAAAGTAAAATGTTGGTATTTGTACATAAGCTAGCCCCTAAAAAGGCTCCCATCCACTCCTTTCATCTCTCTCAGAGAAATGAAACAGGAATGTTTTATCTATTACATACATACTTAACTGTGTGGAGCCCAACCTCATCTTAAGAGTTCATACATAAAATTTATTTCAGATAACTTTAATTATAATTAAATGCAAACATACAGTCATGTAGTGCTTAAGCTCATTTACTGACCTGCTGTGGGGGGTAGGAGGCACACAGAGCAAATACCTACAAATGTAAGGTTGGATTACAAAAGTGGGAGCAGTTGGAAAAGTCTCAGTTAACCTCAATACAAAAGGATGAGCTTTCTTTTGTTTCCCAGATCGGCATCATTAATGCCGAACTTGTTAAAAGGCAAAAGTTAATAATAACAACAAAAAATTTGGTTAGAGCCTCCAAATACCTGTAAAACCACACTGATGCCAGCTGATGCTTAGTAGTTGACATCTGTGTGACCTCTGAGTGAAATCCATCTGTCAGAACATGTAGCGTAATGCTGTGTTCAGAGTTTGATCGGTGAGAATGCCGTCTGCAATTTCTCCACATTCCTTATTAAAACAGTTTATCTAAGGGAGGGAAAAGGAACAAGGATGTTGACAGCGGCTGATTCTCACTGTAGCAGTTCTTCCCAAGAAATGGGTTTGGAGAAAACCTCGCGTTCCAGCCAGAGGTCATAGTTCATTTGGAAGTCCTCAGGAAGGTCCACTCGCTGTCCCAGAACACTCTGCAGGCAGTTGTCCACTGGCAGGAAGTCTGGATTGCTGTGGGTCTTGTCGTAGCGCCGACTGTTGAAGCGTTCAATGTTGGCCCGCAGAGCGCACTCTTCAGCCTGGAAGTCCCAGGGACGAGCATCGAGATCTGTTCTCAGAGGCAAACAGACTTAATTTGGTCCGCTCTGAAATAGTACAGCTAAATCGTAACATATTTACACTTAAAGAGGAGTAAACTTCTGTAAATGAACACTTAGTGTTGCTGTAAACAGCCGAGTATCTAGGGAGGGTAACACTTAAGTGTAGGATCCAAACTATGAGAGCTAACTGACTCAGTTTGGTCAGGTTGGTTTCACTGACACAAATGTTGAGTTTGCCTACTAGTATTATTACTACTACTACTGTCAGTGAAAAGTCATAATATTCCAGTAGCACTGTTTATTATTACATGCTTTAGAATTAAACCAAGTTTACATACCAATACTGAATGGCTGACCAGTAAAACCAACACAAATATTATGCTGTAAAAGAACTTTTGTAATACTTTTCTTAAGGTTATGTTTTACTTAATCTTTACGTAAAAGAAATAGTTATTTACTGTGAAAGATGAGTGTTTTATGGATTGTTTCCATTGATCATAATATTCTGTTGGTCATTTTTCATTACTTGGACTTTCCTTATCCCTTATTCCGATTGTAATACTTTAATAGCTTTACAAATGATTGGGTATCCAGTCAGTTTGTCCTGCAAAGATTTATTTAAATTTCTCTGTGGCAGAACTGGCTACAACAAAAACCCTGTAAATTTACAAAAAGCAACACTGTAAATGAATTTGAAGAAACTTAATATTAATGCTGCTAACAACCCTTCGGTCGCACATTCTTCTCATTTTCACACATTTTTTTCACATCAGTATCTGAGAAGCTTTAGGTTCTGCTCACCGTTTCCATAAGCCCAGTCATCATTAAGGCGATGTCGAACTTTCTGGTAGATAGCAGACATGGTCTTCATGTTGCTCTTCCTCCACTGCCGCCCCAGATATTTAGTCTGCACTTTGAGTAGTTTAAGGACATAGAGTTGCATCATGGCCTGCTTGACTTTCAGTGCCCTCTTCAGGATGGGAGCAGATTTAAAGACGACCAGCATCTGGTGAAAGAGAAAGAAACAGAGAGATATACTCACACACACACAAACAAGAGTCGTCTGTCTTGATAGATCTGATGTGAAGTTCTCTCACCATCGTTCTGGAGTGTTTCCATTTGGTTAATTTGTTCAGGATCCTCAGCAAGTTGATACATGAAAACAGATTCCTCCAGCAAAATTGATTGTTGTCTCCTGCTTCCTGTAACATGGAAATAATTCACAGTAAGAAAAAGATCCACTTTAATATAAGTAGATAGAGCTTTAACAAGAATGTGGAAACTCACCAAACTTTCAGCGGTTAACTCTGGGAGCTCATGCACCACACAGTATGGAAAGTCAAGTACTGAAATGCTGCTCAAGAAACAAAAAATTTAGAAATAAAAAGGGAAAAATTCAGTTGTTTTGCATTTCAAAGTATTAGTTACAGAAATTAGTTGCAAGTTACAGAAATCTTCTTTGTTTTTTCAATTCTAGCAGAACCTCAGAGTACCTATTCTTGGCTGTGATGTAAGACATGATGTTCTGGTTGAAGAACTTTAGGATGAGTGGGATGCAGTTGGCAAACACCAGGTGCTGAGCCATATATTCAAACTATTAAAAGAGCACACAAAGACACTTTGTTCAGGTAAAAGAGGACATTTTCCTCACAGCAAATGTCTTAGCCTGAAAACAAGCATGTGGTAATCAAACCTGATAGATGTGGTTCAGTTTGAAGTGCTTCAGAAGCAGCAGCAGGATGGCAGAGATGGCTTTCACAATGATTTCTTTGTGACGATTGACGTCGACGCCAAGCTTCATGCTCTGCAGCACGGTGGTCCTGCAGAGTCGGATAGAGATCAGCAACACACAGTGAAGCACAGGCCCTTCAACCTGCAGACTCTACATTTCACATTTAATTAAAAAGCCTTTAAAGCCTGTTTTATCCAACTCCTTGGCTTGACAAGCTGACCAACTTCAGCTTCTTTCTAGGCATAGTTACATACCTACACTGTGAATATGAAAACTTTTAGAGGTATTGTGATGCTGTTCCATATAGAAGAAATTAAACTTTTTTTTTTTTTACAATAACCTGCTGAAAGCAGCATCCCTTTAACGTCCAGTTAGACTAATTACACAATCTGTATGCCTGGACTCTGAAAATTAAGATATTGTTAAAATGTTGGTGAAGTTGGGGTATTTTCCTGGTCAATCCACTTACGGCATCTCCTCCGGCAGCACATCAGCCAGGATGTTAATGGAATCTGTTTTGGCTTTGGATGTAGGAGCAGCAGCAAGCAGGATCTTCAGCAGTGCAATCTGACATTTAGAGAGAAATGCCACATAGTCAGCTGGACAACATTAACAATTACCCCTTACATGCTTTAAATTATGAGCCCATATTTAACTATTATAACTTTTCAAGCAACAAATTGAGGTTTAATAACAATAGTTATTCTTTCAGTTCTGCTAATTCAACTTTCTGCATTAGGTAGTCATCACCGTTTGGCCAGAGAGCTTTAATTTTAAAACATGACATGGAGTTTGCAGGGAAATGTCCAAACAAAAGAAGTCATCTTTACATCATCCTTAATTTTTCTCTCATAAAAAACACTGATTTTAGGGTTTGGAATGTTTTTTTGTGGCACACGACTGGTGTTCAATTATGGTCATGGAGACACATTCAAAAAACAAAACTTTCATGATACTGAAACACACCAAGATCTAATTTCAGCATTACATTAAACAAGTAGAAAAAAGCCTGTACAGTTTCCCAACTGCATTTATTCCAACGTTTCCATCCAACTGGATCTTCCTCAGGTCAAACTTTTTCTGGGTATGCCCCTCCCATATATATTTTTGGTTGTTTGTCTGCCCCCAATATGCAGATGTGTATCAGAGGTGCCTCAAACATCAACTTGGATGTTTGGATCCACTATTCAGTCTCTGTATTAATCAACAGGGTGCAAATAATGAAGCTCCATCCGACCTGTTTTCAACAGGCAGCATGAGAAGCACTGTTTACCATCAATACCTGAGCTTAGTTTAAAGTATGAAACTAAAAGAAACCTCATTATGCGGTTTCCCAAAAATTTAAGTGACAAGTACAGAACAGTGTACCATTAAATATCAGTGTTTGCCCTGCAAATGTACAGGCAGCTTGGGCAATGATCATCAAAAAAGCATCCTTTTCAACAGTCAAATTCAACACTAAATTAAAATCAACAGAAGAATTAATTATATTTTGTAGCCATCTATGCAATACTGCTCAAAATCTTAAGGAAAATATATCATTTCATCAAATAAATTTAAATGCAGATATTTCATTACACTTTCAGTTTCATTTAAGGTTTCTCCTCTGATCTGATGACTGTGTGCCTGCATGTCTGACAGCAGGACAGAAGCGCTATTAATTTCACCTCAGAGATTTTAGGTGAATACAACATATCACAGTTTATATAAATTACTTTTCATGAAGCGAGTTAAAACAAGCTGTCCCACTGCAGCAGAGTGTGAGCTGGCCCTGAGGCTGCAGAGTTATAAATGGCACCAACCATGTATTGAGGCAAACTGGGCAGAATTCCCTGATAAAGCAGTTCAGTAGCAGACATCTCCACTTCCTCTTCGCCCTGAGATCAAGGAGACAGAAAAGCAAGAAATAAAATTCAGACAAAATAACCACCAAAATATCTCCAGCCAATCTCCTTATTCACTTTGAAGGTCTGTCGTCCATAATATAGCGTAGCTCTTCAAGACTTTTACTCTTTTTTTTTTTATTTAATCATTTGTTCTCAATTAGTAAATTTCAACTTACACCAGACAGAGGGGTTTTCTGGTATTCCTCCTCCTTTGCAATCTGTATTTCTGCTATAGAAATGTACTTGTGCTAGAAAATAAGAAGACATCAGCTTTAATTCCAGGAGTATTAACAGCTCTGCTAATAATATAGATCTATCTTGCAGGAAAATATTGACACTCTGTGGTATGTGGCAATACCTGCTTTAACGTCTTGATGCTCTCATGAATTGGCCTGGGTAAACCAACCACTGTATCTGTATCGCTGCAGGACATGCAAAAAAAAATGCTTTATTACTTGACCTCAGCACGTTATCACAGCTGCTGTCAGAAGTCACTTTCAGTTACAGTCAACACAAAGAGGACCTACCTTCCGAGTGTGTAACCAATGAATTTACTTCGGCTTGATTCCAGAAAATTTTCGATGTCTTTTTCCCTGTTGGAGCAAATGATTTTAAACTTTCTGCATAAGTTAACAGGAAGAATGAGCTGCAAAGTTGATTTCAGAAGTCAAAACAAATTCATTTATTGGCTCTGAACACTACCTGACTTTGGGAGCCCACGGCAGACCCTTGACAAAGAACACCTTTTCTGATGGAGGGTGGGGAATGGGTGGAGGCATCACCTCGTCTCTTTCTAAGGGGAAAGTCTCTGTCTCTAAAGAGTTGTCATTGTCATCATTTTCATCCTCATCTTCACGAGAGTCATCAGCCTTGTAGGGATCCTTCTCGTTGAATGCATCCAGGTTGTCCTGTTTGATAAGTGCCTGAGTGAAACAGAAAGACAGAGTTAATTACATTAATTAATAATCAATTTATTTATTCAGTGTGACTGTAAAAATATAAATAATATAAATAATAATAACAACTGACTGTGATCACAGCTGAGTCAGACTCTAAATTAAATGGCTATCGGACAGATGTCCTAATGCTTACTAAAACAAAGCTCTTTAAAAAGATTAATTAAACAAAAAAAATATGTGCATGTGTTTGTTTAGTTTTTTTAAATCACTCTTTCCATCCTCTGGAGTAAAACTAAATATTGATAAATTGTGACCAACTTGCCAAAAGATTTGTTTTGCAATTTCATGTTCAAACTTCTTGTAGTCTTTGTCCAATTAAAATTATGAATAAGGATGCAGAAATCTGCACGACTGACACTAAAAGTGAATTTTAATTTCTCAAACTGATTGGGCGTATTAATGTAGTTTCACATGTCAGTTTAATCTGTAATAAGTTTTCTAACTGAGCAGCTGCAGCAGAAACATCTACCTTGTGTTCCCGGCGTGCCCGTTTTTGTTGTTGCTCGATGAGATCAGATGCCGACGCGGGAGGAGATGCTGCTCTCATACTGCGAATGACTCCAATGCTGTCCTCTGGGAGAGGAGGAAGACTCAGTTCCTCACGTTTGTGGACCTTTATGCTCTGAAGTTGTTCAAACCCTCCAAGCGTGAACTGAGACAAAAAGAGGGGAGGATTATCACAATTCAGTTTTTCTTTTAACACCAGATAGCACTTGTGTTTGGAATCATACATGCTGGATGTTTTCATCTCTCACCAGTATGCTCTTCCACAACAACAGTAACACCTTCTTCATTGGAAAGTGAGGGGCATGTCCACTACAGAACTTGGTAACCATACCAAAAAGCATGACAGAAATGGGCTCATTGTTGAACAGAGGAGATCCTGGATTAAAGCAGCAGGGTGGGATTAGTATTGATATCAGAGTTTGCATATATCCAAGCTGCGACAACAGCTGCTCTAAGGAAATTTACCCAGTTCTGCTCTGAAGGTTTCCTTGATGATTTTCCATTCAGGTTTGTCAGCTGGGTCATCCTGCTGGATTGTCTCTACCATCAGGTACATTATATTAAGCAGCACCCTGAGATCTGTGCTGTCAGCGAGGGAGATGGCCGGCTTTCTGACTGCACTACTACAAGCAGCGCTGTTACTGAAAAACAGAGAGCAGATCACTAAATATTCCAGATGAATGTCACTGACTGGACACCTTGTAAAGTAAACTAACGCTTTTTCTGATTTTTTCTTAATGCAGGCTGAAAAAATTATTGTTACCTCTATAAAAAGCTGAGAATGGTAAAATAAGTTAGATTTAAATCTATTTAAATTCCTTTTGTGAATGTTTTGTCGGTTTAGCTTTCAGCTCTGGCGCATCGATTAACACTTTTCAGACTTTTCTGTTGAAAACTATCATCTTCAAATGCAGGCTTGCTAATGAAGAACATACTCAATTTCCATGTTGAGCAGTTCGACCAGTGCAGAGAAAGTCCCCACATCAAGCAGCAGAAATATGTTGTATCTCATCCAGTGCTGCACCTCAATCTCCGAGCTGCACTCTGCAAACGTCCCTGGAGAGAAAATGATGCTACTGTGAAATATCCAGAGATAAACAATATCTTCCGTGACGGCTGTTCCTCTTGTGAGATTTCATTTCATTTCTAATTCATGAAAAGTTGTGTGTACTGACCCTGGGCCATGTAGAGAATGGCTCTTGCAACCTTCAGTCTTTTCTCGCGAGCAATGACCTCCAGACTGTCCAGCAGGCGCATGGCATGAGCTCTGTGCTGAGCTCCATCAAGCTCTGTCCATCTCTTATCAGAGACTGATGCACAACAGGAGTAAAAAGATTTAAATGTTATGTACATGCCAACTTCATCTTCAATTTGTAATAAATATTTGTTAAAATCAATATATTCATCTATATTTAATCACATACCATGAGTTCTGAATTCCTCCTCAAAGCACCTCCTATTAAGAGCAAATTCTGGTCCTTCAGTATAGCTATAAAGCTCTGGAACATAAATAATTTATATTTTTATTACTTAAGAAAATAATTTACATGCATAGTTCTAAGAAAATTATGTATTCAGAAAACTGCTAAACACACCTGACAGTTCTGCAGCCCATTTGTCTGTATCCGAATATTCAAACTCAAGATCTGGAGATTCAGACAGCCCCTGTGCACAACACATGACAATGCATTAATAAAAAACATAGCATTCAGATGCAAAATCAGTACCTATGCATTAATTATATCTAACAGTGCTTAAGAAATTAGTTAAATCATCCATATAAAATATATGATAAATAACTTACCATTTGATTGCATTTATGGGCAACAGGCCTCTGCATTTTATGAGATTAAGATTAAATAATACCTGTGTAAACTAATCATTTTAATACAAGCCAAGTATTGTCACACTTGTGTTAAGATTTTGAAATTTTTTAAAATCAAATAAACATACAGAATCAGATATATTTATAAGAAGTGTGAATCATCTGTGGCTTATTAAAACTAAAGTTTAGTATTGTGATACAAAATCCTAGGTAAACCATTTTCCAAGAGGAGTACAACTTTATACATCTACTTCAATATGTTCAAAATTTATTCTATTATTGTATTTTTTTTTTTTTACTGCATTAAAAGCCAGTTAAGTTGTAGTTTTTATTTTGTATAAACTATATAAAGACAGAATAACGTCACAAAGCCAAATCAGGCAATGCAATTTGCTGGGAAATCTTGGCAAAGCTATTTACTGTGTGTGGATGCAACAAACACAGTTGTAGACGCAATTCTTCCCATTGAATTTCAGCACTGTACTTCAGTGGTAATATGTGATCTGCCACACTGCAAAAAACCTGCTGTGGAACAACTCAAAAGACGACACAGCAACCAAAGCTTAAACTACAAAGCCTCCAAACTACACAGATTCTGATCCTAATAAGGATCTGTGCAATAAGCCAGAAAAAGTAAATCCACCAAGGCCTCACCCACAACTAACAGGACCTCAAACGTATTCACTGTTAATGCAAAGGATACCTCAAGGGTCATTTGTTTGCTCTCTGACAGGTCCAGAGCTGTTTTGGTTGCACCACATTACACAATAATTAATCAAATGGTATAAACATTCTTTTTGAGAAGCATTAATCGAATCACATAAGTGTAACCTATTATGGATTCAGTGATAATTCATGGAGCTAAAACACTGTTTTGTTTTATCATCCTTTACTGGGAGCAAATTCTGGGTAAAAAAAAAAAAAAAAGTCTTGTCAACAAATCAATCGGTATTACACACACTGCTACTTAAAAACAACCAGTAATAAACACAATGTCCATTCTAGCAAACACACATTAAGTTAAGACTGCTGTGGCAGGTATATACATTAAAAATTAAGAAACAGACCTTAAACATTTGAAGTAGCCTCATTCCTGCCAGTCAGTCCAGCCTGGCCCGTAACAGGCTAATGTCTGTTAGCTACTGCCTATTGAGTTACACTTACGTTTAGGATAATAAAACCAAAGGCCAATAAATCAAATAAGACAAAGCTATGAACATGTTGGAATCAGTAGTCTCGGTTTCTGGTGTTAATGACAAATTAATGTTGAAAATGCTGGTAGAGCTACACTGACATGGTTAGCTTAATGTTGCAGAAGCAACAGGAAAGGCCTAGTGTTTTTAATGCTGTCTGAAAGCACATTAAGAAATTAAACCGCAGACTTTTGTTTACGTACCTCTGAATCTTTCCTTGGATTTCGAGGGAATTCCCCCCTGCTTTTGTTGGGTAGCATTGCTCTCTGTTTGTTGTTTACAGGTAGCCCACTACCGTTGCCACCGACTTCCATAATTTTGGGGGCGATGATGTGTACTCTCGCGAGGTTGGAATCAATCTGCGAGAGCTTGTCTGTGACTGGCTGTACCTGTTACATTTTATTTTTACATGACACAAGGCAATGATTCCTCAAATCACCACAGATTTTCTTTGCCCCTGTAAATTATGCCGCTTATATACTCCAATTTACTCTTGTATTATAAACTGTTTACAACTATTTGTAGCGTAATACTGTATTGTGCGTTTTGCGTCATTGTCAAGCTGCATGAATCTTCTGAGCATAATCAGATGGTTTCACAGTACTACATTATGAACGATAATATACACGTTAATTTTGTTGCCCCCTATAGGGGATTATCACATTTCCGCGTTCCGGTTTCCGGAAGTTGAAACATTTGACACTTCCTGTTCCGGGCCATGTTAACGACAGCCGTTTCTGCTCTGTTATACTGTTTAAATCGGATAAATTCCAAACATATTTAAGTTTTCATTCTAGACTGAAGTGATACTGGATCAAAAGCTGGATCAAAGCGATCGATTTGCCGCGGTGAAGGGCCGAACTTTATAATAAAACACACGTTTGTTTGTCCCCAGTGGGGCACAACACCGGCACTTCACAGCATGCTAGCATTAGCCAGCTAGCGTTTACTGACGTGCTTAACATTGTGCGTCTTAAAACACACAAACATCTGAAAATCGGGTCTGTACCTCCCCGTTTCCAGTGGAACAACTGGGGACTGCCAAGAAAGGAGACGCTTTCAGATGATTGTGTGTTTTCAGCCGCACAAAGTTAGGCAAGTCATCAAGCTGGCTAATGCTAACCTGCTAACAATAGTTCGCCAGCTACTACTCTGTTAAACTTTGTAAATCGGATAAACGCCAATGCCAAGTTTTCATTCCAGACTGAAGTGATGCTGAGGAAGAAGTGGATTAAAACGACCAATTCGCCGCGGTGAAGGACCGAACTTATAATAAAACAACACTGTTTGTGGCCGGCAGACTGCGCAGTCGTGTTAGCAGGTTAGCATTAGCCAGCAACTTTGTGCGGCTGAAAACACACAATCATCTGAAAGCGTCTCCTTTCTTGGCAGTCCCCAGTTGTTCCACTAAACGGGAGGTACAGACCCGATTTTCAGATGTTTGTGTGTTTTAAGACGCACAATGTTAAGCACGTCAGTAAACGTTAGCTGGCTAATGCTAGCATGCTTAAGTGCCGGTGTTGTGCCCCACCGGACAAACAAACGTGTTTTATTATAAAGTTCGTCCCTTCACCGCGGCAAATCGATCGCTTTATCCAGCTTTTATCCAGTATCACTTCAGTCTAAATGAAAACTTAAATATGTTTGGAATTTATCCGATTTAAACAGTATAACAACAGGAACGGCTGCGTAACATGGCCCGAAGAGGAAGTGTCAAAAGCCGGCAACTTCCGGTAAGCGGATAATCCCCTATTGCATGGGCAGACCAAGGAAGCACTGTAAACACCTGCTGGGATCAAGTGCCCCTATCCAGTCACTGTTAATTTTTCCCCCCCTTTTTTTTTTTTTTCATGTTTGTCACACTTATATGTTTCAAATCATCAAACAAATTAAAATGTGAGACAAAGATAACACAAGTAAACACAAAATACAGTTTTTAAATGGAGATTTTTATTTTTAAGGGGAGAAAAATCCAAACCTACATGGGCCTGTGTGAAAAAGTGATTTCCCCCTAAACCTGATAACTGGTTGAGCCCCCCTTAGCAGCAACAACTGCAATAGCGTTTGCAATAACTGGAAATGACCCTTATAAGTGCTGTAGAGGAATTTTGGCCCACTTATCTTTGCAGAATTGTTGTATTTCTGCCACAGTGGAGGGTTTTCCAGCATGAACCGCCTTTTTAAGGTCATGCCACAACATCTCAATCAGATTCAGGACTTTGACTAGGCCACTCCAAAGTCTTGATTTTGTTTTTCTTAAGCCATTCAGATGTAGACTTGCTCGTGTGTTTTGGATCATTGTCCTGCTGCAGAACCCAAGTGCGCTTCAGCTTGAGATCACCAACAGATGGCCGGACATTCTCCTTCAGGATTTTTTGGTAGACAGCAGAACTCATGGCTCCATTTACCACAGCAAGTCTTCCAGACCCCGAAGCAGCAAAACAGCCCCAGACCATCACACGAAAACCACCATATTTTACTGTTGGTTGGATGTTCCTTTTCTGAAATGCTGTGTTACTTTTACGCCAGATGTAATGGGACCTACACCTTCCAAAAAGTTCAACTTTTGTCCCGTCAGTCCACAGAGTATTTTCCCATAAGTCTTGGGGATCATCACGATGCTTTCTGGCAAAACTGAGATGAGCCTTTATGTTCTTTTTGCTCTGCAGTGGTTTTCATCTTGGAACTCTGCCATGCAGGCCATTTTTGCTCAGACTCTTTCTTATGGTGGAATCATGAACACTGAACTTAATTGAGGCAAGTGAAGCCTGAAGTTCTTTTGTTCTGGGGTCTTTTGTGACCTCTTGGATGAGTCGTCACTGTGCTCTTGGGGTAGTTTTGGTCGGCCGGCCACTCCTGGGAAGGTTCACCACTGTTCCATGTTTTCGCTATTTGTGGATAATGGCTCTCGCCGTGGTTCGCTGCAGTCCTAAAGCTTTAGAAATGGCTTTGTAACCTTTTCCAGACGGATAAATCTCAATTACTATCTAATTTTTTCCTGAATTTCTTTGGATCGCATCATTTTGAGGATGTTTTGGTCTACTTAGCTTTGTCAGAAGGGGTCCTATTTAAGTGATTTCTTGATTGAGAACAGGTGTGGCAGTAATCAGGCCTGGGTGTGGCCAGAGAAATTGAGGTCAGCTTTCCAAAGTGGTTTTAACCGAGGGGGCAATCATTTTTTCACACAGGCCCATGGAGGTTTGGATTTTTTCCCTCCCTTATTAATAAGAATATTTATTTAAAAACTGCATTTTGTGTATACTTGTGTTATCTTTGTCTCACATTTAAATTTGTTTGATGATCTGAAATATGTGTGACAAACATGCAAAAAAATAAGATATCAGGAAGGGGGCAAACACTTTTTCACACAACTGTATATCTTGTGGGAAATGAACTGATACAGAGTGATCACCACCTGGACCGGCCACTGCAACTCCCATTCACTACATCCATGGTGATTAGAGAATGTTATAGTAGGCCTCCCCATGCATGTAGGAGAAATATATATATGGACTCTCTCCAGGTATTCAGGGTTTCCCACACAGCTCAAAATCTTGCTTTTTAGGTCAATTTGATATTCCATAGTAAATGGATGGATGGATGGATGGATTCATGATTCAAACCTCTGGTGCAGGCCATTGGGTGAAAAGTTCAATCTGAGCCATTTTCACATTTAATCTCTTTATTAAAAGGAAACAGTACACAGAAATTTAACAGGGTGTGGACTGACTAACTTATTCAAACTACAGTGTTGAAAATATAGGCAAACATTATAGCTAATTTACAGAATCTTGTATCCAAACACAAAATAAGTTTTGCTGTCAAATCACAGTGGTATGCTTACTAAATCTAACATCACAGCAATAAAGCTGTTTGCTCACATTCGTTTGTCAATAGGTTAAAACTTGATTAATTTAAATACTGATTGTATCTAAATCAAAAGAAAATCCAACAAAAAAGTTTCCAAGTACCATCTTTAAAATAGAAAAAAAAAAAATCTGTAACAAGAAATAAAATGGATATGAAATCTGTGTTGTCAAAAGGTTGCTTTCCCTTGTCAAAAACATTTTTCTAGTAATTTTTTTTTTCTTTTTGAGAGTTACACTGGTTTAACAATTCACCACTTCTGCACAAGACTAGACAGAGGAAGGGATGTTTAGCTGCATAGCTGTCACTGTGTATTGCAAAATAACAAGCATTCATGGGCATAAACATACATGGGAGAATACATACAGCTCTGTGTGATTATAAACTGCTGAGCTGCAAGGCACTATCAACTGACAAGTAACCATGGATACAGCACTCATTTTGTTGACAATAATGTCCTTGCAGAGTGTCCCTGCTTTAATGCCCTTAAAGCTGTTAGTGCAAAGATGTAAGCACGTCACAGTAGCACTCTGTAGGCTACTTTTCCACAGGCAAAAAGATAAAACAACCAAAACCAGCTTGTTCATTTAAAATCACAGCACAAAAATTACAGCAAGTACCTGTAAATTCATATTAGGGCCCCCCACCCCCTTTTATTTTTTTCTTTGGAGGGGTGAATTGACAGTGAAAACATTGTGGTGCACCACCGTAAAAACATAAAAGTGATGAACACTTGATAACAACAGCAATACGACTACTGTCTGTAGTAGAGTAAGCTGAAAACCAACAGGATTTTGAATTGTGTTCATCAGCGTCACACAGCAGGACAACCTGCACACTAAAAAAAAAAAAAAAACCCACTAAACCAACCCATCAAAGAGTACCATCAAGGTCAAAATATATGGCATGTGAATATAGAGAGGTAAAGGTTATTCTCTGCATTTTGCAAGCCTCACAAAACAGTGCTGAAGCCTTTCAAAAATAACACTTCTCCAGCAGGAAAAAAGGTAGTATTAAGAAAACACCTGCATAAAAGTACTACAAGGTGATGCTTAGTTAAATATGCCAATACTGATATAAAGTTGAATCTAATGCAAAGCCTTTTAGGAGGTTTACTTTTCTGTTGTTACAAGCCTTAAAAAAAGGAGAAGCAGGCAACCATTAATTACAATAAGATTCCCATTTTAATTCTAATGAGAAACACAATGAGCAGCTAATTAAAGGTTGTTTGTGTGTACAGTGCAAACACACTACATGTATCACAGAATATATATCACTACAAATGTTTTGTTATTCTAGACAGTCTAACCAAACAGAGGAGTATCAAAATCTCTGAAAATATATGTAGTATTACTGTAAATAGTATTTTTTAAAAAGGGTGATTACACATGGATCATACACCGCAGATCTGATAAAAATGTATTTACAGATAATATGCAATGTTTGAATGCTCTGAGGTGCAGGAAAAATTTCTCCCAGACAAAAAAACCCCTCATAGCTGGGCATTTTTAAATAAAGGAAAATAACAAATTTCTATTCTAACAAGAATTGAAAATTACATTTTTGCCCAGATCTGCAGGTTAGCAGTAAAGGTGGCGATCAAACAGAAGTTTATCTTCCTGATAGATGGAATGCATTACTTGAATAAGTGCTTTGATATGAAGGTTGAAAAAAAATAGAGCAGCAGAGAGGGATCTTTGGCCACCAGATGATAGAAAGAAATACTCAAAACTATGATTTACATGTTTTTATGGCTCATCTGTAAGCAATCAACTGCCTACTTTAAGATCCAGCACATACGGAAAAATATCTAATTAGAGCCACATATCTGGCTATTTAAAGAGTTAAAGTACAACAGTTAGCCTTTCAGCTCAGATTTGGTCCACCAACTCCTGTTCAAAACACCTCTTCCAGTCAGGAGTTTACATCAGTTCATGTCAGGAAATACCTGCTAATAGTTTGATGCTAGAAAGTGACAAGGACGGAAAAACTCAGCTAAAAGTGTCTAAAAAGCTCAATAAGCAGCCAAGTGCTGTGTGTTGCAATTAAGTCAACACCTTTACAATACAGAGAGGACTCTCATACAGTGTTTATACATATAGTTTTCAAACTAAAAATATCTTCACGTGTTATTTCCTCATTTCTATAGATTAATATTTGTGAACAACTATAATGATCCATTCTCACAATCATTTGGCACAGTATATTCATACATCATTCAACAGCCATCAGACAGATACCAGCAGTTATAGAAACACATGCAATCAAACTCTTATCAAACATATAGGATATTAGACAACTGGGTGCTGCAGTTACACCAACTTTTCATAACTGTCTGAGTGTCACAGCATCATGTGCAGGAAGCAGCAAGGAAAGCATAATCTTCTGTGGCCACTAAAATATATCTAAATGCAAATTGTGCATACAGTGAAGTGCATAAAATCATCTACATGAGCCCTCTAGTTATCTGGAGGACAGAAGGATCCACACGCAGCCAGTACAGAGGTGTGTTTGACAGCCTAATACCTGTAATTAACACAAGCATAATAAGTTTAGACTGATTTAGTAATTTAAGTTTAGAAAAAAAAAATGCAGTAGACATGCAAAGATTTACCTGTAATAGTTTGGTTTGAAGGGGCCGTTTTTATTCAGACCCAGATATTTTGCCTGCTCATCAGAGAGCTCTGTCAGGTGGGCATCAAATGTGGCCAAATGCAAACTGGCCACATACTCATCTGAAACACAGAGACGTGGCTCATTAGTATAAAAATCTTCATATAAAAACTGCACTGAACTTTTAAATAGAAATTTACAATAGATCATCAACTCATAACTCATGATCAGGTGTAGCCCTAAATGTAGGGATGAATTTGTTTTATTCATTTTCCATCAAACTATCATTTAAGAGAAAGCTTTAAAATTGCATGAGTGACAGATAGGGGGGGGGGGGGGGGGGCAGATTCATGCACTTTGGTCCAAAACCCCAAACATGAGCAACGTTGCTTGTAAACTTGTAAATACATGTAGATGTTAATACTGAGAGAAAGTATATTGAGATTTATATTCTTACCCATTTTTTTGGGAAGCAAGTAAACATCCTGTTTGTAACGTCCCTCTGGAGCATTGTACAACTCTATGAGGGCCAGAGCCTAAAAACAAACATGCATAAATAATAGTATGAGATTATAAAGTAATTACATGTTTTGGATTTAATAAGAAGCAAAAATAAATTAATAAATAAGTCTGAACTCTTGATTAAAGAGCTAAAATTAAAGAGTAAGGGCAGGCAGCATTTTGCTACAAGAGCCCTGCACGCTGTGACATTTCCAGGTCAGATCAAGAGCTTATCTGCCAGGATGGCCTCATAATTAGAGAAAATGGAAAAGCACACAGTCAATCCTAAACGCTCTGCTGACTGCAGTCGAATACAGTAATAAATATAAAGTGGCTTGAGCTGCCATGTGACCTGAGTGGTGGCTGTGATGGACAAGACAAATGTCGGGACAGTGGAGCAGCTGAGATTCAGAAGGCGCCCCTGTGGGGAAAAATAGACGTTATCAGGAGCACAGGCTTCAAAGACCAGTCACAACAGACCTTTCTACTTCTCCACATGACATAATAACTTGCAACAGTAAAAAGAAACAATCTAAAATTGTAAAGCGCACACACAAAAAAATAAATAAATAGTAAAACACAGATCTATTTTTTCCTCTTATGAGAATTTCCTAGTTGTCACCTAAATGATAAAGCACAGATTAACTGTGAAAAGTAAACGAAATACAAATTTGAAATCTTACAGTCAAATGATTACTACTCTATAACATGCTGGTTTTGTACAAACTGTAGCACAGGACAACAGATTGTTAGTTTGTTGTATGAATAGTAGTGCATGTATTTAATATGTTTTGGGGTTTTTTATCTAGCTGCTATTTTTTTTTTTTTTTTTTTAATCAAGACAGTCAAGTTACCATCTCTTAACTTATACAAATAAGATAAAAATGCATCACATCTGTGCTGATTACTCATCACTGCAAGACTCATGGATGTAGCCAGTCACCTCAGCCAGGAGGATAACCCTCTTGCCATCAGGCCAGATGACATGATCCACCTGAGAGCGGACTCTCTCCCAGGTCAGCTCGGGAGTCCGAAGACTTGCCTTGAAAAGTTGAGAATACCAGTCATCCTGTGGTTCTCTTTAATAGTCTACCATTAACATTTATGTACCATTTGGTCCTGTTTGCGCACATTTCCAGAAGTGTATGCAAACAAGATGAACTTGATTTTAAATTTCAACACTATGAACATAGGGGAAGTTAGTAGTGAGGGAGGGGGAGTAAGTAGCCTAGTAGTAATGTCGCGGGCTTTAGCGCAGATGACCCGTCTCGAGTCCCCGTCTCGGCACTCAGCTGAACCACTATGGACCCCTGATCAAGTTTCTTAACCCCCACCAACTGCTCCACGGGCGATTTAAGTAGCAGCCCACTGCGCTCTGTTGCATACAGATGATGGGTGAAATGCAGAGCCCCAATTTCCCCTTGGGGATTATAACAGCATATAAAAATTAAAAAAAAAAAATTAGTTTACCACATCAATCTCAGTGTTGGAGTGTCCCATGTTGCAGACAATAGAACCATTTTTCATTCGGTCCAGCTGGTCCCTGGTCACCACATTTTTATTGCCTACAAAAGAGATAATCATATATAATTTAACAAACAGCACATAGAAAAAGCATCCAAACAGTGCAAATGACCATAAGCTGAAAAGGCATTTAATATAGATTTTTTTTTTTTCTTGTTCTAAAAACTTGTTCTGCCCAGCATCATAGCAAGCAAAATGGTGATCTGGCTGCTGTGTTGTGCCAAACAAACTGATCTGCCAAGAGGAGTTTTATAGATATACCTGTATGACCCCTCTTAATACTTAAGTATTAGTCTACATTTTCAAACTTATCATTGTTGTTTTGAAAATATTAATGCTTATGTAATCTAGATAAAAAGGCTCTGAAATGTCAGTGAATTCTAATGAAAATACCAGTACTGCTTTAAGTTGGGTTACCAGTGCATGTGATGATGACATCAACGTGGCGAATAACCTCATTTAGCTTGACCACTCTGAATCCGTCCATGCTGTTAAACAGAAGACAGAAATATTCATCAGTCTGTAGAAAGAATTTATTGACAAGCAAAACAGTCAAGCTGAAAGGCAGGCCCCCTATTTGCCTCAAGTTCAAGCTCAATTTGAGATATTCAACAATTATTTAATTGGATAATTAATATAAATATTGTTTGGACATCTGGTTAATTTGTTATTCCAGTATGTCGACTTATTCATCATGGTGATCGGCCAAGTTATTCTTTTCCTCACCAGGCCTGCAGGGCACAGATGGGATCGATCTCTGTAACATAGACAATGGCTCCCAAAGCTTTCAAAGCTGCACAACAACCTTTTCCAACCTGAGAACAAATAAATGAAGAAACACATAAAACGTACAGTAGAACCATGGGAACATAAAACTGAAGCAATAACAGTGCACACTGGTTATTAAGCATAATAAGCCAAATCAGTTCAATGTCTTGCAAACTTTGTTTTTAAATTTTATAAGGGGAGTTTCTTACCCAGGAAAAGATGCAGTCTAAGGTCTATAAATCTTGTTCAAATGTAATGAAAGTTATGATATAACAAGAAGCATCTCACCTCACCATACCCACATACGACCACCTGTTTGCCTCCAAACATGACATCTGTGGTTCTCTTCAAGCTTGAGAGGTTTGAGACACACAAAATTAGCACATTTTAGTGGAAGTGAAAAAACTGCCAATCTGAAGTGCTGACAATCTGGCAACTCTGTGAGCAGCTGAAGATTTTCCAGAACATAAAACAAAAAGATTTACACGGAGCTGTCTCAAGTGATGCATTTTTTGCATCTGAAATAAAATAGTTTACTTTTTATGAGGCGGACAAACTGTTTTCTTACGAGTCCCAGAGCACAGGTCTGAGCATACTGGCATTTAGCGTTGCATGGTATAATGGAACACCTGCTACTAGACAGCAGTGTGCCTTGCAAATGATTAATCTAGATGAACAGCCACTAATTAAGAGTGGTCAGCTTAGAAAGCACTGACCCGACTCAGACATGTGCGGACATTGTTCACGGATAGTGGAGCATTCATTATGCTGCCAAGGTGATAATTAACAGAAGATTAACAAATGTAGTAGTTGTTTTCTTAGACTGTTTTACTTTGTGTTCAGAGTCCAGAGAATTTGAAATGAGCACTTTTTATTGAGGTAACTGAACATGTACTACACTGATTACTCTCCTATATCTAGATCAAAAGGATCAGTTTCTCTCATATTTATCTTTCTGGAGAAAATTTGATGTAAAATGCAAAAGAGTTCCCCTGTAGTGAACAAAACCATCACCACTTCAATCTGGGTTTTGTGTGTATTTTAATAAAAGCTGGAGCCAAGCTGTCAGTTTCAGCTGATAGTGACTCAAATGACAGTCAATTATTACATTTTTTAGACTTTAATCAAATCACAAAGAACTTTATACAAAGCTTCTTCACAAATGCAGTAGCACAGTATTATCCAAGGCCTGTAAGCAGACTGATCATAAACTTTTTGACTCACTTATCACTGATGGAAAAGGTAATTAAATTATTTAACCCTTGTATGACCAGTTTCAGATCACACTGAACTCCAGACACTCCTCAAAATATATACAAGGGGATCTGCAGGATGTCACATCAGTCACGGTAAAGTAATCCAATACACAACCTGTGCATGTGTTTATGTGCAGGCTGGACCATGTCATTTCCAAGCTTTCAAACAGTCATATACCAAAGAGCAGAGTTAACTCACCCGTCCAAGATAGACTCTCTGCAGCAGTACAGGTTGTCAAACTTCTGTTTTGTCACAGAGTCATTCACATTCATAGCCGGCACACACAGTTTACCAGCTTTGGAAAGTTGATACAACCTGAAATAAATAAGATATAGAATGTGTGTATGTGTGTAACCACTAAATATTTTCAAAAGGTCAAAGTCACTTCAAAAATAAATCACCTGTGAACCCCCGTAACACTCTCCTCTACAATACCCCGAATCTTCTTGAAGACATTGGGGTATTTCTTATACACCCAGTGTGTCAAGTCTCCACCATCATCAAGGATCTAACAGCCAGAAAAACAAAATTCATTGTCACTGGTGCTCATACAGAGCCTAGCTTTTCTTCCCCCATTTGCCTTCTAAATACATAGATAAAAAGAAATATTTACACTCTTAGTGAGGACAACTTGCTCCTCTGATCATTTCATGGGCACAGGAGACAAATGTTTGTCTTTGCTATTCATATTACACTTTATGACTACATGTCTGTCCCTGCATATGGAATAAAAATAAATAAATTAAAAGAGATTTTCCACAAACCATATTGGGCTGCCACCCCTCAGTGTTGACACAGCGATCGATACACCACCAGAAATCATCTTCAGACTCTCCCTTCCAGGCAAACACAGCCACACCTGAAACATTACAAATTGGAAATATAAGGTGGAAATTTTACATATGCACTAATGAACAATGTCCCTTCCTTTCAAAAACAAAAAAAATATGGCAGAGATTATGTTAGATTCTACGTATAAGATGAAATTTAATCAAGACTCTCTGAGTTGTTTCGTTACAGCTAAAAAAAAATAAATCAGTGTGCTTTACAACTCTTGTGCAATAAATATATATCATTTCTTCAGGTGGAGAGCAAACAGCCATGCATGACATGTTGGCAGAAAATGTCAGACATGCAGCTCCAAGTAAATAATGATATCACTGGTGGGCTTAAAAGAAGGTTCAAGAGTTGTTCCCCTGATGGCAGAAGTTTGAACTTTCTACCTTCCTTACAGTTTAATGAACAGCCCAGCATCTAGCAGACAATGCACAGCAATAAATCACTAAACCGAGCACCTAAAAGTGCATGGCCCCCACAAAGCTGTGAATCCCTCAACTTGCCAAATCTCAAAAGGTCTACTCTGGAGACTTGGCACATACTTGGACTGTCACATAGCAACCAAAGATAAAGGGCTCAAGAAGCACGACTCCTTCACTGAATGAAAATACTTACGGGCTCCCATTATCTCAGCAAGGCTGAATATTCAGGAAAAATTAACATTTCCAGAAAGTATCCTTGGTTTTAAAAACAAGAGATGTTCACATGACCATGCACAGCTCTGCTCATCACAGAACAAATTATACAAAAAACACTGGCTGCTGTGAACACAGTATTGTTTGGATTATGAAGGTTCTTCATAAACAGTAGAAAACTTTATTCAGTGAAATTAAAATTTCTGAAGTTATTAACCAGTATTTATGGGATCATTTAGAAGTTGCAGCACCGGAACAATTAAATTAAATGATATTCATCATCTCTGCTGCTTACCTATCTCTGACAAAGCAGCAGCTACTTCATTCTGTGTTGAATATATGTTGCATGCAGTCCATCTGCACTGAGCCCCGAGAGCTACCAGAGTCTCAATCAGCACCTGAGAACACAAGTTCATAGCTTTAATATTTAATCTTTTAATAACAATGCATCACCTCTGTGACTGCCCTGCCCAAATTGCTAATCATTTGTGTGCTTTATCAACAAGGGTATACAAGTTGTAAAGCAGTGTAGAAACTAATTAAGGTGGATGTAATATCTAATCCTGATTGAAGAAATACTATCACATTGCAGCGCTTACTGGTGCTTTGAAGCTCAATGTCCTGACTGAACTCTTACCGCAGTCTGAGCTGTGATGTGAGTGCAGCCCACGATTTTGGCACCTGCCAAAGGTTTCTCACTCTGCGCTCTCTTTCTAAGCGAGATCAGTGCTGACATATCTGCAAACAAGATGACATAAAAGCAGTGAGTGGAACAGAAAGCAATACAAATGAGACAAAAGAGACAAAGTAAAACCTCACAGTATTTACTATATAAACAAAGAAGCCACACTACCTCTGTGTAGACCTATTTTTTCTAAATAAAGCTGGATAAAGAGACTGAGATAAAACCTGCTACCTTTAATCATATTTTCTTAATCAAAACTTCTCATTGTCATTTTATGTTTGGTGATATGTGCCAATAGGTGGTTTGCTTTACAATGTTTGAATCAAAATCTCATGATATACCGATTTAAAAGCTCTCCTCCTCAGACATCATTACAGTTATGACATCTCAGTGATGCCTGGGTTACCATGACAGCATTCAAGTAAAATGCTTGGGTCACTTTATCCCCCGTGTCTTACCTTGCTCTGCTATCTCAATTTCACGTCTCCCAAATTCAGCCTGTTTGATGTTTTTGACGCAGAAGTCACTGCTGCCCTTGCTGTTAACCTGCGTTTTGTCCCGCGGTGACGTCTCATCATCAGAGCTGTCCGTATACGATGCAGCTATAATGTGAAACCAAGTTATTAATTAAACTAAAATTGAATTATAACTTGTTAGTTTCTCATTCAGCATCTCTTTTTAACTCCATTTCCACATGTTAAGTTTAACCAACAATCAGAATATAAATGAAAACAATAACAGGAGTTTACTGCCAAATAATCGAGAGCAGAAAAACTGAAAACAGATGCAGGTTAATCTGGATGAGTTTTCTTCTTACCTGAGCTGTAACTGTCAGTGGATGACTGAGAGATTGAGCGGGACAGTGAGCGTCGGCCTGCTTTGGTGGGGAACCTGCTGAACTCCTGCTTTTCCTCCACAAACTGGATTTGCTAAAATAAAAAAAGTAACAATGTAAGTTGATTCAGGCAAAGTTAAAAGTGAAGTCATTCAATTTAGGGTTGCATGATATTAGAGAAAAATAATACGCCACATCAATGCTGAATATTTCAATGAGTCAATAATACGAGTTGCGATGTGCAAACAAATGCTTTAATATAGCAAGTCTTGGTTGTATTAATGAGGGATGGAGTCAAGCTCTGCACCTGTATGCTAGATGGATGTTGGCAATGCACTAAAGCAGAACTTCTTCTCAATGGAGTTCAGGCCTTTTTATCATATTTTCCGGACTATAAATCGCACTTTTTTTCATAGTTTGGCGGCTTGTGCGACTTATAATCCAGTGCGACTTATATATGAAAATATATACAATTTTACCTATTAAGTATCAACCCATATTGACTGGCATGAGCCAAGGAGTAAATATTACAGTCTAATGTCAAAAGAGGGTGTTCTTAGCTTGTGACAACTATATTCTGCTCCTAGGGCAAAAATCCCAAAATGGCCTCATCTCAGTGAGAGGGGTTCATTTTGGACATCTGGCTGTGCGGTAGAACAAATCCTCAAAAACTATGATTATCCTTCTTAGTTATGATGTTTATGATCATTTACAGGCATTAACTTTGGAACTGAACTGATTGGGTTATTTTAGCAGTAACAAGCAGGATATGAAAAATCCGGAAATCCCTCTCTTAAATAAATCAACAGGACTTGTAGTCCGGTGCGACTTGCATATGTTTTTTTCCTGTTCATGATGCATTTTTTGACTGATGTGACTTATACTCAGGGGCGACTTATAGTTCGGAAAATACATGTATGGTAATACTACTGTGCTTGTCCCATAGTGTATCAAAAAGTCCTTCCAATATTGATATTGTGCATGTTGATATTGCATTATCGGTAAATTTAATGTTATTATTTCAAACAAGAATAAAAAGATTTGGAATGTCAACTTGTCCAGGAGTAAATTCTGGACAACCTGGTGCAACACAGAGACAAATGACACACTCATGCATGCATGTTTGTAGACTGTGGGATAAAAATGGGAGTACCCAGTAAGAATCCATGCAAGCACAGAAAACTTGTGCAAACTCTACCTAGAAAGGCCCCAGCTGAGCTATGAAGCAAGTCTATTCTGTTTTTTGTACGGCCATAAATAGATGTCTAAGCTGCCCAGGCAAATTTGGTTTGGATGTCCCTATCTGACCCACGCTTGTGTCGTGATTGTGAACATCCCTGCTAAGCTTTGATGCAATGAAGAAAAAGAAAATTGATGGTTACAATATCATCTTCTCTTTTTTGTAGCATTACCAATCCTTGCTGCTTTTATGCCTCAATCAAAAAATCATTTTCATGAAAAACACGCATCCCAATGACGAACAACTCACTGCTCTTCTGGGAAAAACAGGACACGTAATTTTGTTGAGCATGTATCCAATTTTACGGTTGTTTGTTCCATTGTCATCATAGTAGTGAACATAAAACTTTGATGACAAGGATTTTACATGCCTTAAAGTAACATGAGACTGGCCAAGAAGCTTCATCTGTGATGCACTGTTATTTTCTCTCATGTAAACTTGTAAACAGTAGATATGTATATATACCTTAGCACCTTTTAGAAAGATTTATGTTCCAATTTTCTTATAACGCCATAGACATTCAATAAAACGACTGTATACATAAAGAATCAGCTTATGGGGAGAATTGAATATTACTTAATAAATCAACCTACAGACATTTATCCGGGTACAGCTGTCCAACTCTGAACAAGCTATTCCCATGTAAATGTTTCCACCTCACTGACAGAATAAGAATAAGGTTCTGATACATGCATGGCTGGTTTAAAGGTTAAAGGCTGGTATTGAAAACCATCCACATACCAGTTAAACAACATGGCAACAAAGAACAATGTGAAGCTGTTTTATTGAGATTAAGGTGACATGACACCACATATTTTCCCTTGGACACAACAGTGTACTGTAGGTTTCAGGTTCAAGAAGCCTGACTGGGTGACAAACTATTTTATGTAACCTAGAAGGAATTTTTAAACAAGTAATTTGTTTTGCATGAATATCCATCTTTGCACTTCATTTTTCTGTGCTTGTATGAATTTTCTGTTTTTACCTGATCTTGGAAATTTCATTTCAAGGATGCTTAAGCAAACGCTAAAAGTTCAAGTGAGACCTTGACGATGAACGAATGTTGTCAGGGATAACAGTTGTTCCTTTATCCATGTGCGCACCTCTTCAGCAATATTTACAAGAAAATATTTTCTTTACTACTGTTTTCATGAATAATATAAAAAAAACTGTTGTTGCTGCAGGTTTAAAGGACTGGTAAAGAAATTACTGGGGTAATAAAATTAAATGAAAAATACTTTAGTAATCCCCAAAGGGAAACTTCAATTTTAATTTTTCAATTTCAGTCGTGCATCTATAAAAAGGTGTGACTAATTGATAACATAACCCATAACTAGATGGCATAACCATCTAATCTGAATGTGAACAAAGAATAAGTGATCTTGTGTAGAGAAAATGTCTACAAGGTTGTCACCTTGGAGCAGAGAGGGCATAAACCACAAGGAGCCCAAACAGACTTCCTTCTGTCCTCAAATAGGCCAAACATACACTGGACCACATAACATATAAGAGCAGTGGTTCTCAAACTTTTTTTTTTTTACAGGGCCCCCTTTTCATTGGAAATTATACTGTCAAGTCCCCCCATCCCACTATCGCTACCCCATGCACCCAAACATTTACCATGAGATACATGAAAAAATGCACTACATTACTGCCTTGAGTCATCATCATTTGTTCATTAGTACTTTAAAGACTATTCCCATTTTTTTTGTTAGAAGAACAAAAACTATAAGCCTGGCTGGGCCCCCCTGACAGAGCCCTGAGCCCCCCCTGGGGGTCAACCCCCCAGTTTGAGAACCACTGCATAAGAAAGCCAGTGAATTTTCATGAATCTCTGGCATATTCTGATCTTAGAAGGCATTAAATAAATAAGTGGAAATATTTCTGTTGTATCATTTGTCAATGCACCCTTGTGTTCTTCCTGACATAATCAAAACAATCATTTCTATACGCTTCACCAAACATAAGGCTAAGTAAGATTTAAGATAGTGGCTGCTCTAAAATAAGTCTTCCTGAAGAAAGAATGAGGATGTGCAACAGACAAATTTAAACAAGGCCACAAGACTGACTTATAAGTCCTGATTTTAGCATGTTAGGATTTTGCTTCGATGGAATCATATGCAATCTACATCAGCAATATTGTTACAACTCAAAAGCACATAAGCGACCGTGTTGAATCCAAGTCTGCCGTTAAGTTAGTCCACTTCAGAAAAAAAAAAAAAAAAAAAAAAAGTCTTAATACTTGCTAAGGCTTAAAGAAAGTCAAGAACTCTTCCTTGTTCCTTCAAGTGTCAAGTGACATCTGTCTTTTTTTCCCCACACAAAATAAATGCCTCTGTTGTTTCAAGGAGTTGGAGATATTTTAGCTAATCATGTCTTTGATAAAGAAAATATTCAAAGACCAAATAAATCAATGGAACTGACATTTTTTATATTTAAAAAAGAAAAGGTCTAAGGACAGAAGAATTTGTACCTGCAGGCTGTCACACATTGTGAAGTACATTCATGGCATGGTTTCTTGGGTTACATGCGCAAAGTAGATTTAAATTAGAATTTTGAGTGATTTTGTTTTTTTTAATTCTATTATATGTTAAAAGGTAATATGCCCCAAGCAATTTATGATTGGTGAGCAACTTGAATAAAGAAATTCCTTATCTAATACTCTCGATTAAATTGAAAAAAAAAGTGGGTTTTTTTTTTCTTTCAAATGACATTATCATTTGCAGTACATCTTTGCGTTTAAAAAACATTTCTGAATTTTGTTTGTCTTGCGTGTGAACTATTTTGTATTTGCTAAACCTGCAACTGCTGCAAAGTTCAGCTGATAACGATCAGGAAAAGCTAAAGGAAAAGATGTAACAACAAATAGAGAAGCCTACATAGACATTTTCTCGTACTGTTAGAAAAGGTCAGAGTTAACATGTAAATATCCTCCGTGATGCTGTAGTTAAGCTGGCAATTACTGTAGCTTAAGAAGTCTTACCTTTTTCACTGGTTTGTGAGTGGGCACAGCGCTGAACGCGGACGACAGCTCTCCCATGTTCATTTCGCTATTTTTGCTCACAGTCATGGCTGAGTATTTTTCCGCAGCATTTTCGCTCTCTTTCGCCTCTTTGCTCGCCTGTTTCACCTCCAGCTTCGCGTCCCCGGCCGCCTCTGACATGTTCCCCGCGGCTGTCTAACCTTACCTGGACAAAAATACAACAACGGTGGAGTCTGGTCACAAGCTAACTCTAATGACCCCTCCTGCTAGCTGGTTTCTCCACTAGAGCACACGGAAGAAGAGCTTTTAGACTACGTGCATGTAAAAAATAAAAAAAATACAGTATACGCAGTAAGTAAGTAGCAAGTAGTTGTGGACCCAATTTTATTTGACGCTGACAAATATCTCTTTGTAGCTTGTTTCTGCGCGTAGGTTGAAGTCGTGCCGTCTGCCTGCTGGCTCAGCTGTCACCTGGCTGAGTAACTTTGTGGGCGGTTACCAACAGGAAGCGGGGCGTTTCACGCTTTAAGCTGCCTTCAATGTACGTGGGAGAATAAACTTATACAATAAAAAAATAAGATTTTTTTCGTTTTGTTTCCATTACTAATTTATTTTTTTCAAGTTAATACGATCTTTATAACACAATTTCTCAAGTCTAATCTTTCCTGAAAATAGAGTAATTTCAATTCTTTATAGTTCTCATTTTGTGTCCGCGGAATCTTCCATATTCCATCCTGTAAACGTGTTTTTGAAGTTCCCCATCGCACTAATTTGCATAATGTACTCCAATAAAGAGTGAAGTGGTCTCTATATTTTTATCCTGCAACAGTAAATCGTGAGAGGTTTATCAGTAGATCAAAATGTGATTTTATCCTTCTTCTTCTTCTTCTTCTTTTTTTTTTTTTTTTTAGAAAATGTTTACATCTTCAAATTGTACAAAAATGGCAACATCAAACTTTTTTAAGTAGTCACACTTTTAAAATGGGTTAGATGTATGCAGCCATCTCATCATCCTCTATAATTTACTTTTTTTCACTTGTGTTAAAAATTTATGTTTTAAATCTCAGAGTATCCATTAAGATCTTGCATGTGAATTAAGCAAGGCTTTACACGTAGCAGATTACATTTAACCAAAATTATATGATTGGATTGATATAGTGAAGAAGAGGAAGATGTTGTTAAAACTCTTTGCCAACATGGAAATTATTCTTTCAAAACACTCTTCTGGTTACTTATAGATGCATGTTCACATGGAAATAAGTTATTCCTAAGTGGTAACAATGATCATAATTATAATAAATAATGTTTGTTCATTTATTTGTCTTTGTTTATTTGAAAATTTGACAAAACAATATCCTTTTAAAAACTTTCTTATCAAAGATCGCTAAAGATGATTTCTTTCATTTTTCCTGTGCCAAAAATAAGGTCAGACTGGTTTATGATGAAAGACACGAGGGACATAAGCCAGAGCCAGACTGTGGATGTAATCTATGTAAAAACAAGTACTGAAAATGTATAAATCCAATCAGTCTACCTCAAACCAAAATAAAATAAATGTCAAAGTGACTGTCATCATTTGTGTTACACATCACAATTTATCCTGGATTAGTTTTACTCAGCTGCCGCTTCCATCCTGATGTGCATTAGACTTTGTTAATACCATTCATTACTGTCATGGACATGACATGAAAAATACAAATTAAAACTTGCTTTAGAAGCAACATCACAACCTGGCAACTCAGTTACCAGGTTAAAAAAATAAACATAGATGGCCAATTTATGGAAAGTAACTGAACGTAATAGGGCATCTATAATTGTCATTCTCAGACAAAAAAAAAAAAAAGAGAAGATTAAAGAGTGAGATTATTTTAATTAAACAATGAGCTATCCAGGGTGTACCCTACCCCAACATCTGATGGCAGCTGGGCTCCAGCCCCCCACAACCCTGCATTGGAATAATAAGTACACCCAATGGATGGACAGGAGTTGTCAAGCTTGAGTCCAAGCACTTTTAAATTTAATTTTTAAACTTGGAAAGTTTGGAAACACTTCAGGAGGTGTGTCTGTGTACAATGACTGCTGTGCATATAACAAACCATTAGAAATAAGCATTGTGCTCTAGATCAGGCTCCAAAGTCCAGTCTGGAAAGCTACTATCCAGCAACTTTAGATCATACATCTCTTTCCAACCCACCTGAATCACATTCCCTCATGCATCTCTGTCATCTATGCAGACGCCTGGTAATGAGTCATTCGTTTGATTCAGGTGGGTTGGAAAAATGATGCATCAATTTGAGTAATAGCTTTATTAGTTCCTTACAGAGTATCATAATCTGTATCGAGCATTTAAAGAATCATGAATAGTTTGCATAATAATTTTAAACAGAGTAGACTGCAAATAAGGTGTAGGTCCCTAATCATAATTTAGAAACAGCGCCACTGGTTTGTTGGGTTTGATAATGTGGCTGGATGTGGTACTGCAGTTTTATTCTTTGTTTCCTACATTGGCTTATAAAATCTGCCAACAAAATACCAACGTATTTCAGCAACTCATCACATTTAGCCATGCAATCTCAGATATTCACAACAGATATTGCCAGAGAAGTAAAGAAGTAAAAAAGAGGCGGGAGATAAGTTACTCTGCCTTCCTCGATGCAGCATCCTGGTTACTCTACAGACAAACGTCTTTTCCGTCACGCCATTTTCCATCGACGACCGAGAGAAAGACGAGCTCGCGGAAGAAAGGCTGATCGTTTGAGCCGTGAATTCAATCAATTACGGTACAGTTTCTGCAGAATAATTAATCATATGTTGAACAACACTGTGTGTTATCGACGGTTTCGAGTAGAGTTTGTTGCATCGCCGGAACCACATGTTGTATTGTTTCATTGCTGTGGCTGCTAGGCGAGTGCCGCTATATGAGAGTAGGCCTCAGAAAACCGACAGCCATTTTAGCTTCTCTTCAATAAGTATTCGCTTGTAAATATTATCTGCTTTTATTTTTCAGGCTTAATGCAAGTATTTGGATCACTTATTAGTCAAGCCATTCAGTTAAACAGTAACTTAGTCCAGCATCTTGTGATGTGTAATTGTTTTATGACAAAGGGAAATGCTATTTGCCTCGTTAGCCAATGCTAGCATTGACTCCAAATCCAAAGTGGGTCGAACATTTTATGGCTGCAAATTACTTCAAATATATGACACAACTGTGGTTTTTATATCAGTCATTAATTTAGTTAGTATCTGAAAGTGTGGCTAAACTCATGAAAACTAACGGGTGAAGCACAGTCTCTCTCAAAATATTGAAATTAAGGTGTTTTTTTGTTTGTTTTTCCTTTTACACATTTAAGCATTTTATCCCCAAAACAGTGGCTTTTAGGGGATGGTTTTTAATTACTATTAAATGAGGATAACTATCAGGTTTTGTTACAGTTTAAGTGCTGTAGTGATAACCAACTCTTTGAACTTCTTTATCATTTCAGATACAGTCATGCATCGTGACTGTCCCCTTGACTGCAAAGTCTATGTTGGAAATTTGGGCAACAATGGAAACAAGACGGAGCTGGAGAGGGCATTTGGCTACTATGGTCCTCTACGTAGTGTTTGGGTGGCAAGGAACCCACCAGGTTTCGCCTTTGTAGAGTTTGAAGACCCTAGAGATGCAACCGATGCAGTGCGGGAGCTCGATGGAAGGTAGGCAGCAGTCTCTGCATATTTTGAAATCCAGCGCACAAAAACATGGAAACGGGTTTGTCATGTTACACCCTCACTGATACATTTCTGTTTAATTTGAAGGACATTGTGTGGTTGCCGGGTGCGTGTGGAACTGTCGAATGGTGAGAAGCGCAGCCGCACCCGTGGAGCTCCCCCTTCGTGGAGCAGGCGTCCTCGAGACCGAGATGACTACAGGCGTCGTAGCCCACCGCCCAGGCGAAGGTGACCTACATGTTATTATTTGGTGATGGTCAGCAGGGATAACAGTTGTTCCTTTATCCATCTGCTACGTTCTCATTTACCTCTCTTACCCACAGTTTATTTCTTGATAATTTACCTGTGGTCTCCCAGTGCATTTTTGATTTGCATTTGTAGTTCTGGTGATTTTTGCCAGCTGATTAGACATTGTTTACAGTTGCACAGTCTAAGGCCTCCAATTTTATCTTCATTTGCATTAGTCATTTGGTGCAATGAGCCAAACAGGTGTTTAAAATCAAATATTGAAATAACATTAATGGGACATGATCTTAGCCACAAAGGGATGCCTTTCTGTTGCCTTTTGCAATAGAAAGGTGTTTCTTTTGTACTTCAAAGCTTGTTTGACATGTCTGACATTAATGATTGAGGCATCATTGCTTCTTTTGAAGTGCACATTCTTTTGTGCACAGTCATTAAACTGCATTTCAGTGGCAGAATAGTATTGTGAAACAGGTGTAGGCAGTTCCTTGTTAGGAATAGTATAACCTGTCTAAAGTTTGGGTGGGAGGGGGGAGTGCCAAATGTGTTTTTCCTTTTTTGTTTGAGGATGCTTTTTACTTTTCATCTATATTAATAAGAATGAAACCCGTTGCAGAGCCACCACCATGCCTCTTCTCACCACCCTCTGAGTCAGTCAACTAGTCCTCTTTCAGCATCATGTGACTGCTGATCATCGGGCCCCAATCAGCTTGGCTGGTGCTGTCACATGACCCAGGCATGGCCAGTCGTCAGGTTGCATCAGCCCATTGGTTCCTCAGCATGCCGTTCTCATCTTCCTCCTCCTTCAACCTTAAACCAAACGGCAGCGGCCCACCTCACATTCCCGACCAATCAGCGTATTTCGTTCCCAAATGTCTACAACCTACCAGCAGCAGCCTTCAGCTTACCAATTAAAGCAGGAAAAAAGCCACAACCAGCCCCCATCTGCCTGCCACCTAATCACCTTGCAGCATCTGGCCAGTCCTATTCAACCAATTCTACCTACCCGGCCGCCAGTCTGCCTCCCTTTCGTCATAACTAGCTTGTTGAAATCCAAAAATACTCGTAAGTTTTCCTGCTTCATTCAGTACACTGCAGATTACAGTTATGAAAGTGAAGAGACATCTGGTTTGAAAAGGTCATTCTTTAACATTTGAGTCATAAGTTTGTCATTATGTCGTCCACCATTTTTGTAGTCCTTATTTCAAAGGGGAATGGTCCAATATCACATATCTGGAACTTCTTGTTTCCAGAGGTTTTGACATGATAGATAACAATCTGGTTTGTCTTGGGGATCTGAGCAGAATTATGAGGTCACACCATATCAAAACTCTTCTCAAACCCCACTTTGACTATTTTATTTGTTGTGTTGGTTGTATGAGATTTTAGCCTGGTTGTTTCTCAAGACTTATTCCCTAAAATTACGGCTTTACTTGCCTGCATTTTATGTTATCCATCTAAGTGCAGTGGACCAGTTTCATACAGATGGTGGCCTCTGTGTTTTTAATTTCACACACACACACACACACACAGGCCAGTCCACAGTGCAATGTTTGATTTTTCTTAGTGGGAGTCTTTAGTTTCAGGATCTTTCTTGCATATTTGCAGAACATGAGACCCCACCAACTTAAATTATAAACAGGAACAAATTCTCAATAGTGACTCAGTTAAAAGTTGTGCCTTGTACTGTGGGATAGGTGTGAGTGGGAATTCCTGAGCATCTGCCATCTTTATGTGCTTGGTTTGTTGCCAGTGACTTTTACTCAGATAATTGTTTCCCTGGAAAAACAGTCTTATTTCCATTTTACAAGACTGAAGTAGGCAAAGGGCTGTGGTGAGGTAGCCCAGGAGTTAAATCATGTGCAGTTCTACAGGGTGATGGCTGCATCTGTATTTATTCTTAACAATTGTTTTTCCCTTGCGCAGATCCCCACGCAGGCGGAGCTTCAGCCGCAGCCGAAGCAGGTATGTCAGGAATCAACCCTCAAAATTACGCTATTGAATTATAAAGGAAATGACAATTGATTGATCGAGTTTAAGTAATAGATAGTATTTTTTTTTATTTCTTCTTTTTATACATAAACTACATATAAATTGCTTGATTTTGCATGTTATTTGTCTAATTTATTTTCGTCCTAAAGTAATGAGACTTGTTGGTATTCTTTTGTCTTTTAGGTCTTTCTCCAGAGACAGGAGGAGAGAGAGGTCCCTCTCTCGGGACAGGAACCATAAACCCTCTAGATCCTTCTCTCGATCAAGGAGGTATTAACCATTTTCAAATTATTTCTTTTTGATGTCAGTAAAATTGTGATCATTATATTGTGAAGGCTAGAAAAATGGCTCGGCTGTTAAATCCAGCGTTGGTTTCTTTTTTCTAGAGGATGTGGTTTGCATTTATCCTTCACCCTGCTTGTTTTACACCTGCAAGATTAGTGTCTTACAGTTTTAAGTGTATTAATTCCAGCTGACATTAACCTCTTCCATTTCCCTCCCTTCTCCACAGCCGCTCCAGGTCTAACGACAGAAAGTAGAAGATGGTCTGTCAGGTGTAAAAGGGAGCTGATGGTGAACATTTGTAAAGGCTCCACCATTTCATTTGATGGACTTCAGCATGGCCATGTGGTCATTTGTCTTTTTTTTTTCTTTCTTTTTTTAAGCAATCATTTTAGTGTCCTTCCCATTCTCTTTTTAGGGTTTGTTGCATTGAGTGGGTGTGTACAGGTGTAATGCATCACCATTGTCAGCTAAGCATCATCTGTTTTGTCAGGTCCCGTCACAGTTCTCCCACCCTTCATTCCAGAGTTTATCTCTATGAGCTTTGGTTTTGTTGATGAATGTACTGTGTAGGTTGACATTGTGCAAGTAGTTCCTCATTTTGACAGTGTAAAGATCATCTTTTTTTCCCTCTGAAGAAAGGATTGGGAAATGTAAGAATTCCCATCTTTTTTTATTGTGTGTGTGTGTAAGGCCAGCCTTTTTTTCAGCCAGCTACTTTCGTGTACCTGTTCTCGGTTTTTTGGTATTTCCAATCATCATGCAGAACTGCGTCTTTGATTTGGAAATTGAAAAGGAAAAAATGGTTTGAACAGAAGTCCAATTTTTTTTTTTTTTTGTTTTTTTGTCTTTAAAGTTTTACATTGTTTCTTTTGTTTGATACTATGTGAACTGATATCTCGATTAAAGAATACAGGTTGGTTAAAATTTACTCTGGTCAGTTTGTATTTGTTTCCCTATCACTGATGAAACACGGATATTCTCATTACTTTTTTTTCCACAAGAGGGCACTCCTCAAACAGAGAGGACTTGACTCAACTCTCAAAAATTGGAAGGTTTTGACTTGTTTCTCTTTGTTGCAGTTTCCAGTTATTATATTGGTAGTGTTACTTCATTTGTGTAGTATAATAAAGGTCATATATTTTGAATCACTTGGTCTCCTTTTTCCAGTTAAGTATGTGATGATGATTTGATTCAAACATTTGACATATAATCAAAGCTGAGGTTTCCAACCAAAGGTGAAGGTTCAACATGGATTGAAACGGAGCAAAGATTAACTCAACATATTCTGAGAATATGCCTTTTCAACAAAGTGGCACAAGAGAACCTCAAGATCATAAAACTATTAAAATTAAATAATCAATGAAAATAGTTGTATTTTTAAAAATTGGTCAACCTCAGTGAACAATGCTGTGGAAATTGCACAAAGCTTTTGTACCATGTTAGATGGAGGTAGAAGAGAACTTCCAGAATCATTATGAAAGAGATTAAATATACGAGAATTTAGCCAAAGTTAAAGAAATGCTTGTATCATTTAGAAGTGGTGAATCATAAAGGAGGGTTGATATAAAATCGATAAAGCAACACAATGATTCCAGTAGTATGAATGTAAAGTCAAGGACTTGGGTGGAAAAACAAGGTTTTCTAATTACAAACTACTGCAAGATTACAGATGAAACTAGGAACATTTGAGAGAAAATGGAAAACAAAGATAAAGGAGCACTAAACTTTATTTACTTTTGGTTAGGTTTTTTTTTTTTCTCCCCAAACCTCCCATTTTGGATACTGTATGTGTATAAATGTACATGTGTAGGTAATTGTATGTATATTGTGTTTGCACAAATTCTGTTTATCAGATTGTATTGATCCGTAAAAAGGGAAAGGTTTTCAGTTCGTATTTATATTTTTGACATGCCAAAGTGATCAGAAATCTCTTTTTTTTTATCTCCAATTTGAATGTTTTCCACATTGAAAGCTTGGTTACAGCGATGCAGCATTTGGGATGTATTTATTTTGATATTTTGTGAATCAAAATGATTTGAAAAACCACACATCTCTCATTAAATGCTTCATAAGTAAGTAAAACCTGAGTAAATCTTTGTAGTAAATTTGAAGAGACTTAAGGTTTGAGTCTTATAAGATCAAAAACCTTTTTGTACTTGTCATACTGTTGGAAGAAAAAATGTGTGGCACGCTCATATTCCTGTCTGTCCTGTAAATTTCCCTCCAATTTCGACTGTACAAGGGTTCTGGTTATGTAATATAGTTGACAAAGCTTAACCCTTTTACCAGAACACGTAAACTGTGCAAATAATGTAGCCTATCCTCACCTGCTGATAGAGTTACTGTACTGTGTTGTCATTTAGCTACAGCCAATCAAACATCAGAGAAAAGTCTGAGTCATTTTCATGAGTGACTGTAAAAGTTTTCTCATTCCAAAGAAAACTTTCATTTATTGAAAGTACAGTTGCTTCTGTTTAATTCATGCTGGTGGTTCTCACACTCGTTGACAGTACCCACAACTCTCCCACTGCTCAGCTGCTTCCAGTGTCCTGCCCTGCAGGCCCCACGCCCCACTGTTCACGCTACTGTCCGCGTGAATCGAGTCACAGCCTCCTCAAATCTGCGCGCGCTTTTACACGAATTACTTAAGCTACTCATGTGATATCATGGGGGCCGTGACTCATGGTATCCACGGAGACAGGTCTCGCAGTCAAGTAACCGCGGGAGAAATCTGCAGTATTTCCACCCACTGTTACGTAATCCGCTGCCGAGGCTTTTGGCGCCCACGGAACAGAGGACTGAAAATATCACAGAGATGCTGCTTGATGGGACCTATGGTTGGAACTCATTTCAGATGAGGTCACATGGTTTGAGTTCTGCGTGGACTCTTTTTCTGAATAAAAGTGGGCTGAAGACACCAAAATGTCAATAAAACAGTTTTACATGTCAGCTGCTGAACAATGTAAGGGAGCAGTTTATTGAAGAGAGGGTCTCTGCTCCAGGATTTCCCCCCTGGAAGCATCATCAAGTGGCCACTTGTCACTTTTGTCTTAAAATGAAAAAAAAGACTCAACATAAGTTAAATAAGACTCAAAACAATGAACAGATTAATCACTGGCACATAGTTTACAACTTTACAGTAATTACTTTTTTAGTTGTAACCATCTCCAGCTTCCCCTTTGCACTGATATACAGAGAAATATAATTTGCATAAGTCCAGACAGTAAGATTTGATGAAATACATGATTCTTATTAAAGAGAATAAAAACACTTGAAGGGGTGTCAAACATACGGGTCCAGAGGCTAAAAGCAGCCCACAAGACGTTCCAGTCTGGCCCACAGGATGGATTTGGTAGATAAGAAAATGACACACTATAGCTATAATAACACATATAAGCAAACAGTAAGTACACATTTTCAAACAAATGTAACCATTCTAATAATTTCCTAATTTTTCCATGTGGGGTTTCTTTTTTTATGCGGAAATCTAAAACATTTATATATATATATATATATATATATATATATATATATATATATATATATATATATACATATATTTACCTATAGCAGTACAGTTAAAAAAAAAAAACATCTGGAAATGTTACTCTGATGATAATGTGAAATTCTGTATTAAGATACAATAGGAACAAATAAAATAAAACTTGTCTATAGCCTAATGAAAATATCCAATATTTTTAATATATTAAGTTAATTAAATTAATTGTTTTTGATCAAATTTATAATCAAAAATAATTTTATATAAAAATGTAAAGTATAAAAAATTCTCAAAAGTTTAATTTTGAACAGTTTATTTAAAAATATTCAAAAATTTGCCATGCATTTACATATATGTTTATATAGATATATACGGTATGAATTTATACTTACACAAAACATTGTATATGTGTATGTGTGTGAACTGTTTTTAAATGTTTTTAATAAAAATACATATTAAGAATATTTATTTGAGGGAATTAAGTAAAATATGTAAATGTGTAGCTTAGATAAAATAATGCGAAAGAAAAAAAGATGGTGGAGTGAGTTTTGATCATTTATACGTTATTGTTATTTTACTGGTTAGGCTTATTGGAGAGCTGTGGCCAATGAACTATAATAAGCTTGACATTGCTGCTCTAGAGTAGCAAATGATGATTAACTTTTGCTCACTTTGTTGATGCTGAAATTTTGCAAGTTGTCACATTAAAATCCAGTTCAAGGCAGATTATTTTAACATTTGAAAAGAAAAATCAACAAACGTCTTTCTACTCAGTTTTTACCATCAGGACAGCAGTCATTGATGAATAGTTCAGCATTTAGCATCATTAACATCACAAATTTTGAATCATCACCCACACAGATGGTCAAACTGTGTATCACTTAATCATCATCAATACCAACACTGACCTTGCAAGTCGTGGGCCATCAAGAAGCATCTCCTGACCAGGAAGTGATAATACATACACTTACAGTAAGCACATGACTGCGCTGCATTCCTAAAAATTATGTTGTTTCATTAATTGATCATATTCCACTACTTGTTTCTTCATTTAAATGTACAGTATTTGCTCTTGTGTATAATTTGAAATAAGAATATTAAGGTTTCAGTTATGTTGTACAAGGTGTACTCAGTGTTTTTTTTACTCTATCCTGTCAGTGTTATGTAACTAATGCATGGTGATAAAGCTGAAAAGATCAGAGCTCTTTAGATAAATAATCAACCAAGTATCCATGCAAGGTCTCAGCACGCATTTGGAAACAAGCTAAACCTTCTACAGTGGTTGCAGAGCAAGAGCCTGAATAAAATGAAGCATGTGATGAATAAAACAACTTGATGGAGCTTCTCTACAGAGCTGCATTCTGCAGCTGCCTTTGAGCTGAGAGATAAGAAAGTGTCCACTCAGCTGTACAAACGTACAGGCGTTTTCTGCAGGAACCAGCTGCTGTTTAGTCAAAAACAGCATGCGTTCCCTGTATACTTCATTAACTTCAGCACACTATTCATGTGGATGTAGCTATGCTGGACAGTTGATATAATTTTTTTGAGCAGCTTCCAAGCATGCATGTGGCACCTACTAAACAAAGAACCCACTGTCTTATCAGACCAGTTGGGCCTTTGTAGACTGCATCCCACAGTTGGGACTTTTTGTTGGCGTGCTGGGAACTAGGCTGAAGGGCATATTGAGGAGTTTGGTGGTTGAGTCAGTACTGGAGTAAATACACCTGACCTCAGCGACAAAAGTGGGTGGGGCAAACTTGTTGTTGAAGCCAGGTACAGTATGTGACCACAGCCAAAGCTTGAGGTTTTGAGAAACCTGTCTCAGACTTTTGCCATATAATTTAAATCAGTGGTTGCTTGGGTTTGAGACCCATCTTTGCCCCATAATGACATGTCATGACCCAAACTAAGGAAATTTTCACAACTCCTCAAATTTGTTTGATGAAGATATGATTTTGTAAACCTCGAATTAAATTCAAAAGTGCAACAACTGAGAAAGATTGATTAGTATAGTATTTAAATAAAAATTCATAGCTTTAGTACCCACTCACTGAATATAATCTGTACTTGTGAAAACGTAACTGTCACATGACCAAACTTTAAACATCAGCTGCCAGTTACCGTGTATCTGAACATATTTGTTACACTTTATGATCTGACCTCTGCAACATAATTATGTTATTTTGTGATCCCTGTGCTAAAGTGCCCTTTAACCAATTATGTTTATGCCACTACAGTGGTGTGAAAAAGTGTTTGCCCCCTTCCTGATTTATTATTTTTGGCATGTTGTCTCATTTATATGTTTCAGATCATCAAACAAATTTAAATGTGAGACAAAGATAACACAAGTAAGCACAAAATGTGGTTTTTAAATTGAGTTTTTTTTTATTTTCGGGGGGGGGGGGGTCCAAACCTACATGGCCTTGTGTGAAAAAGTGATTGCCCCCTAAACCAAATAACTGGTTGGGCCACCCTTGGCAGCAACAACTGCAATCAAGCGTTTGTGATAACTGGCAATGAGTCTTCTACAGCGCTGTGGAGGAATTTTGTTCCACTCATCTTTGCAGAATTGTTGTATTTCAGCCACATTGGAGAGTTTTCCAGCATGAAACACCCTTTCAAGGTCATACCAGGGCATTTCAATGGGATTCAGGTCAGGACTTTGACTAGGCCACTCCAAAGTCTTGATTTTGTTTTTCTTAAGTCATTCAGAGGTGGACTTGCGGGTGTGTTTTGGATCATTGTCCTGCGGCAGAACCCAAGTGCGCTTCAGCTTGAGGTCACCAACAGATGGCCGGACATTCTCCTTCAGGATTTTTTGGTAGACAGCAGAATTCATGGTTTCATTTACCACAGCAAGTCTTCCAGGTCATAAGCAGCAAAACAGCCCCAGACCATCACACTACCACCACCATATTTTACTGTTGGTATGATGTTCCTTTTCTGAAATGCAGTGTAATTTTTACACCAGATGTAATGGGACCTACACCTTCCAAAAGGTTAAACTTTTGTCTTGTCAGTCCACAGAGTATTTTCCCAGAAGTCTTGGGGATCATCAAGATGCTTTCTGGCTAAACTGAGACTAGCCTTTATGTTTTTTTGTTTGTTTGTTTTTTTTTTGCTCAGCAGTGGTTTTGGTTCTTGGAACTCTGCCATGCAGGCTATTATCGTCCAGTCTCTTTCTTATGGTGGAGTCATGAACACTGACCTTAATTGAGGCAAGTGAGGCCTGCAGTTCTTGGATGTTGTTCTGGGGTCTTTTGTGACCTCTTGGATGAGTTGTCGCTGTGCTCTTGGGGTAATTTTGGTCGGCCGGCCACTCCTGGGAAGGTTCATCACTGTTCCATGTTTTCACCATTTATGGATAATGGCTCTCACTGTGGTTCGTTGGAGTCCCAAAGCTTTAGAAATGGCTTTGTAACCTTTTTCAGACTGATAGATCTCATTTAGTTTTTTTTTCTCATTTTTTCCTGAATTTCTTTGGTTCACAGCATGGTGTCTAGCTTTTGAGGATCTTTTGGTCTTCTTAACTTCGTCTGGCAGGTCCTATTTAAGTGATTTCTTGATTGAGGACAGGAGTGGCAGTAATCCGGCCTTGGTGTGGCTAGAGAAATTGAACTCAGCTTTCAAAGATGTGATAAACCACAGTTAATTCATGTTTTAACAGGGGGGGAGGTACACTTTTTCACTCAGGGCCATGGAGGCCATTTGATAACCGCCAGACAGGGGTTGTAACGTTGTCACGCGGAACTTGAAGTTTAACTGTTTTTTGTTTGTTTGTTGGTTTTCTTTTTTAAAATTTTCTTGTCCCGTCCATGATCTTAGCAGCAGAATGATGTCTTGCTGCTTCGTTGTGTTGAACAGATTTGCTTTGCCAAGAGGAGCTTTATGAATGCAAGGCAGGGGCCTCCAAGTGCGGTCCTTGAGAGCTACTATCCTGTAATTCTTAGAACATACTCTCTCCAACACATCTGAATCAAATGGCTAATTCCCCCATGCACATGTCATTCAGCTTTGCGGAGGTCTGGTAACGAGCCATTTGTTTGATTCAGGTGTGTTGAAGAAGGGATGCAACCAAAATATGCAGGATAGTAGCTCTCGAGAACCGGGGTTGGAGACCCCTGATGTAAGGCTTCTCTTTATAATTGGAATTTAATCATTTTATTTTATGGAAGGCTTATTTATGACTGAATTTTGAATGATAATTTTTTTAAATTCATAACATTGCTGAACCTGACAAGAGGATGAAAAGGTTAAGGAAAGGAAGGAAAATAAGTAATTTGAATGGAAAGAAGAAAAGACAAAAATGCTGGAACTGGAAATAGATTTACCCTATCAAAGCAGGCACTAAATCCAGAAATTGAAATGGGCATATTGCTTTTTTCCCTCTTCTTTTTTTCTTAGATTCCCCCCAGATTTCTGAGGACCCCCCAAGTGCCCCCCTGGAGGCCCCCACTTTGAAAACCACTGACCTAGATACTTCCAGGATCAGATTAAAAACAGAAACTGAACATATAAGATTTTAGAAATGGAAGTGAACCAAATGTTTCCTCTTGTAGTGTAAATATGTGTGTGTGTGTGTGTGTGTGTGTGTGAGCTGTATCCAGGAACCTGCCTACTAATTAATCAACTGCTGCGCTCAGTCATGCGTACTGGGAGGCAGAGAGGGGGGTGGTGAGGCAGCGCTGGGCCGTCCCGTGTTGGAATTTTCTCCACTCCAGAGCCAAAGTTTCACGTGGACTCGTGTATTTACCGTGTGAAATCCACGTGTGACAGCCAGCTGACCCCGCCCCCTCACGGGAGCTGAGGGTCCCCGCCCACCGGAGTTCATAAAAGTTTAGCCCGTGCGCATGGCTGTGAGAATACTTGGAGGATTTATCAAGGAACGCTATTTGTGGCTTAAGTTATAGGCAATTTGATCTGCAGGGCTAGATTAAATAACATCAGCCTCAGGGTGTATCTTGCATCACAACAGTTGTGAAACTTGAAATTACAGCCATCAAGAAGAGGAGAAGCAGACAGAAGAGTAACAGTTTGGATAGAAGGAGGACTTGGACTGAACTTCATTTGACTCCAAGTGTAAGTAAAATTACTGAATGGAAAAACCGAGGGATAGCTAACTTTTACATTGTATTTTGTTTAGAATTGGATGGAACTCAGGAGGCAGATGTTTACGGGTTTATCGTTTTTGGAATAAGTACATTATAAGCCTACTTTTACTCCTTTCGAATAAACAGTTTTAATTTAAGTTTGAGTTACAAACTGCATGTACTAAGCCAAATATTATTCTTAATGTTACTGGGTTATTCAAACATAGTTTACCAGATATCAATTTTTAAAAAATCTAAACTTTTTTCAAAAGTCTATAAATTCTGCTGGGGGCCCTTCGCTGGGTTATTTTTATCCGTGTGTATGTGCTGTGGGAGTCCGTCAGACTCCAGACAGTGACAGCCCAGTTTGACTGGGGGACACGAGCTCCAGCCTCACGTGGAGCGTCGTAGTAAACTGGGCAGGGACGAGCCGGTTTCCCCTGCAGCTCGTGCGTGAGCAATTCTCCCGCCACAGCTTGAATTTCTCCTCCCCGCAGCGTCCCGCCCAGCCCCCATCTGACGTCCTATCCCGGGACTGAGAGGGGTAAAGGGGTGGGGTGAGGATGGATGAATGGATGGATGGACGGATGGGGCGAAACAGCCTCAAATGCTTTCGAAATTTTCGTAGAACAGAAGTTTTTATTAGATCGTTGGCTTTTGGGGGGTCGAATTTCTTGAAGTTAGTGGACATTTCCTGCCCTTTGACCAGTAGACCCACTGTTACGTAGCAATGGGTGGGATGGGGACAGTTTTTTAAAATTAAAACAGAATACCCATCAGTATCTAACTTGTCTCAGTTTGTATCAAAGATTATTATCACTATTATAATTTATTTGAAGTAATTAAATGTCTCATAGCCTCATTTGGTTGAACGAGAACCTAAACTCGTGGGATCCAAAGCTGTGTAAATAGTTAAAAACACTGGAAATAAAAGTAAAAGAAATTTTCTCTGAATGAGTTTATGAATGTTACATCTCAAGTTATATAAATCAAAGCCTGAGTTTTACATTAGTTAAATTAATATCTGTACAAAGAAACAGAAAACATTATTAACACATAAATGCAAACAAAACAGTAGCCAGAGAATAAATGAAATGCCATTATGCACAAAAAGCACAAGGTGTTATCTCACTGATCTGTTGTAACCAGAAGAGCCAAGTCAGATGATACAAGATAACTTGTTTTTCCTGATTTGTGGTTACATTTATATCTGCATAACAAACCAGCAGGTATCATATTAAAGAGTAACAGTGCTCAAGACATTCTTTTTAATGTTAATCTGCCTGAAATCAGCAACAACAAATTGAATTAATTTCCCCCTTAATTACAATGACCTCTTCTGCTGTGCTGCAGCTGAATAATTGGGGTGTGGTAAGATTAGTTTCCTTGATTGTTTGCCTTAAGAAAATCCCTGGAATGCTGCCCAGCCTTTCCCGGATGCCTGTAATGACCTACAGTATTATTCCCCCAAGACACCGCTGATTTCTTTCTCCAGCCATTACAGGGCTGTATCAGATGTTTAGCTCAACACAGTTTCGATATCAGGGCTATTTTTTATTAATATGGAAAGAAGAGCCTTGAATCACCTCCTTATTTTATTTTACTGATGTCATTCCTGATCAGCTGTTGAATATTTGGTTTGCTGCTTTAAGCTCGGTCTATAGATGGTCTGACACTGCCATCTTATGGTTAATATCCGTTTCTGCACCCATCACAAACGGAGGACTTGTCTTTACATGTCTCTGAGATTATGTCCAGGCATGTGCCCATGATTCACGCAGGAGGGCTCAATGAGTCACCGGCTGCTCTCTGCCTTATAAAACTCAGCCCAGTAAGCAGCAGTCTAGTTTTTCTCTGAGGTGTCAAACTGACCAGAACGATGGTGAGCCTGGTTTCTACTTTTATTATTGAGGCAGTACATTAATATTTGAGATGGATGGATGGATTACAGATATTTTCCTTGTTTTTAGAGTAAGGTTGGTGTAAGAATCTCCTGCTTGTGTGATCACTTCTGGGATCTGGGATTTAAATTTGGGCTAAACCTTAGTGATACCTGTGAATCAAAAGCCTCTTGCAAGCTTTTTCATTGGTGGTAGAACATGTCGGTGCTTTTTAAGAAAACTTTGGTGGTATGAATGAGTGGAAGGCAGCAGCATTTCCTTCTAACCAAAACCTTTTCTTTCTTTTTTATTTTTACCATTAGTGCAAAGTGATGGCTTCTCACAAGCGGATTCTGAGTGCCCTCAAGAGTAATGGACCTGCTCGACGGATCCTGTTTGGCCCCGTAGACAGAGAGCAGCTTCACGTGGAGTACCAAACGGCTCTGCGTAAAGACCTGGAGGAGGCATCCCGGCGTTGGGGCTTTGATTTCATCTCAGACAAGCCCTTGGAGACCAGTGATTTCCAGTGGGAGGGCATCTCTGGCACCAGGGTACCACTGCTCTACAGATCCTGCATGCAAGATGTTGGACAGGGAGAGAACCAGAGAGCAGCAGCGACATCAGTTTCTCCTAAGGGAAGAAGGGTGGAGTCACCACAGTGTGAGAAGGAAAACATCCCTCATACACAAGAGAGATGTGCACTCAAACTGGAAAGCCGGGAGAAAACACCAGAGTGGGTCGAGAGCACTGGAGTAAAGAGGAAACAGACAAACCTTACAGGTGTGTTTTTAATATTTGAGCTAGGTAATAATAAACTTATTTCATGAGTTCTTTCTTACCTAATTATCTTTTTTTCTATTCTTTTAAACCCAACAGATTTCTATCAAGCTAAAAGAAGAGTAGTTTGGATGCCACGGAAATCTGGCGAGTGATATTCTCTGAGAAGGCCAATATTCCAAGAGAAACCACACAAACAGTATCTCACTCAGGAATCATATATTCTGCAGAAACTCCCACTGGAAGGTCATGCACCCGCAAATCACCAGAAATCTGAAGGGACCACAGCTACACATCACTACGGCAAGGTTAATTAGGGTACTGTATGTGAGGGGGAGTTGGTGCTTTTCCCAGTAGTAGGAAAGGGGACATTTGAGCAGAGAAGATTAACAGTAATCCCTGGAATCGGTGGATTTATACTCATTTGGATCAAGAGGTTGCCAAAGTGCTTGCTGACATTTGCTACTGTACATTCCACAGCACTTCAAACACAGTCACTTCTCAGCTTTTTCATAACTCTCTACCTCTAACAAGACAGAAAAAAGATGGATGAGCACATATCAGGTGTCACGTTGGTTGGTTATTACATTAATAAATTGTTTGGTTTGAAATGAATGAGTTCATGCAACAAAGCTGCAGAATGACTGAAAACAGTACAGAATGGATGAAGCACTTTGTCTCCTTGGTTCTAATCCACTTTGTTTTTCTACAGTTTTTCTTATAAAATGTGTATCACAAGTGAAAGGATTATTTTTTAAAAAGTGTATTATACTTTGTATGCCTTTATGTACTCATAGGAGGATACTCAAGGAGTTCTGATATCTTGAAGGCAAGTTTGCTTTGCTTAGATTATGACAGAAGTGCCAACATGTCTTTTTCCATCCTTTCTGTCTACTTTTTAAAATCATTTTCAAAATCTCCATACATGTCCTGTCCAGACTCTGACATGAGAATAACAAAAGATAATGTAATTTAAGTGTTCAGCACCATGTCTTTAAAGCCTTTAAACATATATATAGTGTAAAGTATATAGCAGAAATGTATTTATAGTTTAGCTCGGCACTGTTAAGTAGCATATTCATAAAAACATTGCAGTATTGCACATAAATCTGATGGCGGTGTTTAAAAGGCTCTATTTTCAGCTCTGTTAAGGACAATCAGAAGAAAGTGTTCTTAGAAGCAAATGTATTATTTACAAAGCTAAGGCCTTTATTGTTTTCTGTTTGGAGGCACAGTGCAATGAATCAGACAAACTCTGTGTTTGTTCATGACATTTGTGTCTGTTCTGCAAATCCTGCTGCTATGGATAATCTGAACGTGTCAGACAAGGTCACTGTAATGCTAATCTTAAACATATTGACAACTATGAAATGTCTGCCGCTGCAAATGCAAAAGTTCCCCAAACAACGAATGCACTTCTGTTGATAGATGCTTGAGCGCCGATCCTACACGTTGTTTCCTGTTAAAAAATTACAAATGAATCTATCCTTATTTATTGTGAGATGCTATGCTTTATTTTGATTTAGAATGTGTCTGATGAGAATTCAAATCTGAATAAAATCTCAAAATTGTTTTTCTGAGTCGTGCATTATTTTTCTGACCTTTCTTCTGTACAAAGGCATGAGAAAAAATAGCCTGTTACAAATATGTTAATAAGTATCAACAGTCAGTTAGATTTACATCATGTGGTAAATTTTCCGTTCCATCTTGCAGTTATTTGGATAAACCCTTTGTTGGGCGAAGAACCATATTCGGTCACTTCATAGGACATATAATGCCTCCTCTAGCTGCTTCAGGAAATCACATTCTAAATTTTCAGGCTACGTCCCTGATGCTTCATTAATGTTAGTTGTCATTGTGTTATTATTTTAGGAAAATGTTACCCAAATTTTAAAGACTTGTAATATTTGGTTATAAATATAAAACTCTTCTCTATGGTTGAAATGCAGACCCACAGAATTTTCAGCTAATGCCCAATAAGGGGTTAAGAAGGGTTTTCTTATATGGTAGCCCCTGTTTACAGCTCTCAGTCACACTTCGTTTCATTGCAGCCATTTGTCAAAATAAAAAAAGTTCATTGTATTTTTACACTCAACACCCCATCTTGACAGAAAAAAACAGAAACGTAGAAATTTTTGCAAATTTATTAAAGAAGAAAAACTGAAATCACATGGCCGTAAGTATTCAGACCCCTTGTTCAGTACTAAGTAGAAGCACTCTTTTGAGCTAGTACAGCCATGAGTCTTCTTGGTGTGGCAAGATATGCCACGGAGGGCCCAGGCAGGACTTGATCCCCAGACTTCCAGGTGAGAGTCATGCACGCTAACCAGTCAGCCAAAGGGGCATCCCTGTGGCCACGTAGCCAGGGCGCATGATCTATCGGAGACATAGTGACAGGACCCCACACTGTCACATCTCTCCCCGTCTTTCCACAAGCACATCCTTGTGCTTCACGCAGGCTGCCACCAATTTCAAATCCATGGACTGTTTACCCGCATTGCACATGAATCCTGCTGACAACGCCAGAATGTGGCAAGGTACGCAACGGAGGGTCTGGGTGGGACTTGATCCCCAGACTCCCAGGTGAGAGTCATGCACGCTAACCAGTCAACCAAAGGGACATCCCTGTGACTACCCCCGTTTCTACCCGCAGGTCTGGGTCGGGTCAGGTCGGCCAGGCCGGATCGGGTGGGTTTTGGTACGGATGTGTTGATTTCATGCTGCGTCCCCACAGAAACCTGTACCCTTACTCTGGAGGCAGAGAATTAGCTGGACAGCGCTGCTACGTGATCGCGTGACATCATCGCTGTGCAACGCCGTTTAATCAAAACACCGCACCACATGTGACAGAAACAAAAGGAGTCACCCCGGCTTTGTTTTTACGCCAGGTCACGTGGAAAGTGAGATTTTTCAACTAATCGATGTATTGCTTTGTGTTAGCTCCACCTCTTTGGTCCGGATTGGTTAGATCAGTACCCCTACCGAAGGGTGCCAAAAAAGTAGGCCGGGTCGGGTCGGATATAAGGGTACCCGTCCAGGTTTTTATCTGTGGAGACGCAAAAAAACATGGACCGATCTGGCCCGACCCGACCCAGATCCGCTGGTGAAAACGGGGCTAAAGTAGCCAGGGTGCGTGATCACTCAGAGGCATAGTGACAGGACCGTCAACTGCCACATTGTGCTTGTGAAAAGTAACCACTGATATAGGCTAACACAGTTGGGGCCACCATTGAAGCCAAACCCACTTGGGGCCCTTATTTGCAGCCAAAATTTAACCCTGCGCCCCACATGGATGTGCTATTCCTTTTTTGGGTTAGTTGGGTATTCTAAATTGGTTGCAGGGGGAATAAGTTTGTGTGAGTCTTTGTCCCTGTGTTGGCCATTTGATGGACCTGTGACCTGTCCAGAGAGTCTTACTTGCTGGTAATTGCCTCCCTCCCACAACCCTGGATATGAAGCAGTTTGAAATTGGACTGATGGATGTTGTAGTGCAAACATGTTTTCACATCACAGTAACACTTAAAACTTACCATTTTTCTCTATTATTAAATTTTCAACTTGACATAATCAAAACCCTAAAGGAACAATGACTTCTATGTTTGTATTTCTTAACTCTTCTTTTTTTTGGAAATGATCACTAAAAACTGAGGATTTATGCTGATAAGGGACAAAGTTAACTTTACAAATACCTTACTATGATTTTAGCAGGGATGAAAGGTGATCATTCATGTTCTATTAAAGATAAGTGTAAGGGCAGTTTTAGAATATAATATAAATAAAAACTCTGGATGCTATATAGAATGGCAGTAGACACTGATAAAACACTACAAATGATTTTTCAGACAGTAAAATGAAACCAAATTAAAACTTTCTGGAAAGTCATATCACACATGCCTCCTTATGCTTAATGTTTTTTTCTGGTGAAAAGTCTTGACTGCAGCCAGCGCCTGGACTTATCTCCTATGAAGCCACGTTATTGTGTGATGGCTGTAGTTTGTTGTTTCTTGCTTCTTTGTCTTGCTGAAATATACAAAGCCTACTCTGAAAGAAACATTGTCTAAATGGAGGCACATGTTGCTAAAACCTCTTGCACCTTCATCATTAGGACTCACAAAGTAAGCTCCCAACACAGCACCAGTGCAACCTCAACCATACATATGCAACTTTTGACTTCCGCTATAACAACTATTCTCTCTCTCTTTATTCCCATAACTGTCCAAAAAAATTTATTGCTCTAACGTTATCCACTTTCCTCACCACAATGCTCAATTTTCTAGTCTTTCTATGTTCCTTTTTTTATCGTTAACCTTAATTTTCCATTGCATGTGAACTTGTCACAAACAGTGTTTCTAGTGACCTGACCATTGGTGATTCCAAAAAGACCTTTTTTTATTCACGCTCCCAAAACCCAAAAATCACAACTATAATTTTACCTTCACCTTTTTTTTTGCACACAGAGATCCTTCTGATTCTCTAAATCTTTTATCACAATCTACAATGTATTGGCTTTATCTTTTTTTAGTTTAGAACTTTTTCTTTTCCATAATTTTAAGACAGTTTTCACAGATTGGGAAACCTCTCCCATCTTTACAACTACTCTCTTCTCTAATTCTTTTTATACCAAACATTTTTACTGACCTTTCCATATCAAATTAGTCTCCAATTCTCATTTTTTTCGATTTGCCAAGTTCCTTCCTAGCCTTTTTTTTTTTTTCGCCCCTCTCAACTTTTTAGTGTGTTGTTGCCATTAAATTAAAATGAGCTAATATTTTCCATGAAATCAGGGCGGACCAGATTAATCTTATTGGGGGGGGGGCACAGGGGGTACAACTTATTTTGGTGGGGGGCACCAAAAAGGTAAGAAAAATTCAAGCTGCAACCAAAGTCGTGCTTTTACAAAGTATTGTCCATGTTTTATTGGCTCTTTGTAATGTAATTTACAAGCCATTCACATTCTCATGAACAAGAAAACAACATCATCATCTGCAACACCTAGTATTTAAAACTGGTGAGCTTAATGACTTAAGGGGCAATAAAGTGAGAAATATGATGCAAGAACATCAACAACCCTGTAAAGTTCCACAGAATATGTATTGCCCATAGTAACAAATAAAATAAATAAGTACTTTCAGCAAATAAATAATTTACTGGTGCACAGATCAGTGAGCATCTAAAAAAAAAAAAAGCAGCACCCATTCTACTTTCACAGTGACCAATATTATTTACTCGCCAGGATGCGTTGAAGGCTCTTGACCTACACCGTTCTGGCTGTGTGCGTGGGAAAGTTGTCAAGATTGGTTGCGTAGGACCTGCAGCTCTCAGCTTTCATGATGAAATGATAATATTAGCTCAGTGTCAGCATCTGACATGTTGTTTATGTCCCATAGTGAGTAAAATAAGAGATTTACAAAATCATTGTAGCCTATACACAGCTTCCCAACTTTCTTTTTTTTTTGGGGGGGGGGGGGGGGTTTAAACATTCCCCTGATGTTGAGTTGTTCTTGAGCATGTTCTTATTTATGAGCATACACAGGAGTACGAAAAGCATTTAGACCCCTTTAAACTTTTCACTCTTGGTTTCATTGTTGCCATTTGCTAAAATCAAAAAAGTTAATTTCATTTCTCATTAATGTACTCTCAGCACCCCATCTTGACAGAAAAAAACAGAAATGCAGACATTTTTGCAAATTAATTAAAAATGAAAAACTGAAATATTACATAGTCAGTAGTATTCAGACCCTTTGCAGTGACACTAATATTTAACTCATATGCTGTCCATTTCCTCTGATCCTCCTTGAGATTGTTCTACTTCTTCACTGGAGTTCAGCTGTGTTTAACTAAACTGACTGGACTAGATTTGGAAAAGCACACATATAAGACTTTACAGCTCACAGTGCATGTCAGAGCAAATGAGAATCATGAGGTGGAAGGAACTGTCCAAGGAGCTCAGAAACAGAATTGTGGCAAGGCACAGATCTGGACAAGGTTACAAAAGAATTTCTGCAGCACCAAAGGTTCCTAAGAGCACCGTGGCCTCCATCGTCCTTAAATGGAAGAAGTTTGGGACGACCAGAACTCTTCCCAGACCCGGTCGTCCAACCAAAACTGAATAATCATGGGAGAAGAGCCTTGGTGAGAGAAGTAAAGAAGAACCCAAAGATCACTGTGGCTGAGCTCCAGAGATGCAGTAGGAAGATGGAGAAAGTTCCACAAAGTCAACTATCACTACAGCCCTCCACCAGTCAGGGCCTTATAGCAGAGTGGCCCGATGGAAGCCTCTCCTCAGTGCAAGACATATGAAAGCCTGCAAAGAGTTTGGCAAAAAACACAAGAAGGACTCCCAGATTGTGAGAAATAAGATTTTCTGATCTGATGAGACATAGATTAAATTTTTTGGAGTTAGTTCTAAGCAGTATGTGTGGAGAAAACCAGGCACTGCTCATCACCTGCCCAATACGATCCCAACAGTGAAACATGGTGGTGGCAGCATCATGCTATGGGGGTGTTTTTCAGCAGCAGGGACAGGGGACAGCACTTCAATTACTGGTTGCAATTGAAGGAAAGATGAATGAAAGTACAGAGAGATCCTGGAAGAAAACCTCTTCCAGAGTGCTCAGGACCTCAGACTGGGCTAAAGGTTCATCTTCCAACAAGACAATGACCCTCAGCACACAGCTAAAATAACAAAGAAGTGGCTTAGGAACAACTGTGTGACCATTTCTTGACTGGCCCAGCCAGAGCTCTGACTTAAACCCAATTGAGCATCTCAGGAGAAGCCTGAAAATGGCTGTCCACCAACATTCACCATCCAACCTTACAGAACTGGAGAGGATCTGCAAGGAAGAATGGCAGAAGATCCCCAAATCCAGGTGTGGAAAACTTGTTGCATCATTTCCAAGAAGACTCGTGGCTGTAGTCGCTCAAAAGGACGTTCTACTTAGTACTGAGCAAAGGGTCTGAATACTTATGACCATGTGATATTTTAGTTAGTTTTTTTTTTTTTTTTAAATAAATTTGCAAAAATTTCTGCATTTGTCTTTTTTTCTGTCAAGATGGGGTGGTGAGTGTACATTAATGAGAAAGAAAATGAACTTTTTTGATTATGGCAAATGGCTGCAATGAAACAAAGTGTGAAAAGTTTGAAGGGGTCTGAATTCTCTCCGTACCCACTGTATATTGGTGAGATATTCCTGCTTGCAAAATTAAATTACTTGTAATGGTTGGTATCCCCATATCCTCAGAAGAAAGTCGGCTAAACCATGGTGTTTACTTTTCGCTTGTGCTATAAAGAGGAGTCAACAACAATTTGCTTTTAAAATTTTTCACATCTCAATAAGTGCAGAATCACTTATTATAATTAAATAATATATTTTCAATACGTGGTAAAAAAAAAAAACAAAAAAAAAAAACAACACCAACTTATTTAAAACAGTTGTTTTTCACCAATAAACATAGGATATCTGGTGCCTCCGACATTTACTTGCCTCCTTTGAATAGGAAAAAGGTTGTTTTACCCTCTTTTTGATCTGGATGTAACAAAAATATTCCTGACTTACAGTGGTAAAGAAAAAAAGACAACTTTAATGAAGCAAGAGATATTCAAATACACAGTAAAGTCCGTTTTTTTTTAGTATTAATTTAAATCACATTGATCTGAAAATAGTATTACGGCCAATGCTTCACTTGCATGGCTCAGTTAGTCCACAGCTTCAGCTCTTTTTAGGTTTTCTTTGAAAATAAGATGAAAGCTTGTTTTAATCTCTGTTTTAGTAGGCATCCCTCAGCACGATACACACTGACGCACAACCAGCACAAAGACGTCTAAAGTTGGGTGGATAAAACTTCAAGAAGCGCTGAGTCGTTGCACAGACTCCTGTTGTTCTGACACCAAATTCTTTCATCTTTTGTGAAGGAGGCAGATGAAGAGGGAGGGGGTCACTGTGTACTTTGGCAGCACATCACTGCAGCCCCACATCAGCACACGCTGGCTGTATGTGTTTGTATTGAGGATTTAGGAGACATAGAGCCCGAAGCCTTCCCTCTCCCCTCCCTTCCTCTGCTTCTCTGGCCTCAGCCGCACAGGAGCACCTGCACGCCTGCGCTGAGCTCTCCCATCCCCCCGCCCATTCCCCTCCATCATCTGTCCCTTAGCTTCCACATCCATTATAGGGCAGCACTGCTCGCATTTGCATGTAGACTGAGAGAGAGATACATCGGGAGAGAGACGGGGAGAGATTGTGGGAGAGTACAGCAGGGGGAGGCGGGGGAACATATGACACAAAGGAGAGAGAGAGGGAGAAAAAGACAGGAAAATAGATCAGAGCGTGAGAGAGAGGGAAGGCTGTAGATATCGATGCCATTAACAATAGGATCCAGAGAGGCGATAGCCCGCCAGACAGCGGCTTGGGGTGCAGATATTTGAGGAGGAGGAGGGGGAGGGTGGGGGGCTCCTCCTTGGTGAGCACTGGGGGAGGAGGAGGTGGAGGAGGAGGATGGGCCTCGAACACAGACTTGCAATGGCACTGCAAAAATTGGATTAAAGCAGTATGGTAACGTTTCTGATTTCATTTATTGCTGTGCTGCTTGTGTGTCGTCTTCATGCATCCATCAGCTGTGTCTCATGTCAAAGTGTGTCTCCGGCCGAGTGGACAAGGCTCAGGCATACCCTGTCCTCTTGTTTTCATGCAACAGACATCTGCCATCTCCATCCTCATCACAGCCCTGCTTCTCCTCCGACCATCAGGAGCCTTGATTCATCCTCAACATCCCCCCATGTGCTTTAATAAGGACATCTTTAGACATGATTGCAGCGTCTGCTGTCTGTTTTACTCTGTTGTTTTTGTTGGTTGTTTTCACCCATATTTGCTGGACACTGCACTCCCCCCACCCCTCTCCACCTCATACTATGAGCAATTGCTTAGCTACTGCATAAACATCTCACTTTCTCTGACCAGATCAAGAAATGACTAACAACCAAGAAGTGTAGTCATCTGTTTTTGTTTTTTTCACCCTGTTACAACACGATTGTAACCTGCTTTTTAAAGGGAAAGAAAGAAACTGCCTGCTTTGCTTCTCTCTGGCTGATGTGTAATAGCACAGCGAGCTTGTGCTCATGTCACACTGTCACGCAAAGAAAATGCATATAAATCCTTGCAGTAGAGAAATTAGAGCAGCGCCATGAGATGTTTTGGTGTCATGTGTGCCCCAGCTCATGTTTGCAGCGTCTGATTACAGTGTTTTGACGTCAGGCAGAGGGTCATTAACAATCCCCCCCATCTGTCAAGCTGCACATAGCCTGCAGATAGACACTGACCAGGGAATCCCCCTGTGGATCAATGATTTGCCAGCACAGGTCTCTTTCTTTAATAGGATTACATCCTCATCCGTTGGGAGAAGGCAAACCACGTTTAGGTTCATACTAGAATGATCCAGAACATTACAAATTTACATAAATGCTTTAAAAAATCTGTCATCATAGTTAGCACCTGCAACATGTGATTTTAAATGTGCAATTTGCTATTTATGAACCATCTAACCTGATAAATATATGAATAAAAGATATTTTAAAGTGGCTTGTTTGTATACTCAGGTTTTGAGGCTGTGCAGGGAAGGAAGCATTGTAATTATATATCATCTAATTGATGCAGCATGGCCACTGTGTGCTCTCTGATCTCTTCGCCAAATCAATTATAGCCTTGTGCATCAACAGAGGAAATAAACAGATCTGAAGGACTTCCATTTCATAGGGTTTAAGGAACTACTCTGATTTTCTGAGCATTTAAATCCTTTTTGTTGGACAAATATCACCTCTGAGAAAGCTGCTTCATTTGAGGACTTAGTCAAGTGTGTGCAGATCATTTGTTCATTTCTAAATGCAATCAATTGACAAAAATGTTAATTTTAGGCCAGAGTAAATGTCTATTTATCACTGGGTACTTCAATTCTTACTTTGATTATTTTTGTGCAGATGGCCCACTTCAGATTTGAAACACTGGATTTTTATTGTAGACATTTCTTTCACCTGTACCAACTAATTTAATTATTTCCAAGATACCTGGAGGAAAATATTAAGAAGTGATATAATCAGAATACAGTGTAGTGTCTGGGCTCCCCTGGTCCATTTTTTTGTTGTTGCTGTAAACAGCAAAGGGAGTAAAAGATGACCTGATTTCAGATGGCATAAAGTCAAAGATGAGTCATTTTTATTGCAGGCAGCAAGAAGACTTTTTGATTTAGATTCAGCATTTTTTATTCACCTTTTCTGCGAAAAGCCTGTTTTATTCTGTGCCGTTCTTGGGCCATTTTGCAAACACTGCTCACTACAATCTGAACAGAGGCAACACATTCAGCTTGTGACAGCTGAAGTAGTCCATTATGGATTTTAAAGTTTGTTGACTGTGTAAGCCATTATGTAATGTCTGCTTCCACAATTTCCTGGTATCCAGTCGAATTGATCACTCCCTCAAAGAGGGAAATAATCCCAGAGCATGACTATCTCACTGCTTTGTTTATCAGTTAGAGGAGATTCAGTTTTTCCAACAGATCTTTTCTCATTCCTTCTCAAGATTTTTATTCTACCGTCATCAGTCCACGGTACGTTTCCAAAATGCATCGAACTTGTTTAGTTTTCACTCTGCAAAGCTTTGATGCTGAGCTTGTGGTAAGGACACAGTAAGAAGTTTTGATGACTCTTGCATCGAGGTGATATTTGTGCAGGTGTAGCATTATGGTAAAACAGTCAGCTGAAACTGTCTAGGGGGTCCTCTGCAGTCAAACTAGCTTTTTAACTTGCATTTACAAGCTGCTTTATGACTGTTTTCTTGGTTTTGCAGACCTCAACTTGACCTCCATCATTCCAATTAACAGTCATTCCTTAGTTACATTATAAACTGAGGAAATGGCCACCAGAAAAGACTCCTCTCTTGCATTGTGGACATTGATTAGCAGCTGCTTAGAGGAGTCCATCGCTGCCGGTTATTAAGACAAGTTTTGAGGAGTCAGATTATCTAAACGGCTTTAAAATTGGCCTCTGGGCTTTTTGTGACAATGACTGAGAACAATCCATAACCCTAACAAGATCATTAAGGGAGACTTTGGTAAGTTATCAGAATGCTCTGACATTAAGTCATAATGCTCCTTTTATTTCCTAAAATGCATTTATCTTGCTACAAATATCTGAAAGAATATTTTAACTTTTATTTCATGCTTTCTTTTTAAAGCTTTCTTAAATATTCACATTGAAACTAATTTTGACCATGGGTGCACAAACTTTTGCATGTTTATATTTTGATTTCTGAGAAAAATGATAGAAGAACCTGCTTTATGTTTTGGCATTATCATATTTATCATTCAAGGCTCATCTAAACTTTCCTCATCTTTACTTTCCTTTTGTGCCGACTTTTAAATAGAAAAACACATCTCAGATAAAACCATAACTTCATCATGGTGGCCCATTTGGTATTTTAGCTTGTGTGTTAATTCTCCTGTCTGTTTGAACCAGTATCTGTAGCCATGTGCACCCCTGACAACCACCCCCTGCCTTCATCTTCCCTCAGCTGGATAAGAGCGAGGTGGCAACTCTAGGCCTACCCTCCACCACCAGCCATGGTGGCTCTGACAGCAACATCAGCGTGGACGGCGCGGGGGCAGCGTCGTCCGGGGTCACGGCCGGGGGAGCAGAGGGTTCAGGGGCCAGTGAGCCACAACGGACGCGTGCTGCTCTGGAGCATCTGCAGCAGAAGATCCTGAAGGTGACAGAGCAGATTCGCGTGGAGCAGGAGGCCCGTGACGACAATGTGGCAGAGTATCTGAAGCTGGCCCACAACGCAGACAAACAGCAGGCGTCCAGGATCAAGCAGGTGTTCGAAAAGAAGAACCAGAAGTCAGCGCAGACTATTGCACACTTGCACAAGAAGCTAGAGCACTATCACAAGAAGCTAAAAGAGATTGAGCAGGTAAGTTAGAGAACATGTCATCTTTCTGTCATGATTGTGTTTAATTATCTCATGAGTGGCTCAAGTTCTATCTTTGTGAGCGCAGCTGTGTCCAAATATAGACTGATGACTCTCCAAACACCTATTTATACCAATGCATCATCCTGTGTCTCACCTAACTCTCTACAGAGCCTGCTTTCCTCATCTGTCTTCCTAAAGTTTTGTCCCTTTAACCTAATCACCTCTCCTACCTCTGAGATCCTCTGCTTCTCTGCTTCCTCATTTCTCTTCCCTCTCTTCAGAATGGACCAGCCCGGCAGCCCAAAGATGTCCTGCGGGACATGCAGCAAGGATTAAAGGACGTGGGAGCCAACGTTCGTGCTGGGATAAGTGGTTTTGGAGGTGGAGTTGTTGAAGGGGTCAAAGGTGGAGTATCAGCCCTCACCCACACGGCCGTGGTCTCCAAGCCAAGAGAGTTTGCCAGTCTCATCAGAAACAAGTTTGGCAGCGCTGATAACATAGCTCACTTGAAGGATACACTCGAGGACGGAGTTGGGGGCCATTCGGAAGACACTCCTACACCTCGGGCCCTGAGTGGAAGTGCCACTTTGGTTTCCAGTCCAAAGTACGGCAGCGACGACGAGTGCTCCAGTGCAACATCCGGCTCCGGAGCAGGCAGTAATTCTGGTGGGGCTGGAGGAGGAGGGGGGGGATGTTGGGACCTACAATGGGGAGTCCCCGACTGGACGGGCACCATCACCACCACCATCACATGCACAGTTCTTGGGACTCTTTACTTGAGGGCTTGCAAGAAATCAAAGCCAGTCAGACACACATGGAAGACGCCATCGAGGACATGAAGGGTCAGTTGCAGAGCGACTACTCCTACATGACACAGTGTCTGCAAGAGGAGAGATACAGGTAGAGATGCACAAACACAGTCCCTCACCACTTGCGTCACATCACATTTCTAACTTTGTTTGTTAGTACAGTCAACAAGATGTTCTCTATTTAAAATATAAGGCTTTCTGTAGTTTAGATTTACTTTTGTTATACTCTGAAAGATCAAACCATCAGTACATTGGTCTCAAAACATCTCTATCCTTTCTAGGGATTTCACCATCAATTTGTTCCTATACAAGACATAAATCTTTTAAACCAAGCACTTATATGCACTTAGATTTAAAAAGAAAGATTAATTCTCTGGACAACGTGGTCTTTATGAGTAAGCAGTGCACTTGTTGGGGACAACTTTCAGCTCTGGATTAATGTATATTAGGTGTTTAAGTGAGTTGCCAATAGTGCAGGGATTGCTAAATAGATTTCAGCATCCATGTTCATTGTAATGAAAGTCCCCCAGTGCATTAACTGATCATTTCAGTTTTGATTTGTTTTTTAAAGCTTTTGGGCTGATTTTATGGCTGAACTCAGACATGCTTTGACTAAACAGTGTTCATAAATCTAAAATTTTCCCTTTTCATCTGTTCGTTCAGGTATGAACGGCTTGAAGAGCAGCTGAATGATTTAACAGAGCTGCACCAGAATGAGATGACCAATCTTAAACAGGAGCTCGCGAGCATGGAGGAAAAGGTGGCCTACCAGTCCTATGAGAGAGCAAGGGACATTCAGGTAAAAAATCAGTCTGGTTTAAGTGGATTTTACGGCCTTTTGAAATATTTATTTGTGACAGTTATAGAAAAAAGTTCTGAAGTTGGTTCTTTGTAAATCATTTAGTGTTTTTCTTGCATGCTAAATATGTATAATCATGGAAAAGTACAGAATGTAATGTCATCTTTAAAATCCTAGATTGTTTTTTAATTTTTGGACCCTGAATTAATTTAGGTTACTCACAAGAGATATCCAACTGAAGAGAGAAATATCAGAGAATTTTTGACTCACATTGATCAGGTGGCTTAGTGACATGTGACCTCAACGACTCTTTGAGCATTAATGCTCTTTCAACAGCTCATAAGTACGAAACTCCCCACAAGCTAGTTAGATCTGAACATATAAAACCTTTTGGATTAAGGGTAAAAATTTTTCATGAACCAGGACATGAGGCCCATTGATCTACTCTTCAAACTTCTCAGACTTACCATGACCTGACAGAGAATCTAAACCCACATGATACCATGCACAAGGGAAGAGAGTAAAGTCAGCCAACACGTGTTAGCTAGCTAGCTTGGTTGCAACAATGCAACATAACCACAATTCAAAGGTGCAGTGTGTAAAAAAAATTAAATGTGCATGACAAAAATTTAATGAATAATCAAAAACAGTTTCTTTCTGTGTCTGATCACTTTATTAATACAACTATAATGTTTATTATCTTAGAGTGAGACATTTATATCTACTTGGTGGCAGCTGATGTGTGCTGTGGTGTTTCTGAATGGACAAACAACTCTGTGTGTGAAGAGAGAACCATCTGAGCTTTAGGGCACATTCACACCAGCCTTTTTGATTCAAATCACAGTCTGTTTTCTCGGAAAGTCCGCTTCGTTGGGGTATTGTTGATTCTGATTCAGATCAAACAAGCGGACTAAGTCCGCCTACAAGCGCAGGTCTCATTACGACTGAAGCGGACCAAATGCAGGAATTGGACTACAACTGCTAAACTGTATTTGGTTCAGCATGGCATTGTGGGTTAATATTATAGCTTACATCATAAACGGTGGGCATTGTTGGTAAATGCTACCAAAACAAACACGCATGTAGGACTTCTTTAGAAATGGCTCGTGATCAAACATGGAGCGATGATGCCCTGAAAGTTTTAATTGATATATGGTCAGAAGAAAACATCCCAGTTCCTAGTAAGTACTCAGAAATGATGCAGTTTGTAAGGTAATTAGCTGTGAAATGGAGGGAAAAAAACCTGTCAACATTATAAAAATACGTGATATGCTTGGAAGAAATGGTTGTTCAGGCGACGAGACTATGGCTTGTTTGGCTGAAGTGCAGTGGTAGTTGGTAGTCCACCTACCAACTGAGCCGGATCCCCAATCTGACAGAGTCTGGTGGACTATCCTGGTGTGAATGCACCCTTAAACTGCAGTATCAGCTTTGTTTGATAGGTGCGAGAGCACTCAGGGTGAGTAATGCCTTCAATGTGCAGTTATCTACACCTGAGGCCAATGGAGATTAAAATAGACTAATTTCAGAAAGAATTTTAGCTACTAATGGCCACCATCCATTCACAACTGTGCTTGGCATATGAAGTCATTTCTATGCCAATCTTTACCACTAGATGCTAGTAATTCTTACACACTGTAGCTCTAATGAGGCACTGTGTAACTTTTCAAATTATAAAATTGTGTTTCTGACACGTTTGATAGCACAGTGACGCTTTATACATATTTCTGGCCGCCCATCAGCATCCCAAACCTAAGAAACCGCGCTTTACAAATTTTGCTTCTGGAATGCCACATGACATTTCAGCTTTGTTTAAAATGCTAATCACACATCAGCAACCAGATATAAATACACCCCCCCTTTTTAACCCAAAAAAATTTTTGAGAAAGAGAAAGAGATCATATTGACTTTTACTGGCTGAAGATACTCAGAGTACAGGTAGAATGCAAGACGGATGCTGAATTAGCCTTTGAAAGGGGACGCTTTACCGAAAAAATCTGCCAAATTTCTGCTGCACGTCTAAGGAATTGCTTTGAAGCTGCTCAAACTCCAGCACTCACAAGCACAGTCGTGTTGTACCAAAATAGCAATTGATCACATTCAGGTAGAAAATGGATCCATTGTAGAGAGGCAAAACAACCATTTAAAAAAAATTCTAAATTTTCACATGATGAAACAGCCTTAACTAGGATTGTGACTGACACAGAGTTGAAGTCCAAAATCTGACCGTGTGATTTCTCTTTGTGTGGGTTTCATGCAGGAAGCAGTGGAGTCGTGCTTGACCCGCATCACTAAACTGGAGCTGCAGCAGCAGCAGCAGCAGGTCGTGCAGTTGGAGGGAGTGGAGAACGCCAATGCTCGAGCCCTGCTGGGAAAACTCATTAACGTCATCCTGGCCCTCATGGCTGTGCTGCTGGTCTTTGTCTCCACTTTAGCCAACTTCATCACACCGCTGATGAAGACTAGAACCCGCGTAGCTGCCACTGTGCTGCTGACCTTGCTGCTGTTTATCTTGTGGAAGCAGTGGGACTTTGTGGAGGTATGGTTGCTGCCCAGCTAAACAGAACTGGGAAAGACATACAGAGCGTAACCACAAACTGGTTTCTGCTCAGTCACCATAGAAGAACCCAGAGACTGGGACAAATTGAAGCTTACTACTTTTGTTCTTTTGGACTTTAAAGGGGGAGCTTCAGAGGACAAAACATGGCACTTTTGGTCAAAAATTAGACAAGATCTGACTCACTGGGAGTGTTTACATAGAAAAAGAACAGAACTTCTCTGCTTGCCAAGCCACAAAGGACATAACTTCATCTCACCCAGATTTACCAGAGTGGATAACCAATCATTGCATTGCTATCACCAAAAACTGAGTTTCTTGCAAGAATTCTTTGGATGGTCTTTTTCTAACTATTTATTATACACAAATTACAAAGACTAGTGCAAATACTGACAACTGTAAAATGCTGATCATGTTTGCTGTAATCTTCATGTTGAAGCTATAAGCATATTTGAAAGGAAAAATCTTTTTCATGAATGTTATGTGCTCATGCATGTCCTCATATGTGCACTGAGATGCATCTAGCTGGCATGAGGTAACATTTCATTGATGACAAAAATGCGTCCTCTATAACTGCCATTTTATTGTCGGGACATGTTGCATCTCCACTCTGTGTCATTCCTGGTTCATTTCACAACTTGTTCTGGTGTTGATTGAAGCTGTGCTTTTAGGCTTTTCTTTATGTGTTTTCTTACAATTGAATGAATAAAATCTAAAACTCACAATTATCCAACAATGTTGAAAAAAAAAAAAAAGTCCAAAAATACTATTCCATGACCACTATTGTAAAAATAAGTGCTATACACAGAGTAAAATTAACTGGCATGTCAAAGTTTATATCCAGTTTGCAAAAAGAAAAAAACATTGCTGTTTTATTAAACAATGTCAGAAATAAATAATTTCATATGTTAGCCTGACCTTGATTTTACTCTCGTTATCGTCAATATTTATTTAGGATTTTTTTTATCCAAGATTTTTGGGGGGGCTCTCACCACCATTATTTCAGAATGGGGTGACAGGAAGGAGATCAGAGAAGGGGGCTAGATCTGCACTCTGGGCTGACTGCATTGTGGAGCTCAAGCCTTGATACATGGGGTGGGTACGCAACTGGGATAGAACACCCCCCCTCATCCAGGCTAAAACCCTTTAAGCTGGGTCATAACAATAACACTAACAAGCATTTATAAGCTGCAGCTCAAAGCTTTATTAACTGTTAATGATTTTTTTTATAGCGCACAATTAAATCATGAATAAGAGCAACGTTGAAGGTTGTTTTTCATACTGGGTAACCTAATCAGTTGCATTAAAAATATCTAATTACCTGCTGCAGAAGATCAGAAAAATATATTAAGCAATAACACACAGTAGTTAACATTTATTACATAATTGCAAACATAAGTGAAACTAAGTGAAATGGTTAATGATTTTTTTTAAAAAAGTATTCTAAATGCTTTTGTTTAAAATTATGCTAAATCTAGGTCTCAGTACATTTACTTGTTTTACAGTCGTCTTCAAAATTATTCATACCCACCTATTAAAGAAGGGGAAAAAAATCAGCTGTCAGGGAAATAAGTTGAAATTGAGAAAATTAATAAATAAAAATTTTATGAAAATCATGACATTGATTTTGAATTGTGGTTTGAAAGAAATATTAAAAACAAACTAAAAATAAAACAAGTAAACCAGCATGATGGGGCTCCGAAGGTAAAATTTTGTTGAGCAACACTTAGACAATCACTGCAATCAGGTGTTTTCTGTAATGTTCAAAAAGACTTCTACACCCGTTGACAGGTATTTGGGTCCACTGTTCATGGGAAAGGTGCTTTAATGTGTCTGGGACAGTTTTTTTTTTTTTTTTTAAATCATTATTTCCAACCACAATTCAAAAGCAATAATTTATTTCCCTAAAATGTAATTTTGTACATTTTTATTTATCCTTAGTTTCTTGTTATTTGAATTACTATAGTCAATTTAGCCTTTAATTTAATTGGAGGGTATGGCTAATTTTGAGGATGTCTGTAGCTAATGCTTTTTTTTTTATATACAGAAACAACTGTCTATGAATGTGGAGTATAGCAGGAAGTTACTGCTTTATTTTAGCTTGTGTTCACAACCTTGCACTTTATTTTTGGGTGTTGACGAGACTTCTTCCCTGAGAAATTACAGGGTCACTTTCCTCAAACAACAGCCACTGCAGCGACAAAGACCTTCACACCATAAAATTCTTCTGTAACTAGTCGGCTGCTGTTTGTAATGTTTTCATTGTTGCAGTAATACATTCTCATAAGCGTTGGAACATTTACTTAAACATGTGTTGCTTGTCCCCTTGCTTGCCCAGTAACGGATGGGTGACCATCTCCTACCCCTTTTAAAATCTGAACTGGACAAAGTGGGTGAAGAAAATCAATGAGTGAATAAAATTTACTTAAACACGGCCAACAATAGACATAATATGCAACAAGTCACAACAAATTAAGCCATGAGGAAGAAATCATGTTTATAGTAATAATCTGCTGTTTTTTTCTCTCAGAAGTTACTTGGTTTTGTCGTCAGTCTCATGGCTAACCAAGACAATCATTTACACTCGACAAGATAGTTGTCGTTTGTGTGTTATGCTCTCTGGCAGTTGCAGTGTTAAATGAAAACATTGATTTGCAAAAGATAAAGTGAGGATGCATCATTTAGCTGCTTTGGTGTGGATTATTCACATTTAATTCCCTTTTATCAGCAACATCTTTCTGGATCACATTACTGAACATTTAAAAGTGCAACATTTAAATCAGGTCTCAGATGAACTGTATGCATCTGCTAATCCTGTGGACTATTTTCACTTGTACTTTATCCCTCATGCTAAATTTGTGAAAATGCTCATAACTGGACTTAATCAAATGCACTGAACAAACCCATCATATAAAATTAAAACAGCAAAAAAGTTATATCAAATTTGTTTGTTGTCTTTTTAATAATTACTGTCAGGCAAAACCCATACGGACGATACATTTATGACAGGTATTCTTACAGTACAATACAGAACTCAAGCGGATCAGAGCCAGTGGCATGGCCACACCTGACCTCTAAAAAGTAAGACATTCATCGTCATTAGATTGTTCTGACTTTCACAGAGTTCACAAATGTATTTTGCATTTGACTCGTATCAAACACAACAGTTTTCTTGATTACCTAGCAAATTCTAAAGACCTCGATAGAAACAGCAGAGTAGAAAAAAACATTGTATAACAAGCAGAAGAATTCCTGATTTAATTTCCTGTCAAGATGAAAAATGTACAATATATTGCTTTCAGGTGCTCAACTTAAAATGGGTACTCCAAATCTCCCAAAAAACACATTCTTCAGTATCACCTCCTGCTTCTTTTTTTTTTTCTTTTTTTTAAAAACTATTTTCTCATCTCAGGTGCAGTGTCTCTGACCTCGACTCAGAGCGATCTGACAATTAAACCACTGGAGGAGCTGCCATTTCAAGAAGTTACAGGAGCCAAAGATACAGTAGGACCAACAGCCCCTCCATAAAAGTGCAGCTTTCCAATCACTCACCATCAATCAAGAGTCTGTACTTCAAACTTTTTGCCTCTTCTCATGAAATTGAAACAGAATGACTACAAAATAAAGCAAAACAAAAACTATTCATGTTCACTGAGAGTTTTGAGCCTAAGACACAGTATCCAGTCACAGCAGTACATTTGAGGAGAGAAGATGAAATACAAATGACACAGGGATGAGTATTAAAAGTTTCCATAACTGACATTTCACAATAATTAAAAAACGTTGAACAGGAGGTAACACGGACTTTGGACTTTAGTCTGATAACTAGATTCTTTGTGGGCCTATGTGGTCATCCTCGAATATGTACCTTTCTAATATTTAGTGCACTGAGATCAAATGTACAGTTCCATATGAAATGCACAGCATCAACGTTACAGTGCCAAAGTTTCAAACTCCAGAATCCGTGTTGCCTTTCAATGTTAAAATGCTGTCTCAGGAGAGCGCCTGGCTGCTTCCAGACCCAACAGACATGAGCCTGAATGCTGTTTGAAAACATGGACATACAACTTGGTGTTCAGCAGGACAAAGTCAGACCTGCTCCCACAGTCTTCAGGCCATAAACCAATAAGCTGGTCCCACAGGCTGACAAACCCGTGGCCTCATTTATGAAAAGGTTTTTGATTTCTTTTAGTTACGATCAGCCATAATTCAGCTGTCAGATCATCATTCATGTTTGCTTTCTATTCAGCATGGCAAAACTAACCATCACTATCATCTTTATCTGGATAACAAAACTAATTTTTTTTCTCCATGAATCATTACTGTGGCTTTCACACCACCATTTTTTTTTCTTTGTAAATCCCTTTAAATTGATGACATCTGGGAAAACATTTTCATAAATCCAGCCCTCGGTTGCTTAGTACAAATCAACATCACAGCGAGAGGTACCTAAGCAGACCTCTGGGTATAGAAGAGAATGTAGGCCTGAGTGTTGCACACTTCCTCCACACTGCAAACCTTCATCTCAGAGTCGTTACAGTGGACCCAGAAACCTGAAGATGACGAGACAAAAACAAAGATGTTAAACACACAACAGAGCAGACATGCAGGGAATCACAGGACTTTACCAGCTAATGTGGAGCAGGTCCAGCCTCTCTCTCACCTCCTTCTGTATTGTAGCAGTATGCGGTGTAGTGCCCTGAGCCGAAGCCTTTACCATGATGCATAACCACAGCAGACAGATCGTAGGTGTAGCCTCCTCTGTGGACAGAGTGATCTGAGTCTGTGCAGCAGTATGGTTTGATGTTCAGAACTTGGTCAAAGGCCACATGGACGCCGATTTTCTCCCTATGGTTCCGCCCCGACCATCTGCTGTACAACAGGAGCTAGTTAGTGATACAAGAACTCACAAACCTCATGACAGAAATAAAATACTTCTGTCGTAAACTCATTTAAACCTCATTCACACAAAAAACATTGACAAATATGGACCCTCATGTTGTTCTGTGTTGGCAAAGATAGAAAGTGGCAGTGTGTAGAGAAACTCGCCTGAAGCGTTTGAGGTGCAGCCGTAGAACCTGAGGTAAACGGTAGATCAGAAGCTGCTTACGAGCTTCTGACAGAACTAAAGGTTTGTGGGATGATTTCCGTCTTCTTTCTGAAAGCAAGAAGCAATGGGATGGTAACAATACAGAGATGATTTTGTTTTTGTTTTCAATGCACACTGCATATGAGAGGTTTTGTTGTACTCAGACAGTGACATACTTCTAATGATCAAGCTTTGCAAACAGTTGAAACATTTCATATGGTTTAAAACTTTCAGTTAAGTTTACATGTCACTGTTCCCCATCATTGCAAACTATAACAGTTTTGCTGGAAACTAAAATAAGAAGTAATCGTCTTCACCTAAGCTCCATCACTAAAGTGCTGCTTCACAATTGGAGGCTAAGATCCTCTAACTAACCTAAATAAACAGCTAAAAAAAAAAAAAAAAAAAAAAAAAATCCAGACTGGAGCATTTATAAAACACCAACGAGGAAATCTGAGTGACATCAAAAATATTTCAAACAGCAACTTTAATTGTGTCATTCTGTGGAAATTTCCTATGACACCAACAAAATCTGCGTTCAATGAGTGCATTTACAGCAGTGGCCCTGTTATGACTGAATGTTTGAAGTATCCTAATTATGTAACATCTTACTCTGTTTCCAGAGACCTAGATAAGGCCATAGCCTGGTAAATATTAGCATCAAATGATAAAATATTAAAGACAGCTGTACACGCAGTCAAAAACTTGGGATACTTCAATGATTATGTGTATGGGGATATCAACAACCTGGTTTATAGGGTTCCTACTTCCATGAAAACAAAATCATCAAATCTGTATAAAAATCTAAACTTGGATAGTAATGTGAACATAAAAGTGCTCAATGTACAACTTTTTAAATCTAGAAACAATAATTTTAAAAAAATGTGTTCTTTTCTAAACATTTACCTTTAAAATTGATCAATTATGGTCAGTTATCCAAAACCCAGATTAAATCAACTCCAGTGAGGCCAAAATAATTCATTAAAATTTATCTTGCAGTTTAAACACCAAATGATAAAAAGATGTATTGTAATAGAGATAATAACTGTGCTGCATCCTATCCTGCAACAATGCTATTTTTGAATACTCAAACTTAAAGGTTTGGTTAAAAATGCTTTCCAAAGCATAACCAGGTTAAAAAAAAAAAAAAATACCCAGATCTTTATTATAAAAAACAACAAAAAACAAACCTAGACTCATGAAATGAATACAGTGGGAAAGGCTAAACTTCAGTCAGAGTAGTTGTTATAAACACTGACCACATTTAAATTAGGAATATTATTTTACTATAACTAGAAACAAACTCCCAGAAAGCCTCAGATCAGCGGAAACACTCAGTTAATTTAAATCCCAGTGAAAAAGTCACCAAAAACATCATTTTTATTCCTTTTCTTTTCTTCTGCACCCTGCTGTAATGTTTATGTTTGATGTAAAACGTATTTTGAATTGTCTTGTACATGAAATGTGCTCTACAAATAAACTTGCCTTGCATATAATTGAGCAAACTACACGTGTTGAGCTGAAGAAGGTAAAACATGGAAATAATTTCTCTCTTTTTTTTTTTTATAGCATTAAACACTGTTCTTACTGTTGCAGTGGTTGCAGGCATAGATGCTGCCTTCAAGAGCCTCCATCTCTGTAAACTTGGACAGCATCTCTGTGAGGGTGCAGCTGCGCTGGTAAGCTGTAGAGCCTGAGCCTTTGTCTGTACTGTGGTATCGCTCTGGAAACTCCAAGGACAAATCCCAGAAGGGCTCGACTGTGTTGGACTTGTGCTTGCAAGACAGACACGTCACCTAAAAATGTAGATTGAAATAAAGACAAAAAAGCAGTCATTATCTTGTAATAAAATATTATGAGTATAATAAAAGTATTATGTTGTTATAATTAAGTATTCCATACACCAAAACAATGAGATAAAAGCATAAATCTCATGAAAAATTCTTGCACAATAACTACCTTGAGCTACAATACTCAAATTCAAAATGCTGTTCTTCATTGTTGCAGGCTGAAAAAACAAATTCTAAAACATGATGAAGATAACGGAAATGTTTGGAAAAAAAAGACAATGGTAGAGTTGAAATGGGATATTGGTGTTTAGTCATTTTACCCAGATGGAATACACCATAACCACAAAAACTATCAAAATTTGAGGCAATTTACGTAACAATTAACGCATAATGAATCTGTGAAAAGCCAGAATGGGTGAGTTACAAAAAGAGACACAAAACAATACACAATAAACAGAGCCATAATTTAAAAATACATGTTTAATACTAAAGACTGTAATGCTTGCTCTCACCTGGCTAAGTAGCTGCCCGTGAAAGATGGTGTTAAGAACCTTAAGCACTTGCTTGGACAATTTCCTCTTTGTGATGGGGATAACTATCCTGCGTTTGGACCCTTCTGTGTCCAGCTCCTGCTGCACCTTGTCCAGCAGCTCACACAAAAACTCCTGGGCATCCTGCTGGTCGTAACCCCGGAAAGCTGGAATAAGGTTCCACACAGAGTGCAGCATGGCAAAGGGAGAAACCAAAGACCACCGGCCTGACCACATGACCCTGAAAAGTGTATGCAACTCATGGCACAGAGACATCTGCTGGCGGGTGGAGCAGCGAGGCTCCTTGGGCTGAACCAATTCTGCAGCCTTTGGGGAAGGTGGAACACTTTCTTTTTTGCCCACAGGCAAATTCCAACAGCCTGCCTTCCCCATGCGTCCAAGAGGGCACTCTGACAGAGCTGTGGTGCCACTGCTGACAACACCTCCCGTCACCCCCTTCATCCCTTGGGAGTGATTGGTCTTGGCCAGCAGCTCCTCAGTCTCACACAGGTCCAAAGTGAGAAAACACTCCCTGAATTTCTGCAAGTGACTCAGCACTTGCAATATAGAGTTCATGTAGCATGTGTTCCCCAAGTTACGCAGACCAGTAACACCCGGAGCAAGTCTCCGCCGCGTTACTGCATGTGTGGAATAGTATCTCCTTAGTTTAGCAGCTCTGCCATTCTGAGGAGCTTTGCGAGACAAGGTGATAAGTGAAGGCTTCTTGGGAGGGTGAGGAGGAGGAGGAGGTAGGCGTTCTGGAGGGTCGCGAAATTTGCGAGGAATGAGTGTGATGGTTGAACGAGGCGCCTGAGTAAGAAGCCTTGCACTCTTCCTGGGAGGTACGCTGCCAAGTTCTTCCATGAGCCTCCTTTTTACCTCTTTCTTTTGTCTCTTAGCTTCCTCAAGTTTCTCTTTCTGCCGATTCTGAAGCTCCTGATGTTTGCTGATCCAGATCTGAAGCATCTTCCCAAGGAGCGCTTTCCTCCTGTGGCGCAAAGCCAGCTGCATGGCTGGCTGTGGCCCACCTTCCCCAACCCAAGGGGTGCAATCTCTCACAGTTGCAGAGCGCAGCGAACGTCTACCTGGACTCCGTACAGTAGAGAGAGCCCCTCTGAGGAGTTTGAGGTCTCCCTCTGCATTATCATTGAGTACATAGTCTCCACAGGCAAAGCAGAAGACATCCAGCTCCCGCACCTCCATAGCCAGTGGGTGGTGTGACTCCTGAAAGTGTTTGAGTGAATGCTCCTCCATGAAACGTCCACAGGCCACGTGGGAGCACTTGAGGCAGGCCCACACTGAATCTGTTGTGCTGCACTCCACACAGTGCCATTTTTGTGGATTGAGGATGGAATGATCTTGGCTCAGACGAAGACGCCCCACGTGTTTACAGCGATCCATCTCTCCAGATACACATGCGGCCTCAGCGATAGGACGCACGTCCTGTGGCCAAGCAGCAATTCATCCTAATGTAAGAGTTAAAAGGAAAAGGTGGTGCAAGATTAAGATTAAGTTTGAATCATTTAAGTTAATGCACATTAACACACTTTCCTGCACAGAGAAAGGGGTGGAAATAAATAAAAGAAGTATATACTAACTGTAAAAGTAGTGTACTTGATCAGGTTTGGGACATCACATCATCTGCAGGACATAACTCAGCAGCAGTGCTCAGCTGGATAACCCACGCCCATGGTCACCACCAGGACCAACAGGAAGAGTCTGATTTAAAAAGAAGAAATTAAAGCTGAATTAGAAATCAAGTGAATGATTAAATAAATGATCACAAAACAAAATATCCAAAACTGTCACAGGGCTGGACGACAATTCAATATTGACATATATCGATCGATAGAGGTTTTTTTCAATAGAAAAAAAGTCTATAATAGTTCAATATAGAAACACAGTTTTCCGCTGTAGCCTATTGGGTATTATGATACTACAGTCACTCCTTCCGCCAAACCAATCACAAACGCAGACCCAGGCAAAGGCTGAATTGGAATTCAGTGTTAGTGTGATCTTAATTATAAGTAGGTCATTCAGCAAAAGCTTAAAGGGCAAGTTGTTTTTTTTTCTTTTTCAATCTGGACCTATTTTCTAGCATGAAATACGTTCATTTACTCACCCAGACAGTTTTGGTGCAACTTGAATTCCTTCGGTAGATATTTAGATCCACTCCAGATCAGCGTATGTCCAATATAAGGACGAATCACCACATAAAAAAGCTGCTTCAAGCTCACAGGGGGGGTCCGACTAATGTTTCGTAACATAACATTGGTGAAATGAAGGAGTTTGCGGCAGATAATGCCTTATTGAGAAGTTGTGCAAGGTTGTCCGCGTCACTTTCATTATATTGGACATACACTGATCTGGAGTGGATCTAAATATCTCCTGAAGGAATTCAAGTTACACCAAAACTGTCTGGGTAAGGAAATGAATGTATTTCATGCTAGAAAATAGGTCCTGGTTGAAAAAAAAAGAAACTTCCCCTTTAAATGGTCAGGGCTGCACCTAAAATGGCTCTTAATTTGATAATGGCTTTTCCTTTTTTTTTTCAATAAATATCGATATCGATCGATACTGATTTTTTTTTTTTTTAATCGACAATCTTTTTTAAACTGTCATTTTTTCAAAATAAGACTGTGCAAAAGTTAAGGTATCTACAGAAAAGACTGATAAGCAGCAAACGTCACATTTCTACAAAACAAGAGCATGCAGGAAATAAAACTGTCTAGAAATGTAAACTTCCTCAAACTTCTGACAAGCAAATATCTATACCAGTTCTGTTATGAACATCTAACCCTAGGAGCTCAATGTGAATAAAGAACTTCTATACTAGATGGGCTCTTGTACATTTATATCTTACTATTTCAAACTGTGCCAATAGGTGAATATGCCCACTGGGGACCACAGACTGAGAGTTGGTTCTAAAGTTAGTTTAAAATAGTGATTAACTTAAGCTGACATTAAACAGGCTAATTTCCTCATGTTTAAAACACATACAAAACCAAAAAACATTTAGATTGGAGAAAAACAAAAAATGTTTAATTTTATTGTACTTTAAAAAATAATAATATTTTTGTGAAAATTTCCTTTTTATCTTGACCCCCCTCCCCCCAAAAAAGCTCCAACAACCTCTTACTTAAAAGAAAAAAAAAAGTATTTCACAAAGAGATTAAAGTGCCTTCCAATCTTTTGGGTATTTTGAATAAAAGTTGTGTGTAGTTTGTCACATTCATATTTCTCCATTAAACTGTCTTTGCACATCACTGATATTGGTTCATTAAAGACAATATTAAATAGGTCTAGAACCACCCCCACGGAAAAAAGTTAGGAAAAAAAAATACAGAGAAAACGTGTGTGCTTACTTTTTTTTCTTTCCTCCTCCAAGAATCAGATAAAGATTTCTAAGATTTACAGTATCTGTGTTAATGCAGATAGTTCAAAGTAAATCTGGCTTTTTGTTAAGCTTTTGACACTTTTAATTTACAATTCAATTGTGTTATACACAGTATCAAGTTTGAGGGACTTCAGTGAAAACTTTACAGGCATTGTCTGTGGTTCTGCACCATAAGATTTTTCATACTATATTTTTCTCACTTGGAATGGATTAGTTTTGCATTGATTTATTGGTACTTTTCCTTAAGAATTTGATTACTTCTTCCACCCCTGCCGTGATGGGAAACGGATGTCTGTCCATTTAAACGATGTAGTTAATCTAGACAATTGTGTGTCTAGGCTGTACCAGCACTATGCTACACCACTCCTTGCTTTATGTTTTCCTCTTTGTGTAAATCATCCACTTCTTCACACAAACTGTTGATGGCGAGACACGATCAACTCGGCGCAACTGGTTTCCAGTTGGCTGCATACACAAACCGTGATATGTTGTTTTCTTGTCGCTGCGTGTTAATCGTCTATAATCCCATGCGACGCTAGTATTTATTGTTATAAAATCTCCACTTTGTCTGTGTTTTAAACGCTGTTGTCTGGCTCAGATGGGCTGGCTGTCCACGCCAGGCTAAGCTACCTCACCATCACCATGTTCAGCCAGAACAAAGAACAGTCAGAGAGCCACTCTTCAGGAACGTCCAACAACTTTGTTGGTTTGAGGCAGCTCGGCAAGCAGTAAGTTAGCTAACACCGCTAACTGTTAGCTGCAGCGGCTCAGTGTGGGGTTAGCGCCGTTTAGCCATTTGCTGTGTTTTGCCTAAAAAAAACGCGCTCAGTCAAACACATTATGATTTGCATGGCACAAAGTGGGTATTGCTTATGTTATTAGGTTAATAACAGTTAGCATTAGCTGCACTGCTAACACGTTTGCTGAGGACAATCGAAGTTAACCAAATGGTTGTTGTTAGTCGCTAACGTTAACTATCAGCTTAGCTCGCGAGCGAACTGCGCCGTTCACGGTTTAAAAACTCCCCGGTGACATTCACCACAGACAACCGGTTACTGAGACGTGGCTACAATAACGCCAGGCCTTAATTGTGCTCGTTACTTCATTAGTAACATCTAATAACGGAAAAGCTGGGTAACGTTACCATCGCCAACATCCATCCATCCGGTACTCTGAGAGCCGCTGCTTGTTGTCCTCCTCACAGATTGAACAACCCAACTCTCGATCCAAGCCCAGACCCCGCTGCTCTCATTGGACTGGGACTGAAAGGCAGCCGGGCTTTCATTGGCGGAACAGCTGAACAACAGGCGGCAGGATGGACCGTCCATCCGTCCACCCACCGAGGCCACATGGAACAATAACCGAGGCTGGATACTGTAAACCGGACGAAGAGGACAACTGCCCACCAGCATCTGACCTCGGTGCCCCCGTAAACCGCGCGTGCCCCGCGTGTCAGCTGGTTTGAGATAATCTGATAAAATGCAGTGTGTGTATGTGTGTGTAGCTTTAAAGGAGCGCTTGCCGCGTTAAAGCAATCGCGGCAGGATCTCTCAAATTTCGTGTTTCTGTGCAAAAGACTTGTGATTAAAGTTAACAGAAGGTGACACTAGTGCCAAACTGCTGTCTGGAAAACATGAACAGAAATGGACAAGTTAAACTCTGTCTCTAGGGTTACAGTTTTGAAGCGAGAAATACAATACAATAAAATACAATAAACAAATGTGACCACATGTAAGTTACAGGTTAAATTTTAAGAACTTAGGATTTTTTTTAAAGAGGCGGGGAAGCCTAAAAAAACGTGGCATTGTGTGTGATTACCTAATTACTTGTTACATATTTCAAAATGTTGCAACAAAAAATACCCTAAAATACAAATGTCATACAGTAAATTATTCTGACTGAATGCTTCTATTTGACTTGACCAGCTTAAAAATCAGATGTTTACCTTTTGGTTTTGTATGTTCAGTATCCCCCCCCCCCCCCCCCATTACTTCCTTCAGAGTTCAGTTTCTCATTATGTACACTGAACATCTATAAAATGTAAAGTTTTCAATGTAGCCTCTGATTTAGAAATCACACTCCATTTGTTTTAAAATTTACACAGGACTCTAGTGCCTAGTCATTTATAATATACAGTTGTGTGGAAAAAGTGCCCCCTTCCTGATTTCTTATTTTTTGGCATTTTTGTCACACTTCTGTGTTTCATTTTAAACAAACTTAAATATTAGACATAGATATCACAAGTGAACACAAAATGCAGTTTTTATGTTTGGGGTTTTTTTTTTTGGGGGGGGGGGGGGGGGGGATCCAAACCCACATGGCCCTGTGTGAAAAAGAAAGAAATGTGATTGCCCCCTAAACCTAATAGCTGGTTGGGCCACCCTTAGCAGCAACAACTGCAATCAAGCGTTTGTGATAACTGGCAATGAGTCTTTTATAGCACTGCAGAAGAATTTTGTCCCACTCATCTTTGCAGAATTGTTGTAATTCAGCCACATTGGAGAGTTTTCCAGCAGGAACTGCCTTTTTAAGGACATGCCACAGCATCTCAATTGGATTCAAGTCAGGACTTTGACTAGGCCACTCCAGTCTTCATTTTGTTTTTCTTAAGTCATTCAGAGGTGGACTTGCTGGTGTGTTTTGGATCATTGTCCTGCTGCAGAACCAAAGTGCGCTTTAGCCTGAGGTTACCAACAGATGGCCAGACATTCTCCTTCAGGTTTTTTTGGTAGATAGCAGAATCCATGGTTCCATTTACCAGGTGCTGAAGCAGCAAAACAGCCCCAGACCATCACACTACCACCACTATATTTTACTGTTAGGATGATGTTCCTTTTCTTCGGTAGACGCCATGCGGTTCTGTTTACAAGTGCTGCCGTGCACGCGAGAGAGGAGGGCGCTTCTCATTAGAAAGTGCTGTGAGTGGCTGATTGGAAACCGAAACTTCTGTAGAACGAACCGCATTGGCATGAAGAGAGCGTCACGCCATCCTTAGAAACCTAAACTAAAAAGGCCTGGATTTATGCATATACGCAATCAATGAGTGATTTATTTTTATAAAATTCCCTCTTTTAACACACATTATATTGTGTAGAACGCATTTCTCTAAAAGAGATTAAAATAAAATCAGATACAGGGCCTTTGCTTACTTTGTTTCTCATTTTCTCCTGAATTTCTTTGGATTGCAGCATGATGTCTAGCTTTTGAGGATCTTTTGGTCTACTTAAATAGGACCTGCCTGACAAAGTTAAGTGATTTCTTGATTGAGAACAGGTGTGGCAGTAATCAGGCCTGGGTGTGGCCAGAGAAATTGAACTCAGCTTTCCAAAGATGTGATAACCCACAGTTTATTTATGTTTTAACATGGTAACTTTCATGGTAACTTTTTGTGATTGCCCCCCCCCCCCCTTTTGATTGCAAGGCTTAGAAAAAAAAGACATTTTGGACCACAGGATGGTTCACGAGAGCGATTGCTGAAAGCTGATTGGACAAAAGTGTTTAACGATCCAAAACTATTGAATCATAAAATTACTTTTAGAAAACTCACCAACAGACTGGAGAAGGCTTAAAAACAGACTCACATATAACATGGGACAAATGCACTGATTTTAGCATTTCATCAGAGAAATTGGTGTTTTAGAAACCAGAGCCTGTTGGTGGCATATCTGCTCTTTAAAGCACTTCACTGGCGTCTGCATGGACTTTGTACTGTATGTCATCATTCATCATTTCCACAGTTTGTGGTGAAACCCCGCGTAAACCACACCTGAAGACTCAATGATTATAAAATGAGCTTAACAACAGAAATAAACTACTTTTTCCATTAGGTGTCTTTAATACAAAACTATTTCGTCAAATAAGTGTAACTTCTGAAAAGATGAAGTCCCAGAAATGTAGTTATAAAAAAGCTTTCAAGCACTCCAAGATACCATGATGATCCACAGGACCAGACTTAACACAACAATACTTTTTTTTTTTTTTTTTAAAGACGTTCTCATTTCCCTTCTCAACGCACATTACTACCTAAGTTTTGAAGTTTACGAAGTTTGTTGAACAACTCTAAGTATTGAGTCATGGTATCAACGCAGTCTGCTGGTGCAAAAAGCCCCTCAGGTTTAGTTGCAAACACAGATGGAAGTTCAGGAACGTTGGTGCCGAGAAAGGACTGCATGAACTCCTTCATGAGGTTCCAGCAGTCCCCTGGAACCACACAGGGACAGTACTCGACCTGAGGAAAACACAACAAAAGCAAATGCTGTCACACAGAGGAAAACACACCTCCTTTCCTGCTGATAAGATCAAACTATTATATGCTCACCTCCACTGATATCCCTCTGGCACTGGAGCTCATTGTCACCGTGCCGACTTTTATTAAGAAGTCACAGTAGCGATATCTTGAGCCACGACACTCCACTTTGTGCCCCTTTGCATTCTGGAAGTGACTTTTTAACTTCACCATGAGGACATCGAAGTTTGCATCTGCTATCAGGAAGGGTCCTCCTTCAAACGTGGCCAGGCAGCTCAGGGGAGTTTCAGAGTTGTGCATCACATACAAAAGCTTGGAGGGCTGTCCTGAAACAGACAGGCAACATACACTCAAGGAATGAAATTAACTTTACAGCATATATGTACTGTAAGCACAAGTATAAAGTATTGCATTTAAAATAGCATAAAAAAACAATAAGCAAATCATTCTTTCACCGTTTCCTCACCTAAATGGTCAAAATAATCTACGTTACAGTCCTGGACATACAATAGCAAAAACACAAAAAACAAAGCTTGGATAAGGCCATAAGTGAAAGTCACACCCACAAACTGGAGAAACTATCAACAAAATAGTCTGCTGTTATCTGAAATGAACTTCCTTGAGATGCAAAGCCACCAATGGTAGCTTGGTGCTGGTTTTAAATGTCTCTGACTCCAATAAACTTCTATTCACAAAACAAAATGCTTCTCACAAAAATACCTAATCAGAGCAGTTCTCTTATGAGTCATCAACACAGATCAGCATAAGATGCTCTACTTACATTAACTCATCAGTGTGCTTGCAATACTTCTGAAAATAATTCCTTAAATAAAATATATTTTTATAGAAATAACCTTTTTTTTTTTTTTTTTGCCAATCAGCTTTTAAAGATCAACCTTTAGCTCCACCCTCATGTCCAAATATGGTCACTTCTTCTTATAGAAAAACCACCATGATTGCACCTGAATGCTAAATGTGAGGCATCACAAAGCAATGACATGATATCATACAGGATTGTGCAAGATCACAAACGGCAACAATGACGTTGTGCTGTGGTTTATGTTGATTTATTGCTTTGCAAATGATGCAGCCTTAGAAAACAATGAACATTAGTAGCAAGTTTTATTTAAAATGCCTGAAATGTTGGACCCACCTTCAAAGCTCCTAAACAATTAACAATCAGAAAGTACTTCTCTATTAGCATCAAGTTTTTAGGGGGTACAATAATTTCCCCCTAAACCTAATTTACATAAAAAAACAAACAAAAAAAGCCTTGACAAGACACATTTAAAGAAATGTGTATAGTTACACATAGACTATAACAAAATATTCAATTTATTTTGTTTTAGTCTATACTGATGTGAGAGACTTTTGACTAATGAGTGTTCTTGCACGATACCTTTAATTGGCTCATTCTAAGGTAAATAAATTTAATTGATTTGTAATCTGATCATATACCGGGAGAAACCCTTTGTTGTGAACCGTTTGTCATCATTTCACAAAACAACTTTAATGCTGCGATAGGGTGTATTTTATCCAAACCTATGATCTTTTCACGAGTCGAACTAAATGATTGTGTTATTTGAAACTCACCAAAAGTATAAAGTAACGTTAACTTCTAACTCAGGGGTGCCCAAAGTAGGGCCCGAGGGGAAAATATGGCCAGCCAACCCATTATGTCAATGGGTACAATTGACATAATTATGTACAATTATGTACAATATCAAAGCTATTGTAATTAGCCATGTCTCAAACCGCACACTTGCCCAAGTGCACTGGAATTCAGTGTGTAGTGCGCACTGTGTACTTTGTCTGAAGTGCACACTATTGTTACTAAATGCTGATCCAAACAGGGCACTGCACTTACAGGAAGTGACGGACTAGCATTGCCCGCTAACGCAAGCCAACTCAACTGAGCGCGTATAACCGCGTCCTCAAACAAATGACTAGATAATACCCGTCATCAGGGAGTGAACAGCTTGGTAGCATGTCACACATTAGTAATTATGTCTAAATCATTTCATAAACGTTACTTAAATCAGAACCATACCGCCTCTGACGCAGCAGGGGTAGCCACTGCTTCGTTCACCACCGTTATTCAGCTCTGAAAGCAGTTTGAAAGTCCTGCCTCTTCCTCTACGTCAGCAAGATGGCATCTGTTTAGTGTGAGTCGTGTGCTTCGTTTTGCACTTTATTTTTGGCCATTATTAGGGCAACATCCTGGTACTTTCAGTGCACTGAATTTTTGCTTATATGACAGCATGCACGCACTACACACTCAAAAAGAGTGTTTGAAGAGCTCAAGTGCACGGTTTGAGACACGGCCATTATATTACCTCTGACACATCTACCATAGTATCCATTAATTCAACTTTGACTACGTAAATCAAGGAAACCACATTTCTCTTAAAATTTTAGACCTCAGAAGAGTCCACTGGACATGTATACTGCACATAATAAGGACTGCAACATGATCCACCAAGAATGACAATATCATCATAAATGTTAATGCATTAAATTTTTGGCAAATGGGGAGTAATGGGAATACATGGACATTTAACTCATGGTGCAGAACAGAGGGTGCTGCAAAGCATGATGGTAAATAATAAGCTCATCTACCAGGAACCAACCACATAGCATATCACAGCACACATCAACTTGAAAAATTAAAGACCTTTACAAATTGAACACATTGTTTTGACACATTTGGGGCATTTCATACTTATGTTTTCTATTTTCATATCACAGTCAAAATTTCCCTCAAATTTATATAAGTTTTAATAGTATAAATATTCAGCAATATAAATATCCAGATTCAGAGGTACCCTGATTGACTTACCTCAATGACAAAGTACTCACCTTGTCAGCGAACCAGGTGCAATTGGTGCAAGTAAGTTCTTTCAGTTCAATTCAGCTTTATTTGTATAGCACCAGCTTATGACAGTGCCATCTCAGGGCACTTCACAGATAGATCAGTTTGAGCCAATACATAACAGCATAGCTAAGAGAAGCTATTTTTGGCTATGAGGTATCTTTGGTTGCAGTTTGGTGGTTGAAAATATTGCTTTGTCAGCCACCAAAGCCCTCTAACTATATGGCTTCATTTTTATTTTCTATTCAACATTTATTGTTCATGTCCGTTTAAATCAACATCGTATAACCAAAACATTCAATTCTGACATGAACAAAGGAAACAGGCCATATTGATGTTTTTATGTAGCATGTTTTTTGCACAAATGGAAAAGAATGCACTTATTTAAATATTTAACAATAATTAAAAGAACTTTGCTTTACATTTATTTCAGTTACACCCTTAAAATCACAGATTTGGGTCTCGGCTCACTGGCACATTTTCAACTTGGCCCTTGGAGGGAAAACGTTCATGCAAATAAATTAACTCTTAACTTTTGTTCCAGTAGGTCCATAAGCCCAGCATGCTGGATAAAAATCTATAAACCAGTTATTCCACCTCTCCCCTGATAGTAGACTTTGTATGACTGATGACTGTATCTGAATTCCTAAAACCCTCGTAACAGGGGGGGGGGGGGGGGGGGGGGGGGGGAGGGACAACAACAAACAAACACAAAAACATACACACATGCACACAAACAAACACAAAATAATATAAATACATATCTCCCTCTGGGTTTGAGTTCTTGTAATAATTAAAACCTTATAGAAGCAATCTTCTCTAGTAAACTTTAAAGGCTGGCGCGCTGACAATGATTATGCGAGTTTAATGAAAAAGTGGAAAGTAAATATTACCGCTGACATTTCCAGTATATGTCTCGCAGTCTACACAGAAGCTGCCCTGCTTCACAGCACCCAGCTGCTCCAGTTTTTTGTGCAGGATGTCCACTGTCTGCTGCACACTCTTCCCCTCCGCCACAGGCACCTGGCACACACTGAAAACACATCATGCAGAAAACATCAGCATCATCTGTGAGGATGGACTGAGGGACCAGGCAGCATCAGATCCTGAGTTGCAATCACGTATCCGTACTGATGAAACAGTAGCGCGGACAAGGACCAGAAACGGCAGAGACAGAAACACGATGAATAAAGTTGCACGTTACAGTGATAAAATAATTTCAAAACATTTAAAAATTAAGAAAATGTAGCTAAATATGTAATCATCATACCAAGTAACCCCCATTGATATTTGGTTTTATCACCACTTGCGATAGTCTTTGAATGAGGACTTCCGGGTTAATGGTAAGTCTTCCGGTTAAATTAAAATCGGTTGTGAAATTGATTAAAATATTTTAGATACATTTTGAAAATCCACTATGCTGTATGAACATACAGACTCCACATTGAAATAACAAAATCTAGTATTTATTTTGTATTTTCTAGTATTTTCTAGGTTTAACAAAGCTTGATGTTGCGCATCACTGCTTTCGTCACTTCCTTCGTCCGGGTCGGGACTGAATGCACGTGTCCTACAATCAACTGTTTACAGTACTTTTAAGTCTGGACCTGGACGTTAGCTCGCTCGTGCTGATATATAAAAAAAAACCCCAACATTATCGTTACAGCGTGAATCAAAGTGCAGCAATGCCGAAAGTGAAAAGATCTAAGGGAGGAGGGGAGAAGAGCGAGGCATCGATGGCGCTGGCCGACCAGATACTGCAGGCGGACGCGATCAGAGCCCGAGGCCGGGTGAAGAGCAGAGACACCCGAGCAGAAAACGAGGACAAGTACGTAGACGAGCGACTGTCGCGGAAAATCTTACAGCAAGCCCGGATCCAACAAGAGGAGCTTCAGACCGAATATGGCTTGGCACCAGAGAAGAAGAAAGCCCCAGTCACTGTCCTGGGTAATGTTGGAGGCTTGTTAATAATGACTGTGCTGAATTGTAAATTATTGAATACTGTTTTTGTGGTGGTGTTCGTTTAAATCTTTACCACTTAGCCTCAGCTCATCACCTGTGCTCACATATACATTACAACATACAAAGCATTGTGGGAACAGTAGTCCTACGGCTACACTAACCGCTTAAGTGTATATTTTTACGTGTTGATTGAAGTTTTTACGCATTCTTGTAAGGTGCTTGTAGTTCACATCGTCAAAAATTAACTTTTATGTTTTTAATACATACAATTAGTGAATTAGATGTTCAATATCATGAGTATGTGTTTAAAAAAAAACCCCAGGCATACAGGTCACCTGAAGTTTGGTGTTGAATCTGTTCAGTAAAACTTTCAAACTTTTCAAGCCCCATTGATTGAAAATGTAGTTCTGAGTACACTTGACCATTTCATGTTCTGTGTTCTGTATAATATTTCAGGGCCTGACTCTCAGGATGCAGACTCAGATGAGGAATGGCCAGCTTTGGGTGCTGATGATGGCACTGCTGAGTGTGATGCTGAAATTGCCGTAGACCCAGATGATGAGAAGGCCATTGAGATGTTCATGAACAAAAACCCTCCAATGAGGCAAGCTGCAATATAATTCTGACCATAGTATGTTGAGTTAAAAGCCACATATTATATATCTGTGTCCTTTTTTAGTACTTAGCTGGGTTTTTGTTTTGTTTTGCTTTTTGGTTGTTGTTTTTCACCCTCTCTGTGGTTCTCATAGACGGACCTTAGCTGACATTATTATGGAGAAGATCACAGAGAAGCAGACTGAAGTTGGAACTGTGATGTCTGAGGTTTCAGGGCACCCAATGCCCCAACTGGATCCTAGAATAATAGAGGTGTACAGAGGTGTGGGTAAGGTGAGTTATCTTAAAATGCAGGCACCTGTGTGTCTTTACCAGTTAAAAAACTCTTAACATAATGGGAGGAGCAACATATATAACATACTCTTTTAAATAATTCATTAAATGGTTTTATTATTTTTAAGAAGATGACTTGACTCATAGTGTAGGCTATAATTAACTGATGTCAATCTAACTGGACACCTGTGGGAGATTTGGGCAACTTGCTAGCAAGTGCTCTCAATCATTATAAAAATCAGCATGAGGGAATTTAGTAGGAAGAATGTTGATTCTTATCAAAATCTTAAATCAAATTTTAAGACACTCTTTAAATTTTTGTTGTAGCTGTCTAAAGCAAGTGTCCATGTTCAAAAGGAAAGGGATAAACATAGCGAGCAGCACTAAAACAATACTTTTTATTTCTCTTTATTTGATGTAGGTGCTGTCAAAATACCGCAGTGGTAAACTACCAAAGGCTTTTAAAATAATACCTGCACTTGCAAACTGGGAGCAGGTTCTGTATTTGACTGAGCCAGAGTCCTGGAGTGCTGCTGCCATGTACCAAGCAACAAGGTAATCTCCCAACTGGTTTGGATTTGACTGATAGCTCTTTAGCAGAATTGTTTTTTATGCTTTTGACAGTTACATGGTACATCAAGTATTTTTATTTTCTCATTTTTTCATAGAATATTTTCCTCAAATCTAAAAGAACGAATGGCCCAGCGATTTTATAACCTGGTGCTGCTTCCCCGAGTGAGGGATGATATTGCAGAGTACAAGCGACTCAACTTCCATCTCTACACTGCACTCAAGAAGGCGCTGTTCAAACCTGGAGCGTGGTTCAAAGGTGAGACTGAAAGTTTTTACTAATATTTATTCATCTTTTTTTGGAGTGGTAAGCAGAATGATGCTAATCTCGGCCTTTTAAATTTTTTTTCCACTGAAAGGGTTCCAGTGCTGGTTCAGAGCCAGAACTTAATGCCAAACACTGACTCCAATTTAGGGATGGGCCATACTGAAATTTTATCCTGTTGAAAAGATGCCAGTAGTTTATGGTACTTTTTAATCGCTACTGATACTTTGTCCCTTAAAAGAAAACCACATGATTGTACAGTTTGCATTAATATCTTGAATGCAAGGGCAATATTAAATATGTTAAAATTTAGAACAGAAGTACTGGAAATAAATTCTTTGATGAAAAAATTAAACAAAAATAAGATGAAAAACTTCTTTTGATTATCAAATAACTTAAGTAAAGGGTAAAATTATTAAATTTATTCAGTGGAAAATGTTCAAATATAAAATGTAATAGTAATAGGGCTGGGAAAAAATGTTGATACATTGAAATATCGCAATATTTTCATCTGCTTATCGATATTTAAAAACACGGTATCTATTTATTTTACTAATGAAATCGCGCAAGATTTTGTCATTCCGTTATGAAATCTCGCGAGATTTTTTAAGAAAACGATGAAATTTCACGAGATTCCATTGGTAAACTAGATCAGTTTTTCATTTTAAAATATCAATATGAAATCTGCTTATGAAAATATTGCGATATTTCAGTTTATCGATGTTTTTTCCCAGCCCTAAATAGTAATATTATAAATTTACCAAAACATAATTTGCAATAACCTGCATTAAAGCACTAAAAGACACCAAAATATGATCATCATCCCTAACAGCAGCAGTATCATTATGACATCTAATAGGCTACCACCATCATGTGACACAGAAGGTAGAATCTGGCTGCTTTCACACATAATTTCACTGCCTAAAATACTTAGAAGTGAAAACAAATTCGCCATACTCAAAAAAGTATCCATTCCGATATTTTGTCTGGCTGGTATCGAAGCATTGACAGATAAACTCCAGGGTATCGATAGGCCCATCCCTACTTCGGTCCCCCTAAAACTGACGCTACACTAGGGGTGATGCTCTTCCGCGCTAGAGCAAAGAACCACATGGATTGAAGGCTGTGAGCAGGGCTTTGGAGACCAGTCAGACTGGCAAAAATGTTGTCCACCAGGTTTATAAATCCAGAGCCAGTGTAAAAAAAAAAAAAAGAAGGAAAAAAAAAGTGCTAAACAGCTGAACTTCAACACGAATGTGATAGTGTGATAGTAGAAGCAGAAAGTCAGTGTTGCTCTCATTTTTTGTGCAATATGTAAAATGGCTGTATCGCGAACATCGAGGATAAACTGTTACAGCAGCGTTTTAAACGGTCTGTGTGGGATTTCTTTGTAGTTTAGCTTCTTTCACTCAACAGACAGATGGTGCCTATCCAGAAAACCGTCCTGCATACATGCACGTTTCAAGAGAGACAGGAAGGAAGCATGGAGTACTTGGCTGGCTAGCAGGCTAGTTTACCAGCATTAAGGGATGGAAGCCAATCATGAGATGTCCCTTTTAAGCCGTAATAAGCCTAAAAAATGACGATTAGTAGGCGACTGGCTGTTCAGCCGTGAATGCTCCCTGATGGACATGAAGGTATTGCAAACACTGGAGCAGGAGAACTCCTCCACGTGCTTCTCCTCCTCCAGCTGCTCCTCACAGTAGAGCAAGTGGTTCCATCCTGCAGTGTTTTATTGAACCAGATATTTTTGTCTGTTTTATATGACAACAACAATTATAACAATTTCCCAAATGCGCTCTCTGTCTGCTGGTGTACATTTATTTCAAGTTCATTTTATTTCTATAGCACATTTTCTACATCCAAGGGGGCTCTCAGTTTGAACAATGTTTAGAAACAGAAACGGGGGAACACTCCGGATTCTACCTTTAAATATCTCTGAATGTTATTGGTTATCGGTATCGGCCTTTAGGAGCTGAAATTTATCAGTTATCAGTATCGGTTATTGTGCATCCCTAAAAAACATAAACTATTAAACAAGTAATGGTAAAAAATAGAATTATCTGGATCTTCAAGGGGTGGTGGTGATCGCTGTTAGGGGCAGGGGCACCCCCTAATATAATAGTAAGGGTAACGTTTTATTAAAAGCTGAAGTACAGGTCCCTGGTTTTAAAATAAAAAAGTTTGTTTAATTAACTTTGCGTTTTTCACTTTAAAAGAATTTTCTAAAATTTTTCTTGTGTCCTTTCTATGCATGACAATGTTGAAGTTTAAGAGGAGATTTCCAAAACATCAAGATGTGTAATGTGGCTTGGAATTTAGCCAAAATAAATTAATAAATAAATAAAATTGCTATATCAGTTGCAGGCCATATTGGCCAGCCCCAAGTCACATCAGTGAATGATGTCCAGGTCAGTGATCAGAGCTGGCATTCACTTGCTGTTTGCAGCAGCTTCTTTTTTTCCTCTCTCTGTCCATGGTGCCAGACACTTTTTTTTTTTGCCAAACCCATCTGGAACATCAGGTTCTTTCTACTCAGTGGTGCATAAAAATGCATACTGAAAAAAAAATCCCAGATGGAAACCTTATGTTGTCAGTAAAGAGACTAATAGTTGAGTAAACTTGTCCTTTAGAGAGCAGGACAATGATCAAAACTGCTTCTAAAATCCTCAATGAAACACATAAGACACAGAAACCGAAGCTTTTGAGGGGCTTATGATTAACGTCCATCAGTCGCTGGTGGCTGTATTTTCTCCCTCCATGTTTTGCATCCAGCTCTGCCCCGATGAGGCCTGTAAACAGTAGCCATTATGCTTGGTCTCACGAGAAACTGTTTCATTAAAAACCAGCTGAATGCCGGGCCACGATCCAGTTACATGTGACCCTTGGAGGAAAAATGGGTGAAGTAAATGATCGAAAAGCTTTGGCAGCTTGTTGCAGAGCAGAAAATTCAAGCTCCTTGGGATGTGTCACAGTTCTAATTTTAGCACTACATTTTAAAATTTTATTCAGAGCTGATGAAGGATTAGCAGCTGTCCATTGGGTAAATGGCACCATTGGTTCTGGAGGCATAGTAATTAACACTCTCAAGCTAAATTGGGTCGAATCAACCTTCATGTTCTGAATCTAGAAATGATGGTTCATGATCTTATCCCCCCTTTTTAATCCTGCTGGTTTCTGTGTTTACATATTGTCCCAGTTTGAAGAGATGATTATCCCCAAACAACCCATGACCTAAATGTTTGAAAGGGGGAAAAAAAAGAAGGAAAAGAGAAAACAATTTTCATCACTAGGTGGCAGTGTTGTTTCCAGTATGCTGTGTGACATGAAATTTTTCATTCTCTTATTCATTTTTTTAAAATGTAAATTTAATGTACAGAAAAATAGTGTTTGAGATTAATTACTAAACACCAGAGCTCAGTTAATGTATTTCTATTTTTCAATTTATTGTAATTGGTATGTGTTACAGTTTTACAGGGCAGGCAGTGAATAAACAGTACTTTGGACTTGTGCTTTAGTTAGTGCTGCAGGTCAGTATGTGAAATCATGTATAAATTAAATTCAGTTCATTATTTGCAGTTAAATTCCCCAACTGTCTGTGCATGTTTAAGTCCAGAAAGCAGTTAGACTGTAAACATTAGGGGACAAAATGATTACACTGCCAGAAGTGTAACATTTGCTCGCAGTATTACCTGTGACTGTAAATAAGTCTTCTACACCAGGTTAGAAGAATTTGGCTTCCCCGATTCTTAAAATGTGGAAGGGTTTTTCATACTGAGCACTCTGTTATGAGGTTTTTAAAGCTAAAGAGCTAAAGTTTCATTCAACAACTTATAGTTGTGTTTGGGGGGGGTAGTCCACTTTAATATACTGATGATTTACGTGTGTCTGTGGCAAGGTTCTCTTTCGTTCAAGCTTGTATGCACTTGCACAAATGTGCTGCGCTGCAAAGACTTAATTACATCCATGTTTGCGAAATAAATCAGCGTGCCCATCTCCTGTTAGTGTTACATCCTTACAAGGTGAGTAGAATAGTGAAAAAAATTCCAGGTGTTATATTTTACCTCATGTTTCATTTTGTTCTCTTTATTTACTTTTAGGTTAAGGTTTGCAAACTCAAGAACCAATGTATTATACTTAACTAAATCTGACGTTAAAACGAAAACTAAAATTGAAAAAACGTTTTTGTTAACTGAAATAGAAATAAAAATGACAGTTAAAAAAAAAAAACAATAACTGAAACTGCATTGTGTCTTTACATAACTAACTAAAATCATTGCAAACACATCCTTAGTTTTAGTTTTTGTAAACTTATTTAATACATGAGCCTTTTTGGTTGATAGGAAATCTATTTAATCTATTTACTTTGCTCTACTGGTTTTACTTTGAGTGACTTTCTGATGATTTACGGATAATTTACGGAAAGAAAAAAAAAAACTAAGACTGAAACTAATAAAAACTAAATTAAAAATAAGCATTTTCCCAAAAAATAAAGACTAACAAAAACTAGCAAACCTGCTCAAAAAACTAACTAAAACTAACTGAACTGAAAAATAAAAAGTCAAAACTAAATAAAAACTGAAACTATAATTAATTAAAAATCCAAAAGTTTTATAACATTGTCAAGAACCAGTGTGATATAATATGTATTGGTTATGATGTTACGTTCTTGCAGCTTTAACCATAGAACGGGCTAAATGCCAGAGTTATGATTTCAGCTCTTCAAACTTTGTCATCTCACAACAGTGCAGCACTTATTCTTTTACCCTCCATTGTCACCCAGGAATACTCCTTCCCCTGTGTGAATCGGGGACGTGCACTCTCAGGGAAGCGATCATCATCGGGAGCATACTCACAAAGTGTTCAGTTCCTGTGCTGCACTCCAGGTAAAGGTCTCCTGATACACAGACACCATTACAGACATCAGCATCTTATTGTTGGATGAGGACTCCACCCCGCTGATCTTATGATTCATGAAAGTTAAAGCTAGCCTGATGTTACATAATGGGTTTCTTGTCTTTCAGTGCTGCAATGTTGAAGTTGGCAGAGATGGAATATAACGGTGCCAACAGCATTTTCCTGCGTCTGTTGCTTGACAAGAAATACGCCTTGCCTTTCCGTGTTGTAGATGCCTTGGTGGCTCACTTCTTGTCCTTCCGCAGTGAAAAACGTGTTCTTCCTGTGCTGTGGCATCAGAGCCTGCTCACCCTGGCCCAGCGCTACAAGGCTGACCTAGCCTCCGAACAGAAGGAAGCACTACTGGAACTGCTGAGGATACAAACGCACCCTCAGATTTCTGCAGAAATTCGCAGGGAGCTACAAAACTCCGAATCAAGGGATGTTGAAGTTGTGCTCCCTGTTACAGTTGAAATGGACTAATTGAAAGTAGTTTGCGTCATCCTCCTTGGTCAGGTTTCATCATGAAAAGACTTAATTCTCATTGTCATATGAGAAAAGATTAAGAATAAATTCCAGTGCCTCTGTAGAGTCTGAGCTATAATTCTGTTCCCTGCTCTGAGTGGTTTGCACATATAAAATGTTCCTCAGTATCGATGGGACTGCAGTTTTATAATGCAAGTCTGAGTTTGGGAACACAAAACTGTTTCTGTACATTGGATTGAGAATAACTTTGTTGTTCTGAAGCAACCATTTGAATTAAAAAAAAAGATCTGAATACTTAAAATTGGTCATTCATTTCCATGGAGTGTATACATCTGTTACCAGAGAATTTAGTGGTAAAGGGAAGTTAAAACCAGCCAGAAAAAGTAAGCCAATAACTTAATGTTTCTCAACCTGGGGTCTGGGATATCCCAAAAGGGTCCCCAAAGCTTTGTTTTAGAGCTAGTGTGATTAAAAGTTTTCTTGGTGTCCACACAGATACGTTGAAGTGTGTCCACCTAAGTTTATATATAATTTTGGTTTGGTTACATGGTTTTATCAAAGAAAAGGAAAGGAATCAGCCAGAATGCACAATTTGTAATGAGAATTCAACAAATGAAAGAATAAAACCAAACATGGTTTCAGCAAAGCCAAAGGGTCTACAACTTTTTGGTATTTGCATGAAGGGGGTCCTCAGGGAAAAGAGCTTAGGAACCACTGCCTTCAAAAAGTGCAGGTATATCCATCATCACTGGCTTTTAGAATTTTATTTAAATCTATCAAGGTTTTTTTCAGCATTACTGCATAAGATTATCTAGCCCCATTTTGTGAACAGACATTGTGCCGAATAGTTTATAATCTCTTTGACACACCAAGCGGTGCCTCAGCACAGGCCTGGGTGCAGGGAAACTGATGACTTAAGAAAACAGGAAGAAGTCTGTTGGGGCCCCACAGCACATTTTGTCATGGCCCCCTTAGCAGACTAATCCAGTCATGGTTTGACACGTTAATTCTGTCAGGATTAGTAGTCCCATGTTGTGCGGCTTTCAGAACTGTCACTGTATCTGTCTGAGTAAAGTAAGAGCTTGACTCATTTATGATTTAACACAAAGTATCTCACTAAGCACAAAATATATTTAGAAACTGTAAACAGGACCTGCAAATCATTGCTAATCTATGTAAAAGAACAATCAGTCATTTAAGGGTATTTGCTAGGACTTCTTAATTGAGCTAAATTATGAATCAAACTCAAACCAGTATGTAAAAAGGGGGTATGTATAAAAGCAAATGAAAAGGAATTTAAATTCGAATTTAATCTAAAAAGCTTAAATTAATTAAAAAAAAAAATAATTTAAGAATCTGATGTTCTGTTGATCTCACCATACTTCGTTGATATTGCTATGCACATCAAAATATGTAAATGAGCTTATAAATGAGCTAGCAAGACACTCCGGCTAAACATGCTACTGGGGCTAAAATGCAGATGCTAGCCAGTCTTTGATGCTAGCCTATCTCACGTTAGCTTAACGACTTGTCAAAGTGGGTGTAACTGAAGATGGACAGCTTCACGATGGACTCGGAGATAAAAACTACTGATCTGGAGCAAGGTGTAATCCTCAGGACAGGTGCCGACCCTGCCATGACCAGTGACCACAGAGTCCTGGACCACCTGCGGGCCCTGGAGGAAACAAGCCCGATTTCTTCCTCCTTTTATGGCGAAGTGCAGAAAGACCTCCAGCCGTACATGAGGAGGTTACTCACGGTGTGGATGTTCAGAGTAAGCGCATTTTAATTAGGCTCTACCAAAATTAAAGTAATTTTAGAAGGGGCGACTTGAATGAAACAAGACCACTGTCTAACAGGTGTGTGAAGAGCAGCTTTGTGAGGAGGCGGTGTTTCCACAAGCCGTGCGGTACCTGGATTGTTACCTGAGCCGCTTCCCTGTTGAAAAGCCCAACCTGCAGGTTTTAGGGGCAGTTTGTATGTTCCTGGCCTCCAAGATGAGAGAGACTGTCCCCCTGACCGCCAAAAGGCTTTCTGTCTACACAGACAACTCCATTCCAGTCCCTGACATCATGGTAAATAATTTTCTTTTGAAGCATTTCATTCCTACTTTCAGACTTTTATTTCTGTTGTATCCCTAAATAACTAATACTGGTTACCAGGACAAATCAAGTTGACACCTGGTCAATTTTAGAATACACTGATTTGCAAATAATTTATACCATATTAAAAACTGATCATGGGTACTTTTTATATTTTTTTAATTCCACCAAGTCTAAGCTGAGAGAAAAATGCTTAGTAAATACTTTTGTAATCCTAAAAAACAAGCTAACAAAATTTTGGGAGACTGTCTCACAGCTAATGAGGTCAGTTGGCAATGCCAACAGACTTTCAACCAACAACAGAGGGCTGGTTCATTTGGAAAACAAACAGAACCACACACCCAGTGGAAGACGCATTTCATCTGTAGCACGAGAACCATTTATCAGTGAGTCAGAAAGTTGGATGTCTTCATCATTTAGGTACACTTTTATATGCATTGGAAATGTCCTCGTGATCTCTAGCTTCATGTAACTGCATCATTCAGTCTTTGGTTAAAATGCTATTTTTCACATGAGAACCAAGCAAACTGATTCTGTGTTTGCTGAAAAGTCCCTGAACATTATTAGGTTATTATTTGCTTGTTTTAAGAGCATCTAATGTGACTGAGGCTTTCAATATATGAAAGGAGTCCAAGATGATACATAATTTTAAAAAACTTGCAATAAATGCTCTAAATACAAGGCTTCAAAGAATGTTAGCTTTTCATCAAATACTAAACATGATATAACAAATTCAGGGAATCTGGAGAAACTTGTGCACACAACCAGTCAATATTCAGTATTCAGAACTCTGGGCTTAGAGCCAAGTTTGCAATAAAACAAACATAAAACCTTGGTTATAATCAGGAAAATTTACTAAAACTAATGCATCTCTGAATTAAAAAAAAAAAGAAGTTATATTTAGATTAAAACATGGAGCTGACATTTTGCACAGCACACCATCTTTGTTGGTTGGAGTTTTTCACAATTCAATTCAATTGAAACAACTTTAAACAATCAACTAATTGGCAATTTTGTCACCCAAACATATGTCAGTAATAGTTATTAGTTTGATGAAGGTTTGATTCTCTGTCAGATGACTTTCATCAGTGTTTCACATCTGTGTTAATTTTTAAAACCGCATTCAATTAAACTAACGATCGACCGATACAGATTTTTTTTAGGGCTGATACTGACACAGTATTTTCTCATCAGCCTCAGCCAATGGCCGATACAACATGCCGATATTTTGGGGCGATACTGCATTTGACTCCCAAATTAATATAATGAAGGATACAATAAAAAATTATTTTACTTTTCAATGTATTTTCAACTATTTTGATATAAAAAGAACAAATTACTTCAAATAAATATATAAAAAAAGAAACAGTTCACTTGTAAACAAATATCAAGTACATTCATTAAACTTGTAATGAATATAGAAAAAGTCTGTAAATCATGCAGAGTTTGGGTGTCAGCCAGCACACCCAACATATCGTCATAAGCCGATACCAGCAAAAAAACGCAAATACCGGCTGGCCGATGTATCGGTCTATCCTTAGATTAAACTGTCATGGACTAAAATATTTTGACCTGATGACTGGTCTGCATATATTTTAATGTGAATGCCAAGATGCAAGTTTTACTTGTGTACCAACACCATGCTGTTTTGAAGCCTTGAGGGTGGTGATTTGGTTGTTGCCATCTCTGTTTTTTGTTTTTTTTAGAATAGGTGGCCACTAATTAGCAGTGAATCTGACAGAAAACTGCAGAAACTCGGCACACCCACAGGGTGATGACCGGTCCATCATTATGTACCCATACCCTAAAGCATACTCTGTGTTATCTATTCACTTTGAATTTTTCCCAGATGTACTTTAAAAGGTACAGTATGTAAAAAAAAAAAAAATCAAAGGTCCGTAGCAGAAAAATGTGATATATAATTCAAAACTGTGTTTCTATTGATGTGTAATCGCTGCACTAGAAAAGCTTTGTTTAATGAGAGTTAGAGCACTGTTTAGGATCAGTAATGCCTTGAAAGACCTTAAAAATAGTTACTCATAGTCCAGTCATAGCTACACCTGAGACCACTGGATCCACTCACAGATTAAAAAAAAAGCTTTATGTCTGGGAGAATTTGGGCCATTTGTACTGGTTTCTATATTTTATTTGCATCCCGTGGATGTAATTTAGCATAAAATTTATAGTTGTGGTAATCTGTCCAAAGAACTTTATCCTAGGACCTTGTGGTTTTCAGTTCAGAATTGTCCATGTTCAATATGAAGCACAAATATGGCAGCAAACACTTTTGTGAGAACATTACTGCATTCTTTATGACTTTTTAGACTGAAGATACCTGAAGATAATAGTCTAAAATAATGCAGCCCATTTATCTGGAAGATTTCCAGGTTATTTTGGAGGATCTGTATAGGATAAGCCAGCATTCAACTCTTTTCTCCGCCTCTTTGATTAATTCCATGGAAAATCAAAAGCATGCATCCATGACAAAAGAGCTTTTAAGTCCAACTCTTCTCTGGAAGAACACAGTGTTCTTCTTGGGCGTCAGCAGGGGATTTGAGTACCAATAACCTGTGGCCACGTCTGTGTGAATGTTCCTGCAGTGGGATTGTGATGGTGCACTGATTTAGAGGAATGTGTATGTTACAGCAGTGGGAGGTGACCGTGGTGTCCAGGTTAGACTGGTGTCTGGCCTCTGTGGTGCCCTCTGACTTCCTGGAGCCAATTCTTCACGCTCTCCCCTTTGTTCAGCCCTCACACCTCCATAACATGCGCAGGCATGTTCACTCCTATGTGGCCCTGGCAGCCATGGGTACGTTGCATAACCTACACATTAAAAAAGTTTCCCCAAATGAAATGCCATAAACATGTTATGTGTTTAAGCGGTGAAACATTTCATCATGCAATAAAAACTTTGTGTTCTGTGTAGCTGAATTTTCAAAGACATTTTTGTCTTTGTAAATGAGCATTAAAAGTAACGGTTTGAAATGACTTTCTATGTGGTGAACAGTTGGCCAGCAGCAGCCATAACTTTTATTACGATGTGTCAGCAGTTCATTTTGGAGACAGAGAGCTGAGTTTGTGTAATCCTGCATTGTCTGCAGTGAAAGACCAGCGTCCCACTATTCAGCTGGCTGATTTCCCACGAATCTCTGTGATGCTGCCAGAGGCAACAGGTCATAGGGATACCGTCAGTTAGTACTTTTTCAGATCGACTATAACATTACAGCCATCAGAAAATTAAGACAATCCCCAGCCCTTAACGTTTTAACCCATTCAGAGAGGTGTTGAGCAATAATGTCTTTGTCTCCACATTTCTCCTCCCTGAAGCAATCAGGATATCAGGTGATCAGGTTTTGGGAAATGTCTGCTTCTGAGAACTTTTCTTTGTCCTTTAGGGTGTGTCTACAAAGCTGTTATCCATCTAATGTTCTGTCAAAGTAACCCAGACTAAATAGCTTGATGCTTGGGGAAATTAAAGGTCAGTGTTGTCTAAGTTAAAGTAAAAAAAATCTTGCTTTCTTCTCTGCAGACTGCAGGTTTTTAGTCTTCTTGCCCTCTACTGTTGCATGTGCCTGTGTGAGCATTGCCATGCAGAGGCTAAAAGTGATCGACGTCGCCATCTCCTTAAATTCAGTCATGAAGTTTTTGGCTAATCTGTTGGCTGCTGATGCGGTAAGGGTAATATTTAACTAACTTTCAGATATCACTTTGACTTTGCCCTGTAAATAATGACAAGGATTCTCTTCAAATAGTCTGAGGATAAAAAATACAAACTGTTAAAAGCAGGTTTAAAGATCTAACAAGCAAATGCTAAACTACTCATTACCACTTAAAAGGCCTTGCTTGCATTTTTTCTTTGTTTGTCCCTGAACAGAGCACCATCCTCCACTGCTATGAGCTGCTGGGGAGTGTGTTGGAGCTCAGCCTGCCCTCATGTTTCCAGGATAGTGTTGGCAGGTCAAACGAACCCAGTCCAGGGATCAGCTAAACCCCTGCTGACATCCAGGATGTTGTCTTAAAGCCACCTCAGGAAATCAAGCTAAAACACTCCACCCTGCCATAAAGACTCATGATTAATTCAAAGACAAAGATTAAATAAGAAGCTAAAATATAACTTCACATTTTCTTACATGACAAGTTTTACTTTCATCGTTGTGTTAAATGTGTTTTGTTGCTGCTGGTTTTGTTTAATTCCTTAAAGCAGCTTTGAAAGATTAAATTAAAATTTTTTTATAATGCTTGAGACTTTTTTGTTTTTCTTGGACTTTTTTTTTTTTTTTACAAATAAGACAAAAGTTCAGTTCCTTATTTTTTTTTATTGTTTTTTTTTTTTTTTTTCCTCATTCCAGTCACTTCACTGTATATCAGTCAAACAAATAACAGGCCAGAGGCTTTGGCAAACACGAAAATCATTGTGGATATAAAATATATGAACTGAGCCTGAATACTGTATGTGCAATTTGCAAGGAAAGACAAATAGGGATGTAATGCCCACATACACATTAAATGACTTCAAACATTAATCTTCCTAGAGTTGTACATTTAGCCTGTCAAACTTCAATAAATGATCAGTTATCGTGACCAAGAATAGTTCAGTCCTTTCCAGTATCATATTCCCGACTTCACTCTAACTTTTAGCCAAAACAAAATATTTCTTTAGCTTGCATGTAATTGATTCCTGATAAGCCAATATTGGGAAAATTTACCTCCCAGCTTCTAAACAACAGCACATGATTGCAATTTACATGAGCTGCCATGTGCAGCCTTACTTAGTTACATGACCTTGACTTAAAACCTCAAAACATTTTCATGAAAATTCTTCCAGGCACTGGCTTGATGCTACAGTTAAATGCTCATATATTTAGTTCATACTAGCATGCTGCAGTCATTTAACAAAGCTACAAAGATAAAATGTCAAATTAACAGTTTCATGGATAATCTTACCCAGCTTTGCAGAATACTGCACCAGCCCGTATTACAATAGTTGCAAAACTCAGAAAATATATCCACATGTATCTGTTCACTTTCTTAAAAATTGTGACGTATGAGCTCCACTTTCAACAAACTGCCACCTGGGAACATGGCGTCAACAGCCACCTGTGCATTTGTGTCAGTGTAGACTTGGCAGCAAAAGCAGGTTCAACTGGTTGTGCCCGTTTTGAGTCACAATTATTATTCAAGTCATTAACCAAACATAGCAAGTCATTTCAGGAAAGCACACAAAGATTCGCTCTGAAAGCTGAAGTTCCAGTCATATATACACACACAAAAAAATAATCTTGGCACCTTTTGCTAGTGCTTTTTTATAAATATAGAAAAAAGTCTAATAACATGAGCAGGTTTAGTCTTTGGTGTATGAATTATATTCCACATCTCCTCAAACATATTAAAGGCTGTAGTTGAATTAAAAAAAGATGTAATCCTAACTTTGAATCTGTTTTAAATTGTTCTTTTATCCTACATTATTATCACAAAACTAGAATGCAAAAGAGTAAAAGACTTTCTCAACTTTTTCAAGCCATCCTGTCAGTAATAAATGCCACAGACTCGGTGCATTGCAAGTATTCTGCAGTCATAAACATGGTAAAAAAGAGAATGGTCATCTTCAAACTCCAGACCAGTTAACACTGTGTAGAAAAATGATTTCTTACTGGCTTCTGCGGATGTTATTCATTCTTTAAACAAGCGTTTTGGTTTCACCGCATTTCTCATTAAATACACACTCATTAACGGAAAGCTCTCATATTGAAAATTTGAGCTCTGGACTGGATTAGAGCTCTTTTTTCCTGAGATTCTTTGAAATAGGATTTCTTCAAGTTGCTCATAAACTTTGCCATCTCCTGATTCCTGGCCTCTTTTGCCCCAGTTGAAATCACAATCAGTCCAATTACCCCGATTTAGCCTAATTTAACAATAAAATAAAATACAATCAACAACACATCTCTTCCCTTTTTGGTTCTATGTAACTCCTGAAGTTGGTCAAAGTGACACAACGTGCAAGTGTTTTCACATGATGCACTCTGTCAGTAGTGTAAAAAGAAATCTATACAGAAAAAAGTCATGAGCAGTTTTTCCTTTTCTAACAACTGGCCTTCAGCTCGCTGCAGATCCCCGTATAACCATGGCCTGTTTGTAAGCTTCTGTGACATTATCACAGTCAGTGATAGAAAAGGCACTGTCAGCCACCCCAGTCTCATAACAGTCCCACGGCCTCAGCATCCCCTCTGCCAGAATGCCATCTTCAGCTATGTCCAGCAGGTTGTCTGCAGAAACGCAGCCTCTCATGCTTGCCTTGGCTGGTTTTTCCATTTGTGCTGGAGGTCTCACGTGGTCTGGGAGATCAAGCTGATCAAAGGACTCAGAAGACAGAATGCTGTCCTCACTGATTGCTGTGCTTGGTCTTGACCGGGTGCCCCCTCGGGGTAAAGAAGCTGCCAGTTGGTCCAGAGAGCCAAACTCTTGTAGCCCGCCTGAAGAAAACTTCCCATTACGCTTGAGAATGCCCTTCCTAAAGGTTGGTGCTGAAGGGCACTCTTTAGGTTGTGGTACCCAGCCAGAGTCACTGTTTTCAGGAGAAGAGGAGTAATACCCTGACTCTTGCTCTGCAGGCTTCTTTAGGATCCCTTTGCGAGGTGGCAATGCAGATGAGGGGGCATTAGCTGGAGCAGACAAACCCAAAATGTTCTGCGGATCCACCGACCCTGCAGCAGGGATGTCGCTCACTGCCTTCTGTTTCACGCTGTTGCGTCTCTTTAGAATACTCTTGAAAGGTCGAGAGTCTGTGCTTCCTTCATGAACTGTCTGGGAGACATTATTCTCTTTACGTGACCTTCGCAGCGAGCGCTGTCTGACTACATCGCCTCCACCAGCCTGCGGGCGGAGCAGGCAGCGCATCTTGGAACCATTTTCCAGCAGAGGCCTAGATGTACGGCGCAGCCAGCTAGCAACACTAGCCAACCCTGTGGAATGTGATGTAGTTGCTGGCAAAGAGGTCTGTTCTACTACGCTGCTCTTTTTCTCACACAGTAACGGCTGCTGGTAGCCCCAGTTGAGCCACCAGTGTCCAGCAATCTCCTCTATTGTAGCTCTGCGTTCAGGATTTACCATCAGCATCCAGCGGATGAGTCCACAAGCATCTGACAAAGAAGAAAAGAAAAATGAGAAATTTTAGTAAATTTTGTGTAAATACTGTCCATAATTTCATGAGCACAAAGTTCCAATACTTTTAACCCAAAGTTCCACGTAAAACTCACCAGAAGGGTTGGTGGGTTTCCGGTAGTTTCCAGTGCTGATCTGCTGGACCAGTGTCTTATGGTTGTGGCCATCAAATGGCATGGTGCCATGAACCAGTGTGTACAACAGTACCCCGAGGGACCAGGTGTCCACCTCTGGTCCATGGTATGGCCGTCCATTGACAATCTCTGGGGAAGCATACAAAGGGCTGCCACAAAAAGTCTGAAGGAATGCATCACCGTGGTAGAGGTTTGACAGCCCAAAGTCTGCTATCTGCAGGAGCAAGAGGTCAGAGATTATTTAAGAGCAAAGATAGCACATTACTCTTTTTCTTACTGCAAGAAATCAAATGTAAAAAAAAAGTGCAAATATTTCTGATTGGAAGCTAACTGTGTGTGTGAAGCACATTGTGTCATGGTGCATACCTTCACATTGCCGTTGGCATCTAGTAAAATATTCTCCAGTTTCAGGTCTCTGTGTACTATTCCATTCTAGGAGAAGGGAAAAAACAATATAATTATAACTTTTGCATGCTTTTTTACATAGGTCAGCAATGTTTACAGATTACTGTCTTTATTACATAAAAGGATTAGTTTTTACTGGATTCAAGCACATTCTTTTCAAACTGAACATTTTCTTCTGGTACATCAGTTATGCTTCATTGTCCTCTCTCTGCAGGGGGGCATGCCTTTGACTCAAATGAGTTTGCATTTGTTTTGCTTTCAGAAATGCAGGTCAGCTCCAGCTTTCATACTGTATGCTTGCTTGCAACGGGTGGCGTTTGGTTCGTTAAATAAAATGATGAGGGAACTTACAGTGAGGGTGTAGATGGCGTTCTACATTGCATAAGCATGGAAAGCAAAATATTTAACAATACATCAGCACCCTATAAAAGTGAATTATTGCAGCTGGTTTACACAGTCTATGGCAGGGCAATTCCCTAAGTAAATACTGTCGAGGAAACATTTTTAGATGCAGTGCGAAGTGTTGCACAGCCATGCTAAAAGATAGTGTGCACTTAATGTTTGTAATTACTCAGCTCTGGCCTTCAGGAACAACCAATTGTTGTGCAGTGGTTCTGTCCCTTCACACCCTCATTAAACTGTGAGACCATGCGTGTGTGTCTTTGGATGGTTGGCCTCTAGCCCTAATGCGAGCTCTGTAGAGACTAACTGCTCATTTCCCCCTGCATCGTTCTCATAGCCTCCCTGTTCGGAGCAACAGGATAACAGTGAATAATATTCATTATGTAACTTTAGAGGTGGCAGTGTCCTACAAACAAAAACAAAAAAACAAGTAAGTGGGGCACTGCGTCCTTCGGCATGACTTGGCAGATGGAGCAACGGCTGAAGATCTGACAGGGTTAATATGCTGAAGCCTGTAAGAAGACTACATCCTAACTTCAGTAAACAACTTTAAATGTTGCTGATGTGAGGAAAACAGTCTTACCTGATGGCAGTAGTGCACAGCAGATACGATTTGCCTGAAGAAGTGTCTGGCCTCCCGTTCAGAGATGTTCCTCTTGTCACAGATGTAGTCGTATAGATCCCCCCGACTGGCATACTCCATCACAATCACAATTTTATCCTTGTTCTCAAATACTAAAAAAAAAAAAAAAAAAAAAAAACTTAATTCAAACCCTCTGCAGTGTCTCCTTATACAATATATATGTATATATTGTACCATGTTTTAGATTTCTCTCATAAGAACTGTCTGTGCAATTAGTAGCTGTCATTGATTTGGATAAACAAGCCATCAGGATAATTGTACAACAACAAACATGCACTGTAATCCAGAAACACTGATAATGACCATCCCATCAGGCATGAGGAACTGGACGACACGAGGCTCTGCACATTATCTCGCAGCGCCGCCGCACTACAACAGGGTATCAGTACTTATGTAACCGAGCATCGAGCCTTCTGCACAAAAACTTGCGTGACTCAACTCTGAACCTCAAACAGACGCTGATTGAGATATGCGTTTCGCCAGGTGTCACGTTTCTTGTAGCGTGGAGCCCAGTTTCACTCTCCCACAAAATTGTCAGCTGTTTCACTAAACCCAAGAACCAAAAAACACCTGAACCCTTGAGTACGTACCTTCATATATGGTGATAATGTGTGGATGACACAGCGAGGACATGATCTCTATTTCCCTGCGAATATGCACCAGATCTTGCTCGTCCTTGATCTTCTCTTTTCTGATCGACTTTACAGCAACCTTAAACAAAAGAGAGAAACAAACAAATTCTTGACTCGTGGGAGAAAATGGTTTTTGGGCACAATCTTTTAAAACTTGAGATAGGAGTGCGATTTGTAATAGGAACTTATCAACAGAAAAACAACAAAAGAGAGCATACGAGTCCACCTATGAGAATTATAAACTGTGTGACCACTGCAAGACAATGCAAACAATTTGCTTTTCTTTATGCTGCATTTTGAGTCCACACTAAGACTTGTAAAGTGTATCATGACACTGGCTTGCCTTGTGTCAAATATTTGATCTAAAAGGCTGCCGTTTGTTTATAAAATTTAAATAGCTCAAGGCTAAGATACATTTCACATACAATAGTATGTTATGAACCATTCAGATTATCCAGAACATGCCTGTTTTATGTCTTCACAACAGTTTAACACTGCATTAAACTGAACTGAAACCAAGCATCTTTATTAATAACTTTACCAAATTGTGCTATAGAAATAAATTTCCCTTTCCCTTGTATCAGATGATGTATGCCCATGTTTCAACAAATCCTTAAGTTAGAAATTTACCGATTACTCTTTAATTACAATCTGAATGTTTAAAAGATAGTAAGCAGCTTATCTTATATCTAAAAAAAAAAAAAATGTGAGAAATTAGCACGCTGGGTAAGGAATGTCTGTTTAGCTGAATAAGCTCCAACTTTTTGCAAAAAAAAGTTGCAATTCAATAAAAAAAATTTGTGTCCCTCTAAAGCTTGTTCAGTTGCAAAGGGTAGTGGACCGAAAACTCAGCCATGCTTGTTTATAACGAGGCAGAGGGAATGCTGGGTCAAGTCATGTCTGCTTTAAAAAAAAACCCCCCCAAAACTATTGTCTGCCATCACGGTCTTCAAGGCCCATGGAGGAACTTTTACATCTGCTGGAATTGTGTTTTTATGTCACTGTATTTGAAGCTTAAATGCTTGGGATTCCTCTATGCGCCGAGTGCGTCATCCGTCTACCCCAACGCTTGAAGGCCGTCATGAGACGCCAGATGGCTCATCTAATGGGATGTCCTCATTTTTCTGTTGCTACTAACCCCTAAAGGCTGCTGACATTGAAGTGAGTAAAGCATTGACTTGTCATATTAGTTTCAACACATGGCTGTCTCCCATCCTGAGTCACTGTCTGACGCCAGTTCTCCTCAGCACCACCTTCACACCACACGGACTCCTTTCCTGATTCTGGGAACTGAGGTTTCCTGTGTTTGTTAGCATAGCTGTCAGACATGCTGAACTCACACTCATGACGGCTTCACACCACTGCGAGGTTCTCAGAGTGTGTGCAGTCTTTGTTATCATCTGGCTGTTCCACGTAATAGACACTCAAAGGTCAAGAACTTCAAGATTTCACACAGACTATCTGAGGAAATGCATGAAAAACGTAAATCTGCACTGCAAACACACTTGTACCATCAGTAACCGCCACATACTACCTGCCAGTTGAACTGGCTGATCCAGTTCAAAGTTAGACTACTTATAAAATAAGTGTTTAAGATCAGATTCATATATGATGATGCAAATGTTTAAGGCATGCATAAAACTGCTTTAAATCACACAATCAGCTCTACATTATCTCCTCATATAGGTTTTAAGAGTGACTTGGTTAGTTTTCTCAACCATCTGAAAAGCTTTAAACATGCTAAACTTTCCATGTACTTTAAACCAAAAAGTATTTATAATTTTTTACTTCTTTAATAGCTACCGCATTCTACTTACGCTTACTACTGTTTCACCAACTGCTTTAGTTAGCTTTTCAAACTCTAACTTTTAGATTATATTAAATTGTCCTTCATTCTTACCGTCATCTAGCAGCAAGATCTCTTGATACGATTTGACAAACAGGCCAGTTTGTGTGTCAAGACCAAGCTTTGTCAATTAAGGCTCCTCACTACGTTGACCTTGAGACAGCAACTTTTGCTTTTATTACTTTTACAATTATATCACAACAATTTGTCTTCATACTGTATGCTTTGACTGTTGGTCTAGATCTGTAGCACTTCACCTGCAGGCTTTACAAAATGCAGCAGGAAAGAAACACCAAAATCATATTGTACATCTACTGGTATTCCCTACACTGTTTCAGGATCCTGTTCAAAAATGCAAGACTTGTTGGAGGGATTATATATCCTTTCTGGCTTGGGAATGCTGTGGGATCCCCCAGGAGGAGCTGGAAAGTTAAACTAGAACAAGGTTTTAACTGCAGTTCCCCGCCTGAACCTTCATATTTGAACCTTTTGAACAATTTCTCCATCCATCTTCTATTCCCTTTTAAACTTATTAGGACTGGAGGAGGCCTGGAGGCCATACCAGCTGCTGTCAGGTGAGAGGCAGGGTACACAACAGACACATTGTAGATCTGGGATGGACTGGCAAACACATTAAACTTAAATACTCCAAATTCAAGACTCAATACCAGAAGTAATGGAGCCTTTTCAGAGGTGGCTCCTGGTCCATGGAGCAACCTTCCTTTTCATACAAGAGCCTCCAGACCTTGGATGATGATGAATGGATAAATAAATAAATGACTTCTGAAACTTGCAACTTTTCACTGGCTTTTAGCTCTGGTTGAGCAGGACATCTTAGATTCCATCTAATCTAATTCACTCTTGTGTTACCTGACGCTTTATTGCTGATTTTTGACCACATGTTTTTTTTTTCTTGGCTGCAATATTTTGGTCAACTGAGGAAGCTTTAAATGTGCTCCAGATATCAACTTTTACATGGCTATGGGTTTTTACATTTTCATTTAAACAAGGGTTCAACAGATAAAGCTGAACTTTATTATGATGCCACAGGTTTAGAGAGAAGACACATGTAACTACATTCAACTAAAATAAGGTTGTGTACAGCAAATGACCCAATCCATGGTAATAACATTAGAAATCATGAGAAAATAATTTTGTTTATTTCAAGCAGTAAAAACACTACAAGCCAACTCAGAGGTATAAATTTGCCCACGCATGTATTTTAAATAGTTTTATTTACTGGACAGCCCTGCAAATTAGAGCTAATGTTTTGCTTTCAAACTAAATTAAGAAGCATTTCCAGGCAGTCAAAGAGTTTCTGGCACAATTTCACCTCCTTCCAAGCAGCATGGAGAGAAAAAACTCCACAAACAATTGTAGAACGTAAAACAAATTCATTGCTTTATCTACATGTTTTGGTGTAATCAGGGTCACCATAAAGATATTCAGGGATGGGCTTTTAATTAAGAGAAAAACAGAAAATGGTACAAAACAACCAACCAAATTACTATGACGGTGGGGGGGGGGGGGGGGGGGGGCATATTAAATAGTTTCCAACAAACTATTTCTCTTGGTCTGAATGAAAAGCAACCTTCCACAAGATACACTTTTCAAATATACAATAAAATAAATGATCCACTAAAGTTCTTTCAGGTCAAAGTGAAAGTAAAGTTCATTTAAAACTAAGATTATAGCCTAAACTTTAAAAAAAGTCAATGTTAAAATAATAAATAAATAAATAAATAAATAATCACATTTCCTCATATAAGCCTCACACATGAGAACATTCACTGCATTTTTGTGTTTTTGTGACATTAAATTTGATGTCTTTCAGCTTTGACTAGTTAGTTTCTCAAGATAATTCCCCCAATTTTTCAGAGTGGACATTTTTGTTTAAGGTTTCTGGATGTAGAGCACAACACAGCGATTGAGGAGTGGATGAAAGCCAAAAAGAAAAGAAAAAAAAAGTGTTTTGCAGCCAGAAAGATGATTTCTTGTTTTAAATGATATTACATTGATGGAATCGAGCTTCACATTGGATTTTTGATTAAAATCAAAAGAAAAGAAAAGATCTGCCTGGCTTTAGTCATAAAAAGGCTACAAGAGTGCCATTTTTACACTATGGATTTCTTTCCTCTCTCAAAAGGCCTTACACATGTGCAACTCGTATCAGGCAGCCACTCGCATCGGGTGATGATAAGTGATGACTCCTTCCGCATTCTTCATCATTTTACCTCCAGTCTAGACGTTGCTCGGAGATAAGAATTTTGCCTTCAAAGCAAGGTTTTATAAATAGATACTTGGAGTCACAAACCAGATCACAAGTCAGTTTAATAAATGAGGCCAAAGGTCTGTAGGAGACCTACATTATTACAACTGTCTTTTGTTCTGTGACAGACATAAATGAACAGGGCAGCAGTTAGAAAGGTCTGAATAGAAACTGAAGCAGTTCTTTTTGCCATTTTATGAGCATGCTTCGTAAATCACTTACTCAAAACTGACTCCAACTAAGAAAGTTCAAATATTTAAATTGCCGTTGAATAACTGGAGCATCCTTATCTAGGTACTAGATTGGTGCATTTGTTTGGACAGACATAGAGATCTCTTGTCCTGCACAGAGTGTCAGATCAATGCTACACTAATGTATGCTGAACCCCCCACCTAAATGGGTTACGTAATCAAACCTATGCACATAATGGAAACATCTGTGGGGCTGCTATGTGCAAACTGAAGCCATCTTAGTGTTGTGTCATTCCCCGAGTCAGATTACATATCTTTGTCCAGCATGTGTCAGTGCTGAGGTTAGTACATGAAAACAAAGTTAATTAATGTTTCTTTCATTTCCATTATGTGCCAACTGTAGAAACATACTTGGGCTGCATTTGTCTGCTTGAATATGGGCATGCTGGGTCAGGAAGCTGCCTGCGGGGATAAATCTCAGACACAAACTCATATCCTATAAGAACAGCGCAGGAGTAAAGACATGTAGAGCAGAGAGGGTGTGTGGACAAGACGAAACTTGTATCACTGCATGTTTACTCCATGAAAACAAGGGGAAATTTCTGACGCTTACTTCCTTGAGTTGTGAGCACTTTCACTCTGATATGAGAAATTTTCCTTGAACAGTGAGCATTTATGATAAGCATGACTCAGCGGCTGCTTTTTGTTCCTAAACATTTTACTGCATTTAGCATTTTTTGCCACAACCATGAAATTAAACCCTGATCCAACAACACTGGAAATGATATAAATGTGGCTGTATAAAGATAAGCATCAATTAATTAAATTCCCTTTAAATAAACTGATTTTAAAGTCACTTAAGATTTGAGAACCTTGTTACATTTTGCTGCAGTTTTTATTTAAACTAATATTTAACCTAATTCAATTATTTTTACCCACAATAAACATGACCTATATACATTCTTAAAATATCCTAAAGTTGCATTAAGGTATGTGAAGCCTTGTGAACTTTGCCAATCCCCCCACTGCTTCTTTTCAAGCCTTATCTCCCTCCAGTTTGCCTTAAATACCTCCCATTTCCCCTGAAGTCATGGAGAACTGGAATTCACCTGAAAGGCAAGTTACAATTCCCCTCCTTTTCCCTCATTAGAAAGAAAGTTACCTAACTTTCCCATCTAAAACTTCCTCTTTGGGCGAAGTCCCTCAGACGCTCCAATAAAACGCCTTTCCGTTATGCTTCCTATATGTATGTCAAATTAAAGTGATTATGTAAAACTTCCTGTTTGCCTCAGACACTGGCGTTTCTGTGTGAAAATGCGGGTGAAACTGCAAGATTGTCCATATGTGCCTCTGCCAAAACCAGCACTTTATCAAACAAAGCTTTTATGGTGTGCTGATAAAGCTGATGAGAATACAAAGCTTTATTATTAAGTGTGCTGCAACACACTGCTTGTTCAGTTTAAGAGACCAGTAGAAAACATTATTTAAAAAGAATAAGTTATTCTAAAACAAACACTGAACTTTGGCAAACATTTCATAAGCATGCATTTCACTTTTTTCAGTGCGATGATGACACAAATATTAATTTCCCCTAAATTAAACCTGAAGTCACTGTCGTATTTTTCCATAAATTCAAATCAAACTCTAGGCTACCTGATGGCAGATTGAATGTCTCCTAAAAATAGCCCTCTGAGTCTAAACAACAGGTGGCCATCTGAACAGAAGAGCAAACACTGACCTGAAACTGACTACAGACCCGATGCAGGACAGAGGAGGCTACCAGTACAACAAAAATTAGAGCATCAGCAGTAGCTAACTTACCAGTCTGCCTGATCTTTCCTTGGCTTTCTTGACTTTGCCGTAGGTGCCTTTCCCCAGAGTCTCAAGAAATTCGTACCTGTGTTTCAGGTTGTGTTTATGATGGTGTCTCTTCACGGCTTGCTTTTTCACGGCCACCTGGGACGGTGCTGTCCCAACAGGGGGAGTTTCATCGAGTGAAACTCCCCCGACAGGCGGCAAACAGTTTGCTGGAAGATGGGCAAGCTGTGAGCCATCCATGGCGACACTGTGTTGTCTTTGTTTCTTCTTTTCAGACGCAGGTGTCGTTTGTAAAAAGCATTCCTGAGTCCGGAGATGCCGCGGTGCCTCTGTTCAGCTTAAACTTCAATTAAATTATAGGCCTATATGCAAAAGTCCTCCTTTTCCAGCTGAAAGGTAAGTAACTACGACAAAAACGATGACGACAGAGAAGGAAACATGAATGTTGTGCCCAGGAGCGAGTCAACTGCCTTCGACCTGCTGTCTGGACCATTAGCGGATACACCGCGTGCGGGCAGCAGCGGAGGTAGCGCCGCCCGCAGCCGGGAACGTCAAAAATTCGAGGGGGCGTTTCAGGTGACGGAGGACGTAGCGCTGGATTACCAGCGCTGATCAGGTATGGGCGTCTATAAAGCAACAATGCCCCAGGGCGTAACTTTGGGTCTGTCAGTGGGGGGTATTCTTTCCCTGTTCATTTACTTATGTAATTATTTACATTTGGAAAATGAGTCGGGGTAATTTGATGTCTGTTCAAGTGATGCAGTATATTGTGATATCAGTAGGCTCGATATGCCAGTTTACTGGCATATCTAGTTTCTTCTATCTACTTTTATGTAATTAAAACTGGAATTGTTATATCTGTGAACTTTCCTATGAAGTCAAGCACATACATCAGACATCCATGCAGAAGAACATTAAACTGCTTCTTGAACAAATAGCCTATGTTACTGTTAGTTTTGCATAACTTATCTTTTAACATTTATTAAATATAAAAATATGATACAAGGTTCTACAATTAGTTCTCTCTGAGACCCAAATTATGTTCATGTTGTGAAGTCAAATAATAAAAAAATATTGATAAAACTACATTGACCTGCCCTTTACATCATGGGATCTCAAAGGGCTAAATTTTCAAGTGCCAACGACGTTGGCCCAACGTGTCTTTTGGGGGTGTCATAATGACTGACCCCCTCTGTGCTGAACAAGGTAACATGGCTTCAAATGTACTGTAGCTACAAGTAGCCTATAATAATATAATATTACTTAATGCATTTTAATTTCAAAACAAGCTCAGACTGCATGAACGAACTTAAAGAGCAGATTGTTCATGCACCTGTAACAGGTAACCTCCCATTTCATACAGAAGTAAATATTGGTATCACCAATATTTGCGTATTTCTTCTCTTCATCTGCATTTCTAAACTTCCTTATGGATAAATGACTGAAACGATGGTGATTAAAATACCCACTAATGAAAGAAAAAAGTCTTTATGAGACCGGTTCATTCAGTGGAGTCGCGCTGAAGTTCAGATCTCAGATAAATGGAGACATTTTTACAACCTAGAAAGGATCCAGTTTACATCCATGAGCACGCGACCAGGAGAAGAAGGCAATTAAAACAGTCTTTCAGATCTAGGTAACATAACCCCCCTAAAAAAGATAACATAACTCGGATTTAATAATAACATTAACGATCTTTTATGAACATCTTGTTAATTCTTTTTATTAGCAACAATATGTTCCAGCAAAAAAAACAAAAACAAAAAAAAAAAAAAACCAGCAGGTAATGTAACGCAGCCCCTACAAATTGCATGCTTTTATTAGACCCCCCCCCCCCCAAAAAAAAGATACTACATTTCTCAATTATACTTGTATTTTAACGGCAATTCAGTCTCACATATTTTGTACAAATATAGTTAACAAATATAAAGAAAAATATCATTTAAAAAAATAACATAAAATAACCAATATTAACACACAAAAGAGAAAGAACAGGGCCTTTCAAGAACATAACTTTTCTTTTAGAATTGAGGAAGTAATCATCTCTAGACAGTACAGCTGCAAGGGCTTCAAAAGTTAGTCATCAGAAAAATTCAAGTCCAAGAAGGAAAAAAAGAGCTGTCAATGAAATAAGTTGAAATTGACAAAAGTAATAATAGATTTTTTTTAAAAAATCTATGAACATCATGACATTGATTTTGAATTGTAGTTCAAAAGAAATATTGAAAACAAACAAACAAAAAATAAATAAATTAAACAAGCATGATGGGGCGCCAAAGCTAAAATTTGGTTGGGCAACATTTTGAGGCAATCACTGCAATCAGGTATTTTCTTTGAAGTTCAAAAAGACTTCTGCACCTGTTGATAGGTATTTTGGTTCCCTTTTACAGGAAAGATGTTCTAATGTGTCTTGGACAGTTTTGTTTGTTTGTTTTTTTATTATTATTTTCAACCACAATTCAAAAACAATATTTTATTTCACTAAATTATAATTTTGTCAAATAAGGATATGTGTGTGTGTGTGTGTTTCTGTACTTACTACATTGTGAGGACCATTTTGAACTTTTAACCAACATAATGAGGACATTTTTGCAAAGTGAGGACATTTTGGCCGGTCTTCACTAAAGACACTAAGAAAAAAAACATTTTTGAGGATCAAGATTTGGTTTTAGAGTTTAGGTTAAAATGAGGTTTTGATTAAGGTTAGGGCAAAGGTTACATTTAGGCAATCCGTTGGGATGGTTAGGGTAAGGGTAGGGGCTAGAGAATGTATTATATCAATGAATGTCCTCACAAAAATAGAAGTACAAGGATGTATGCGTGTGTTCTTAAAGGACATTTGGGCCATATTCAGGCCAAACTGTTTTTTCTCTCTCTTTTTATTTATTTATTTTTGCTGCCTGGGTTGTTAGGCCGTTTAAATGACTATAAAGCATAAATGGATGAGATATGTCATGACAGTTATTGGCCGCTAGAGGTCAGCATGTAGTCGCTATTTTGGAACATTTCAGTCAAAGAAAACCAGAGAAAGCATGATGACAGTCCGAATAATTTAATAACATCCAGTGCTTCATGTATAATCCGTGTGTGTTCTTAAAGGTCATGTTCAGTACATCACTGAAACATTTACAATATTAGTTCAGACACATCCAATGATGCTATGTATAGCCACCATTATATTTGATGAGTATCAACTCCTTCATACACTGTCTTCATTAAACCTCTGACCAGTTTGAACAGCCTGTTAGTGCTTCTTCATCCATGCGGCCACAGAAGAACTGTGTAGAAAATAAGCAATAGAAATAATCAAAAGTGATTCGAGAGCCAAATAAAAGAAAATGATCTCCTTTAATTATTTTTTAATCTGGGAACAAAATCCAGTAGATTTGTTTTGACAATCACTAGCAGTTCAAGGGAAAATGTGTCTAATTAGATATGAGTCTGTCTGACTGCTTCTGTGACTTAAATAAAGCAATATTAGAGATCAGCAGGATTTAATATCAAGAAATTTCTACTTAATTAGAGAGCTTATGAACTTTGATAGAAGACCTGATATAACCTGATCTTTACAGTGTTGTTTGTGTAATTCTTCATCATTTCCAGAGGAGGGTGCTATTTAGTAATTTGTGGTCTTTTATTCAATTTTTTGATATTTGGTTTCCTGTAATGGACACAATTAAAATTTTGTTTGTGACTACATACATTAGTTACATTGATATCAAAAGATGAGTAGCTGAATGAATAGAGCTTCAAGTTCCAGCAGCAGCCACATATTAAATGTGCAGATGTATACATAAAAACAAGAAAAGTATGGGGTGTATGAGATGTAAATTGTGTGCAAATTTCCAATTCTTTTTGTTTTTACAACACAGTAAGCAACACAACTGTTTGAACTGGAATCAGACACAGCAATTAAATTTGCATATAAATGGTAATGGACAGCCATCACCGGACACATATTGTTTTCCAATCTGACATGTATGACTTTTCCACCACCACGACCTTTTTTTTATTTTTATTTATTTATTTTTTTTAGTTATTATTCTTGCTTAAACGTTATCTTTGTAATCACTCGATGCTAACAACTGCTTTTCTTTCGAAGTGTGTAGTTTTTTTTTCTTTTGCTTTGTGCACTTTTAGATTAGTCTTAGTTGAACTAAAAGAAACATGCCTACATTTCCCAGAAAGCAACGCGTAGCTCCTGACCCCTCCTGTTCCTTTTCCCTAACTTTGGTCTGGATGACTTTCTGTTTTGCTGTGATTTGAGTGCCTGGTCTCAGTTTAGCTATGTGATTCAGTCCAGATACATCTCGCTCTGCTCTGCGACACGACTGCCTGTTCTCCTTCCCTTCGCGTCCACCGGGGAAAAACAGCCAGCTTCATTTATCTGTGTGGCGTCGCTCTCCGGGGTGGAAGATGTCCGCTGGCTTCTCTAGTCCATAGGCACTTTAAGGGTTTTCCCAGGGAGCTTCATCGGGAAAAGTCCGACGTTTTTTAGTCGTGCTGAGGCTTTTCATGTCATCAAGACTTGGGGGGCCCCCCTTTTGAAAAACAAGACTGCATGGCCGTGAATTTGTGCTCTGGACCATTAATGCGAAGTTAGAGAGCATGTTTGTTGTGCCAGGCCAAGGTGGGGACGGAGAGGAGATGCCATCTGGCTAGCAGCGCTAACGTATGTGGACCACAACTAGGTCGCAAGTCAGATTTTTTAGGATAGTAGTGGTCAACACAACATCGCGGACACGATATCTTTTGATTTTAAAAATTTTCTATTTCAGTTTGCTTCCATTGGGGAGAAGCATTATTTACGAAGAAGGACAGCTAAGATTTGACTAAATAGAGGCTAGCTTGTTGGGAAATTTTCGCCTCCAGCAGTCACGTCGTTAAGCTAGCTGTTTGTCAACATAACGGCAAATGCCTATTCCTCTTCTGTCCTCTGACAGAAGAGATTAAAGTACTGTTTACTTATGATACACTTGCGTTTAAGATATTTTTAGGTCGGCTACTGTCCTATGGATGTTTCTAGTGTTGATGTGTTTTACACAGTCAAGCAGGTGGGTCATCAAGCATGACAACTAGTTAGTAACAATATAAGGTGTGACAGCAGCACGTTTTCTCTACTCTCCACTTTATGGTTCGGTTTGTTTGACACCCGCTTAACCTTTTAAATCGCAACAAGAAGAAAGCAACAGCTCGATCTGTTCACCATGGAGGGAAATGTACAGCAGAAAATTACGCCTTTAGCTCGGGAACTGACGAGAATATTCAACAGCTACAACAAACACTCCATACAGCTGAAGAAGAATCTAAAGGAAACCAATCTTTTCTTGCGGGAAATAAGACAAAACTACAGCAATGTTTGTGCATCGACCATAAGCTCAGATTCAGCTTCTTTTGAGGCAGGTAAGGTTGAACACATGCAGCAACATCTGGACAGTGCTATTGAATATCTGTGTTTAGTTTTTGTTTAAAAAGCTGCTGGGATGCCTGACAGAAATGTATCACATCTACAGCTGAATCATACTTCTGCACCTTGAAGTTAAAGAGAATTAACCAGTTTCTGCTGCCAAGTGATTACTCCACCAACCTGCAGGCTGGGGGAAAAAAAAAGATCCATTCATTAGTCATGGAAGGAGATTATACCTCCTCTGAAAAGCCTGAGCAGACTTAAGTGCACCAAATATGCAAGATTTCTGTGTTAGTTGGTTGAGATCCTGAGATTCTCTCTTTTCAGTGGTGTCTTATTTGTTACTGAGTAGGTGTGTTCATATCATTTGTAATTTTGCTCCCTTTATCTCTTCTCCATATATCCAAAGCCTATTATGAGCATCTCCTCATCATATGATACAAATGCATGCTCTCAAACATTGATTAAACATGCTGGAGTCATGGTGTAGGCATCCTCAGGAGTGGCCTACACAACTGGGGTTTGTGTTCTGCATACAGAGAAGGTCAAAATAATTTTCCTTAGTGTTGAGTGAACAATGTTAAGCTGAAGATTAGCCATAATCAACAGAAAACCGAGACCACAATGCTGCATTACATGGATAAAACCAAATGCATGTACTTTCCTGCTCACCCCATTCATGTTGTAAATTTTTTGGGTGCACATATTGTGGTTAAAATGTTAATGTACAGTAGACTTCGATATGCGGTTATTGCTAGAAGTTTTCGACAGGTTGGCGTCTTTCTGCTTGTAGCTGCAGCCATGATAGGTGAAGTTATGAAACAATTTGTAGAGTGGCAAATTTAGGTAAAACTGAGATTTATCAATGTCAGATATACACATAGGCAGTTGTTGTCCACTCTTTGTTATATAACTGTTCTTCACTGTGACTCAGCATCCCAGTGGATTATGTCTGATACTGCAAGGGTGAATTGGTTCCTCTGTGCATGTGCCCCACATCTTAGGGTTAGATCCGGTAATAATAGCCAAAGGAATGATACACAATGTGTTAATGTGCTTTTGGATTGAATGGGGATCTATTGCATATTCTGAGAATAACATTAAAATACAAAGGGCAGTCTGTATCTAATCTCTGCTTATTGTGCTGAACAGCAGCTTTTTTTTTTTACCTAAAAGGTGTGAACATGGTTGCATACTCCATTCATCTCATGTACTGCTGCCTGTCTGTTTCATTTGACAGGCCAGCTTAGCTGCATCTCTTTCCCAAGTCATGAGGAAGAGTTCCTACGCAACACTGTGGGTGCTGCCCCATACATTCTGGTGCTGGGCCAGGACTGCGCTGCCCGCTACCAGCTGCTTAACTGCCTTCTGGGGGAAAGGCTGCTGCCTCTTGGCCCAGGGGCCGGAGAGGCTTGCGAAGGAGTCCAGGGCACTGTCTGTAAGAGACGGAAGCTGTGTTTCACCCATGGGAGACAGACACGGCTCAGCCTGGCACTTCCTGGCCAGTATGAGCTGGTGCATCAGCTGGCTGCAAACCGTGGCCGCTGGGATACAGTTCCTAGGGAAGATCTGGAGATCCATGAGGAGTGTGAAGATCCGGCTCACAGGCTAGCAGAGCTGGAAATCACCTTGCATCACCCACTGCTTCAGGTAGGCTGCTTCCATTTGAGTCAACCCTCTCGACGCTTCATGCAAGAGCCTACATGGTTTTACTCAAACCTTTCTCAAACTTTATGTGCAATATCTGTAGCACTAGGCACTGGATACATACATGGTTATTGTGAAATCATCAGCCAGTGTTTCCCATTAATTAACGAGACTGTGGCGTTTGGACCCGCAACAGTCTCGTATGATCCCAAGACGTAAAAGAAAAAAAAAAAGAAAAAGTCAGACCAGATCGTCAGGCCGTTCCACAGTATAGCTGTACTCTCCTCCTGCCCTTGAGCAAGCAAGAGCAAGAGAGCGCCTGCACATGCACAGGTCATGTTCATAGATGATGCTCTTTTCTTGATGCATTTTGGCGCGACCCAGATTCCAGCGACACCAGAGCCACAGATGTGAGCGGAGCGGGACGTCTGTGCCCATACAGAGAGCAGCTATCAGGCTGGATAGGCAGTAGGTCATGTTGTTGATCTTATCAAGCCAGTCAGCTTCTAATCTGCCAAACTGAGCCTAACTTTCTGCACTCCATGGTGCTGTTAAGGATGTACTCGTCTTTTGCGGCAGCATTTCAGTGACTTGCTTTATCACTGTGCATTCAGAGTCCCGGCAGGCACACAGTGCAATCACCTGTTACGTGTTACCATAGCAATGAGCTGACATGGCTTTTTATCTTATACTATCACACTATTTATAATTTTGTACTCTTGATTTTTCAGAAAATGAGCATTTTGAAATATTTCAAGACAGCAGGAGGGAGAGTTTCAGCCAACTCTGTATGTTAGAGGGACAGAAAGTGAGGAGCAGGTGGATGATGTAGGGGCACTAGGGGAGGAGGTCCCCCCTAATAGAGGGACAGCAGGTGAGTTTGACTGCAGAGAAAGGGAAGTTGGTTAGTGTAGTTGAGGATGTGTTGGTGTATATCAGGGGTGTCAAACATAAGGCCCGGGGGCCAAAACCGGCCCGCCAGAGGGTCCAGTCTGGCCCCTGAGGTGAATTATTAAATGTCACATTAAAAACAATAAAGCAAACCCTCGTTTCCAATTGGTCCACCAGGGCTTGGAATCTTTTTAAATGTCTAAATATGAAGTATTTCAATAATACTTAACAGATATGACCTCATAGTTTATATTATGAGGTCAGTATTACTTCACACATGTGGAAATCTCATTTCTCTTTCAGTCCACAATCACAATGTGAAATACTGTATTTTTTAGTTCCATATACCTGTGATTCAATATTACAGTAAGTGATTTTGTAGATCCATTGTGATCTGTAAGTTACAATAAACATGTAGTGTCGTATTTGAATGACTTGATGATGATAATTAAAGTAAAAATATAAAAATTAATTTATTAAAAATATTCAATATTTGGGAAGTTTTAAGGGAAATTCATAAATTCATATTTACGATTTTATATTAAAATTATATAAACTTTTTGTCATATATATATATATATATATATATATATATATATATATATATAAATAAAATGTTGACTGAAATTAATACATAAAATGAATAAAGAAAAAATATAATCAAATGAGGCAAATATTGTTGAAACTACTCATATTTGTCAATAGATTTCATGTTTTCTTTTTTTTCTAAAAGGAAAGTTAATTAAATATAAACATCTTGACTAATAAAAGGAAATGAAAGAAAAGGAAACATTTGCAGTTTTTGTTATTTATAGGTTATTGTCTGATAATTTTCCTGGTCCGGCCCACTTGAGATGAAATTGTCCCGTATGTGGCCCCTCAACTAAAATGAGTTTGACACCTCTGGTGTATATGGAATGCAAATATCAGAAATGTTATATATATATATATATATATATATATATATGATATCTATCTAAATTCCTATTTACCAACGTATGTTTGTATACAGCAAACAAAATGCACTAAAGCGATATGTTGGGCCTGAAAATGTGGAAAGAGGATCAGAGACCCTCCCACCACAGTCTCCTAAAATCCTGTGGGAAACACTGCATCAGCACTTTATATTAATAGGCATTATATATTCTGTATATCATTTATAGATTTTATTCTTTTATCTTTTATCATTCTTATCCTGTGTTCTGCTCTGAAAGGAGATGCTTTTAATCTCATTGTACATGAATGGGGACAATAAATGTCATTCTGATTCCATCAATTCCATTAAGCATGAGATAACATCAATTTAGTTGTTTTCAGTTTCCAGACACTTGCAGGTGATAATGTTGTGTTGCTTACAGCTTTAATAACTGAGCATGTTGATGGAAGGTGAAGCAAGGTAGAGGCATATGATTGAATGAAAATATAGGTGTTGTAGTTCTGCAGTACTGCTCCCCACCAATTCAGGGTCATAGGTTCATAAAACTCAGAGACTAATAATTTTGTTGAATGTTGCTTTTTCTGGTGACAACAGTGACCCTGCTCTTGTATGACTTACGGATGGGTCAGTGAGATCTTAGTGTATATAAAATTGAAAGGTTGGTGCATTTATATTCACAGCTGTGAAAAAGCACCTACACACCCAAAATGAGCTTTTCTTACTGAGATAATGCCAATTTGGATTTTTAATTTTTTCATTCACCATTGGATTACATTCACCTGTAAACTATTTAGCCGCTTATATTGATGCACCGATCCAGTTTTTTTTCCGATCCAATCCCATACTGATACCAGGGTTGGTCGTATTGGCCGATGCCGATCCGATACTACTTTTGAATGAATAAACTGCATTCAGTGCCATGTGAGTGAAGGCATCAAGCTTGACATAAATATTTAGCGTTGTTTAAAGAAAGATAACAAATTAAAGGGACTGGAGGCAGGAATTAAAAAAAACAAACAAACATGCATGTCCATTTTTTTTTTATACTAATGGGTGATGAAGCGATAAATACCGAAAAAAAAGTTTCCACCCACGTCTCTCTCCGTTGCCTTGAACAGGCTGTGTGCTGCAAAATTTGCTGCAATTCGGTGTCCGAATTTCCCCTGCTGCCCTGCGGGCGTGATGTCAAATGTCGCTACATCCACAGTTTTGATACAGGAAGAAGACGGTCGCGGTAAATTCAAACACTGTAGTGATAGTTATGGATTCTTCTGCCGTCAGCAAATGATCCAGATCAACTGAAAGACACTAAAAAGTGTAACTACGAAGAAAAAGCGTAGTAAACAACATTGTAGCTTCAGTTTGTGCACGCTCCCGTGACGGCTTGGCTCGTGGCTGCAGTTACCTGAAACGCCAGTCGCGGCATTCGCAAGTTTCGTTTCTTAATTTTGCCTCTAGTCCCTTTAACATAGATAGAGATATACTTAATTTTATCTTTTAACAAATAACAGTGTACATTTATTATGGTATTAATAAAAACAGAGATGACTGAATCGGCCACATTCATTCAATATATATCCAGCATATTTGTCAATATCGGAGCCGATATTTAATCTGGGTGTTGGATTGGTGCATCTTCATTTGATTACTTCTCATATTGAGTTTGTATGTGCTCTAAAATAAATCTGATAATGGACTGGTAAATATAGACAACTGCCCTTCGAATATTGTGTTTCAGAAGTGCACGTAGATGCGTCATACCAGATAATTACAGGATCTGATTACTACCAGATATCAGAAGTGGGTGATATTGCGAAAAGATTATATTGCAATATTTTTTCCAAAAATATCTTAATATCAATATCACAGACTGTATTGATGTTTTTGAGCACAGAAGAAATCGGAACCTCAGTAAAATCATTCCGCTGTTTGCCCACAGGCAAGGGCTACAAGCAAAATAAGCTTCTGCTTGATGATGCATGATTTTACATGCATATATAAACTAATGTCAAACTAATGTTTTGTAACAAAACATTGGTGAAATGAAGGAGTTTCAGGCAGATAATGCCTTATTTTAGAGGCTGCACGCGGTTGCCCCATCACTTCCATTATATCGGACATACGCTGATCTGGAGTGGATCTAAATATCTCCCGATGGAATTCAAGTTGCACCAAAACTGTCTGGGTGAGTAAATGAACGTATTTCATGCTAGAAAATAGCTCCAGATTGAAAAAAACGAGGCTCCCCTTTAATGCAGGAAGACTTATCTGTAACATTGTCACGATAATTAACAACTAAATTGTTTCTCATATCATTATTAAAATCTGAATTTGGCATGATTTTTCTTTTTCAACTATCAGGGGTCCAGAACCAAAGTTATTACAGGTTTTTAAAAAAAATCAGATATGGCATTATCTTGCTGAGAGAAGCTGATTTTTGTAATGTGAGATTAATGATAGTTTTCCAGCCTTACATTTAAAGGATGCTCCAGGATGACCATTTGATAAATCACATAATTAAGCACTCAGTCATCACGTTGGGGTCATGAACATCAATGGATGTTATCTTGGGGCTCGTGGCTCAAAATGTTTGGGAACCACTGGTGTACACAGTGAAGTTAATCAGTGTCAGCTTCATCAGCAGGTAGCATTTCACGTTTGCCGTTCATCTTAGTTTGCTGTTCCACCCTGCAGGGGGCGGGGTCAGGCCCCCTACATGGGACGCAATTAAGGTTAAAAAAACAACACAAGTTTACTATGGACTCTGCCTCACTCCCTGTCACTACCGTAAAAAAAAAAAAGAATAGCAGCATTTATCATCACAAATAATACGATATTGCACACACCTACCACTATCTGATTTTGATGGTGATGCAAACAGATTTAGTGCTTAATAAAGAGAGTTATCTGAGAATGTCTAATATTCTAGTAACCATGAAATGTACACAATATTTTTCATAATTTCTTCTTTTAATCATTTTGATTTAATTTAGTTATTTTATATTTTATTATGATTAATATGATCTTGTCTCTATTTAACACCTATAATGCTTTTAATGTTTTAAGTAAAGCTCTTTGAGTTTTCTTGTACATGAAATGTGTTTTACAAATAAACTTGCGCGGTAGAAAAGAATGGCTGTTACATGAATATCTAAATGAATGGATATTAAATCGATTTAATCGAAATTGAGTTGAATCAGGCTGCTGTGAATCGAATTTAATAGTTTCATGAACTTACGGGTGACACCCAGCCCTAACTATAACAGGTTAGTTTATACAGTAAATGTAAGAAAATTATAATGGTAAAACTCAAATGAAAACCCATTTCTTTGCTCTAAGAATTTTTCCCCTGTTTTAGATTGTATTCATGACACTTTGTTGTGCAATTGTGTTTGGGAGTTCTAAACTTTTTTTCCTTTGTGACTCTGTAATTAAGAGTATTTAGACTCTTAATGAACTGATAAGGGGACAATCAGTAGATTAATAAAGAAGTAATAGTAGTTCACAACAAAAGAAGCATCAATGATAAAAATAAATATCTGTCATGATTTTTGACAGGTAGTGTTTAGAGGACGTAATTTCTAACATTCATTACTTATCGATAGCTCAGTATGCTTTCTAATGAAAAAATAACCTTTTTGCAAATGTAATTGATGATAAACTTGACTTAAATTATTGACCATATCATATATTTCAATTCTGTTTGTAACATTTACGTTGTACAGTGCTTTTTGCAGATTAAATCAGTGTTTCATAATAAAATCCATTAATATAAAAACTTAAAAGTAGGGTATACAGTCATGACAAATTAAAACAAATAAAATTGACATAAACACCAGCAACACCAGCTTTACCATAGGCAGTCTTAAAGTGTGTCTTAAGCAAAGACTCAAAGGTGGGTGCATGGGAAAGACAGATTCTGGTAATTTGATTGGAGAGTGTATGAGGTAGTGTGGATTTGAATGAGAGATTTTAATTCTGTGTTTATCTTCTGTAAAGTCACGCTTCCTCCTGTTGGGGGGGGGGGGGGGGGGTTGATTCATTTTTGTCATTGTCGTATCTAAACTACACTTTGCTCACGTGGCTCAGCTCACAAATGGATTACTGAGCCTAGCTGTATTTTCTAGGGTTGTAGGTTTTTTTTTTTAACCGTACTTGATTTGTGCTGCTGTTTAGGAATACACTTCTACAGTAGTCTTTCGTCTCTCCTCTTTGAACACAGTTTTAAAATAGATTCAGAGGCTGAAGTGATGTGGGAAAAGGGAGAAATGTTAAACATTTTACAGTCATGCAACAAATTCAGCCAATGTGACCTGAAAATTGCACTATCCTGTAGGAGTGAAATGGTTTAGAGTGGTGTAACGATTGTGGTCATTCCTTTCATGTGGAACACATGGAAATTGGCCTCTAATCGTTTAGACTAGGGCCATTTAGTGAGCATCACACAGCCCAAGAAACTGGGCTTAGATCTGCCATGGGGCGGCCCACCCGCCCAGCCCCCTTACGTAATGCCACTGGTCTGGTGCGATTCACATGACTAGGTCAAGTAAAAGAAAAAAAAAGATCCCAAATCCTCTGCTGTGATACAATTGCCATGGTTACAACTAAATTCTGGGGCACTGTTTATTTATGACACTGCAAAAAGTAGATTTAAGCTTTTATTGCTTCATCCAGATTTTGTGTGATGAATTACAACATAAAACGACCTTTTTTACAGTGTTAGCTTTATTCAACATTTTGTTTGAAATACAAATGTTTGACACATACTGCTTACAGGCATCAGTTGGATCCTCAACTTATGTGGTTGAGATCAAATCAGACACCAAACACTGATGATTTAAGGTTTTATCGCTAAGTGCAGTGGAATTACAGTAACTGTGAGAACTTTAGTGGCACATTTTCATAATAATTATATAGTAACAATAATTTCATAGCTTGCTCTTGATCCTACAAATAGACAACTGCCTGGAAGGAAAACATCTGTTAGTCAAACAGGGCGGTTATTTTACACAAGCGTTCACGTGGGGATCTGCAATCCTTTATCAACCATTTTTTACACTTGAGAGGAGTTAAGCAGCTTTAATAGTTGATTTATTTCCAGTAACAACTCCAACTTTGTCATAGATGGATGACTGAAGAACCTCTGTAGTCTTGTTTTGCATGCCTGTTTCCTCCATTAACTGTACTTTATGAAAAATAAATCTCTTCTCATTAACCTGCCAGTTAACATGGGTTTGTCACAAGCTAAAACAGTGTGCTGCTAGGCTTTATGTTCTTGCTGAATGAATAAGACAGAGAGCCATGTTTAGCTGGGGATAAATGAAGCCACAGAATGTCTCTGCTTCCCGTGGTATTCACACTGTTCTGCTAGAATCACAGCACCGTGCTTTGGAGGCCTGCAGATCAGAACCCACTTGCTAATTTGCTCTTCTTCATCCTGGAACTTGGCCTTTACCTCCCAGATGTGACGGGTTCTAACATACCACCATGTTTCTAAAAATCTTTTCAGTGACACGCAGTTTTGTTGACTACCAGGGGTCCAAAAGGTCAGTTAAGACAGCCCACTTGTTAACAAAGGACTGTGATATTAACAGCTACGTAAACATACAGTAAGGAAGTTCCAGTTTCATACATGGCCATTTGTCTTTGCTACAGAACTTGCTCACAGTGATACTGTTTTCTTTTAAAGATGAAATGAATCAGAGCACCAGCTTCAACCCTGCCGACATTATTTTGAAGCGTTGTTATTGGAAACGGACTGCATGCAGGCAATTAAAACACTGTACTGATTTTGACTGGTCGAGAACAAATGTTTTCAGGCTATCGTTGTTCCAGAGAGACTGCTCAGGCGGACTCGCCTCTTGTTTCTTGGAGACGGGACTGACTGTCTCCTTTGTTTGGCTGTGGTCATTTCAGCCTCTTTTTCTCCGGCCGTCTTTTCCTCGTCACAGTCTCCCTCTCAGGCTATCTGCCAGTCTATTTTTGTTATTATTTCTGAAAGGTTAAGAAAACCTTTTTGACTTGTCATTTATTTCTGTCCCATCACCGTTCCCAAGACCAGTATAAATATTTATTTAGCATTATGTGTTCAGAATTAGAAGAAGCATGTGATATGCGTGGATGATTTCTCTTCTCTCTTTCTCTTTGAAAAATTTCTTTTGGCATAAACAAGTTTATTAATTGTGTCTCAAACTTTGATCCAAAGACACTTAGTTTTGTAGTTTGTGTTTGTGAGCTGAAGAGTTGATTCATCTGATGACACAAAGCATGCTTATATTTCCTGCTGTGGGAAAAATCGGGGGCATGCACTACAAAACAGGGCCTGTGGGTTTTGTAGGTTTAACTCTGGGTTGTTTACTTGTTTCTGTGGTTCATCGCTGTGGCAGCTTCTGCTGCAGACACCACCTACTTATGTCAAAGAGGTCAGTATGCATCATACAGTATGCAAAGCTTTTGTACTTGCTGACCTCTCCTGACCGATTTGTCTTTAAAAATAGGGTAAAAAATAACTGTTTTCTCTCGTTGAAATAAGCTATGCTGTGCTGCTATTGTAATACAACTAAACCATCTTGAGTATAAATGAGCTTAAACATGTAGAAAAGAAATATATATTTAACTGCTGCCATCCTCACTGAATATGTTTTCACAACCTGCCACATTCACCTGAATTGGTTTGGTGATATCATGACTTGTGGCAAAACCAGTGCCACAAAAATATCTAGTTATACCCAACTTTATTAGCAAAAATGCCTTTTATTGCATGAACTTTCCACCACTTTTTTTAAAAAAACAACTTTTTATTTAGATTCTTTTTTTGTTTTTACACAATTTATAACAAAACAGTGCCTGAGACAGGAGAAGTGACAGAATAATTAAAGGTGAATAAATAATATATATATAAATATTAAAAAAAAACAAAAAAAAAACAAATACATAATATTCCCTTGTAATGTAGGTATATATAAGAAACATGTTTGGCTGTAACAGTGTCAGATCGTGCAATAAATATACATGTTCCATTTTTCTGAAACAAAACTAAACAACACAGAGAAAAGGGAGGGGAGGTGTTGAGAGCTGTCTGCATCATACCAGAGTCATTTTCCATCAAGAGAAGTTTGACAACCCATATATTACATATTCAGATATTCTTCCACTAAATGCCGTTTCTGGTTAAAAAGGTCACTTTTCATTTGTAACGATGCAGTCATTCTCTCCATCACATATACCCGTTTTAACCTCTGTAGCCATTCAATTACAGTTGGTGGTTTCTTTCCACCACTTTCACAGGCATATCTTAGCGAAGCTTGACGAACATTAATGCAAAAATGATCAATGACTGAATGAATTGATGAAGCCTCTAATGTTACACATCTCATGTGTGAGAGGCTTCATTGTATAGATTCTCTGCAGGGGATGGGGTTGATCTACAACAGAGGCTGATTGAAGCACTAAAGCTTGCACTTGTTGACCTCGTTATACTGTATTTCACGCAAGAACAAGGTTGCACCTTAACAAATGGGGCTGTAATTGTCATATGTTCCATTGGAATATGCCTGGAGTGGATTTATTCAGTGAAATATGCCATAAACTGGAAATATGATGGAACTATTTCTACTGCAGGGACATCTAAAAATATGCTTAAGAGTTGAGCAATCCTGTTTCATTCCAATGAGCAACACCTTTATCACTGTATCAAAAGGAAATGCAATAAATTCCATTTATTATAATTATTTCTGGCTAAGTGGCAGATTTTTCTGTAATCTTTGGCAAATAAACTTGGTGGCATTCTTGTGTTATATTTGGTAGATATCAGGGTGAGTCATTGTGTAGTCATATTGTAGTTTGAAAAAAAAAAAAAGGAGTGCAACCTTTATGAATGATCAGCCCTTTACCATATACATGAGTAACACATTTTCCTTGTCTCAATATGGTTGGTTTCCAGGAAGCAAAGGTCATGGTGGTGCCCTGTCCGAGTGTCCAGTCCATTGAAGAGGCTCTGGAAGACTGCACAGGCAACGTGATTCCCATCATGCTCTACGCCGTCAACCAGGACTCCCTTAACCCAGAGCAGGTGGCCGAGCTGTGGAAGGTCAAAGAGATGCTCTCCTTTCCCATCTGTTTTGTCCGCATCCCTGACACCACAATCACAGCCTCTCCAGAACCTGGCCGCCGGGCGGACAAGGAAAAGGAGAGGGAAAAAAGCGCCCTTCACAAGCAACTACTATCACTTGGCTTCCTAAATAGCCCAACTGGAAACTGTTCCTGTGGTGCCCCTACACAGATGACCACCCCGGGTGCCAAGCCCCAAAGCATGCTGGGTGAATCTTTTGAAAGACTGCATCGGTTACTGGTGCCATTTGCTCGCCAAGTGCTCCAAAACCAACAGGTGGAGGCTGCCAACCTGCTGAATGGGCTCCACTGTCGGTGTCTGGATCTTTTTATCAACCAGGTTAGATGATGATGAGTCTCAGGACTGGCCGCCTGTTTGTTTGGTTTTACTGCTTCAGCAAAATTGTTTAACCTTTGCTATCGTCACTGCATGAATTGCTTGGTCTTAGTGTGTTTGACACTGTATGACCCCTGACAGAAACGCTAACAGACCTTTGTCCTCTGTGCTTCACTTTGCTGCAGGCCTTTGACATGCAGAGGGACTTGCAAATTACTCCCCGCAGGCTGGAGTACACCCGTGAGAAAGAAGGCGAACTCTTCAACTCTCTTATGGCGATAGCTAACCGCAAACAGGAAGAAATGAAGGAGATGATAGTGGAGACACTCGCCAGCATGAAGGAGCAGCTATTGGAGGATGCAGCCAACCTGGAGTTTACAGGTTTGTAAGCGCACACCTTGGATAGATGCTGCAAGGCATACACAGTTTTGCTTTTCCAAATTTTCATTTATTTATTTTTTTGTGGAAAATATTAACCTCAACAGAATTTGACAGATTAAGCAAAACATTAGTTTGCTCCCATGTGTTTAAAGCAAATGTATGCAGATTATTTGGATGTTACTTGTCAACTATAGATGTTCACACATCTAGATCATTGGTGGGGAACCTTGCCCTCATCTTGCAATGAGTCATTGTGCAAAACTTAATAGGCTGTTGGATCCATTTGATTCCAGTCAGGTGTGTTGGAGCAGAGAATCATTGGACTTTGCAGGATTGTCGCCCTTGAGGACTAGGGTTCACCACCACCAATCTAGATTGACATCTCTCTTTGAGGGCTGTATCTTACTCCTTCTTGTGAAAGAGTTGCTGAAAACTATTTTAGTAATCCCTCAAACAAAAAGCAAAATCAAATTAACCACAAAATGTCCGTGACTGAAGTCAAAAGGGAACTTGCTCCTGGAGGCTCAATAAATCTCCAAACTGTCAACAGAAAACTTTTGGTACGCTTCACATGTTATTTGTCCTGAGTGTCCATAGAGCACGATGTACCGAGCATCAAAACTTGTCCCCAGTGTGTCTGGGTCAATATATTATTGTTACTGGTCATATAAGCAAAGAAAAGAAGCTGGTTCACTCCGTGTTCGCTGTTGTCATATGACATGTCACATGATTACAATAAAGTGAAAAAAGCCCCCTTGTGGGGGCTGAATGTGAAGATTGCCGATAAGCATTTTTATCACCAAACGTGTTGCGTGCTTGTTGTCAGCCATGACGTCCATCTTGTGAGTGTGCTGTTGTGATCTGGTGCACCTCAGTCATTTCTGTATTTGTCATCTCGGCCAAATGCTTTTATATTGAAGCACATAAAAATCTGTAATTCTACTGCTTTTATTCAAAATGTAGCTAATATTAAAGAAGATATCCTTTGGATTATAAGCAGCTCATGAGGTGATGTAGTGAAGTCTCCTTTTTACCCTTGCCCGTTACCCCTTGCCACTTAAATGGGAGCCACAAGGGGTAGGGCTGATAGTCCTACACAAATTGGGACACCCCTTCAACAATCACATATACATCATCAGCGATCCCTACCGGCTTGTATTTGAGCAGATCCGCACTCAGCTGTCACCAGAAATCTTGAGGAATCAAGGTGTCTACAGCTGTGAATTAATAGCCCAATCTCTTTTTTTTTTTTTTACCCCTTCCCCTTGGCCCTTGCCACTTAAAATAAAGCTATGAGGGGCAGGGCTGAAAGTCAACCCCTATAAATTGGGACACCCTTACAACAATCACATAATTCATCAGTGATCGCCGCCGGCTTGTGTGTAAGCAGGCACGCACTGAGCTGTCGATGCAAATCTAGAGAAATCAAGCCGTGTACAGCTGTAAGTCTATGTTAACAAGCAAGTTCGATTTGTGCATGACTTCCTGTTTGTGTTATATCCCACGAAAGACCTCCATGTAAATGAAGATCAGCAGCGATGTTGCCGAAGTTTTTATTGATCATCTATCACAGTAGATTATCAGGGCTGCCTACAGAGCACTGCTGGTTTTCAGCCTGATAGCGTTTATGTAACTGTTTATGTAGTACTAGCGATTTTTTTTTTTTTCCATTTGCATTTTACAAACAAAATGACCCTTAAACATTTAAACAGCGTTAGACTAGACAATACAATGGTTTTCATCATTTTAAAACTTTATCTATTGAGAAAAATTGGCATTTGTGGATTTTTGGACTCGGTAGCAGCCATGTTGCCAGTGATTGTCATACCCCTTTGTTGTAAGTGTGCATCGGAAAAACCTTCATTTGAGGGGGTATATATATTGATCACGCTTTCAATGTAGATTAACAGGGCTGCCTACGGACCATCTCTGGTTTTCAGCATGGTAGTGTTTGTTACTGTAACTTCAGTGTAGTACTGGCTTTATTTTTTCATGTGCATTTTACAAAGAGAATGACTGCTGAACATTTAAACCGTGTTAAACTAGGCAATACAATGGTTATTATACATTTGAAAGCTGTAGCTATGGAAAAAATATTTATTTGTGGAATTTTTTGGACTGTGTAGCAGTCATTTTGCTGGTGTTTCACAAAATTGTCATGCCGTTTCTTTTTAAGTGTGCATCTGAAAACCCTTTGTTTGGAGGGGTATTTATATATATATATATACCCCTACCACTTAGCTCTACCCCTCTGTCCTAACAGGTTTAAGATACCCCTGCCTCTGCATGTGAACGCGTAAAACGGAGGGGAAGGGCCAAGGGGGAGAAGTGAGATTGGGCTTGAGTGTGTCTGCAAACATGATAAAGATTTCTGTGGTATTGGCCCACTACTCTTTGCTCACTTAATCTAATAGTTTTTTTCATCATTCTCATCAGATGTTCAACAGTGCATCCTTTTATGAAATAAAAACTTCAAATTATAAAGTGACAAAGTGAAATGTATTTGCTCATTTGTTTTTAAAAAGGACACAGACAAGTGGCTTCAGTCTTTACAGCTTATTGCAAATTTTATGCTAAATTGAGATTCTTTTAGATAGGATTACATTGGATGTCTTTTCAGCAGCTAGATGTACTAAATTAAAACCTACATTTTTTCCAGCAAAAAGACTCTCTTGTTTATAAATTTGAATGCTTTCCTATTATGTATTTTATTTTAGATTATTGGAAATGGGAAATTTGCTGTCATAGCCCATAATTACCTTTTGAATTAGTGATTTCACAGTTGGTTACTCAACAAGGACCACTTCTGTGCCTTATTTATTTGGCTCCGTAAGTTAGAGGGCATAATAAGGAAGACTTCCCTCTTTATTAAGTCTCCATGTCAGAAGATGACCAATGCTGGCAGGCAGACTGCATCCTCTTCAAAGTATTTCTATTTTATCTGTTTGGGATGATGCCTGTTGGACTCTGAATTGGGCAGAACTTGTCTTTACTCGCTGGATCGTTTAAAGCCAGTTCATGAACCATCTTCATTCGAGTAGGGGGCTGGGGATTGAGGATTCACAGAACCTGATATAACTTGCAATTTCCAGAAAGTTTGTAGTTGCATGAATCAGTGCTTGAAAGTAGTGTCACATCAGTCCTGACAATGTTCAGGAAGCAACTCTATCTGCGTATCTGGGTTTCTTTAAGTGAATGAGTGTTAAACATTGATCCTTTTTTGAAGTCATTTGTTTTCAGAAACTAGAAAAATGCAGCGTCTTACACTCACCTTATCACTTGCATTGTAACGTAAACACACTTTGCTCCTAATGTTGTGCAGTGCAGCTAAAATTAGCTCCAACATGAAATCAAATGTTCCCATCAGCTTTATGCATTTTGGTCATTTATCTCCCATCACTCTCCCTAACAGCTCTGGTACCTGTGAAATCTTCATAAAACATAAACATTGTTATTTTTTTCGTCCAAATTTGTGTTTCAATGCTCCCATCCCTTTTTTATTTTTTATTTTTTTGCCCCAGTTGGTCAATGAATACAGCTTCAAGGAGCTGACCATCAGATGTATGTATGTCCACAAAAAAGTAGACAGACAACCTCCCTTTACACGCTTCTGGTGAAGTCACGTGACCCTACTTTTACTTGCATAGCCAATAACTTTTCCATAGTAAATGCACAAGCTTAAACTGAGTTGCTCCCAAATGGGGAGGGGCGACTGTTCCTGCACTGAGGGTGCACATGACTTGAGAAGAGGGGGGAAAAAAAGAAAAGGCAGAGTTGGACTATATTTAATAAATATGATTAATTCAGTAAAAACAAACAAGAGTTTGCTGTTGTGCTGGCCTGAATTACGTACTTATTTATTACGCTTGCAGTACCGTTAATGATTGAAACAAATCAAATCAGTTTACATGTGCTGGTGTGGCTGCTAGTTAGTTTTAGGAAGACATAGCTAGAGGAAGTCATTGAAAACCTTTTGTGAGCCACTTTGCTTATATGCTGTATACATATTTGCTTGCTGTAGAAAATGATCACCATAATATAAAGTATTAGATATTTTTATTTTATTTAACTATTGATAAGTGTGCTGTTGGTTAGTTGTTTGTACCGTTACATTTTTTGGAAGCAGTAGTGGGAAATTTTCATTTTGTCACACTTGTAGCGGTGACCTGTGCTCCTGTTGCTGCTATAATCAAACTTGGCAAGATGTCTGTTGGACAGCTTTCCTGCAGGATGTCATCTATCAACCCTTGAACACTCTTCAACATAATTTTTATTTAATATAAACTTGAGAAATAATTGATTATTCAATTGTGATGCTTGAAAACAAACACTTGGTTGTGAAAATGGCATATCAGTACATTGTGTTCACCGTCAAATGAATGGCTCATGACATCAATTCATTATTTCTCTGTGCTAATTGGTTACACATGTCACATTATTATCTTGACAAACTTTCTTTTCATCTGCAGACATCATTGTAACAACTAATGGAGAGCCTGTTACGTCAAAGGAGATCAAATCCTGCATCCATCTGATCCAGGAACTGATAGTGGTGCGTTTGAATCAGGCAGTTGCGAATAAGCTGATCAGCTCTGTGGACTATCTGAGGGAGAGCTTTGTGGGAACCCTGGAGCGTTGTCTCAACAGTCTGGAGAAGTCAAACTTTGAGTCCTCTGTTCACAATATTACGTCTAACCATCTAAAACAGGTGGGCAGCTTTTTGCGGACTAAAGGAACTGAGATAATGTGCGGCTGTTGAAGTGGAAACATGCTTAAATGTTGATAAAATGACCTTTTCTGAGATGTTCATGGTACAAGTTTTTGTATTTGTCAAATCTGGTGGGAGAAACTTGACAATAACTAGCAAATAGTTGCAAGTGTGCTGCACAATAATACAAGATAATAAGAGTAAAGTAAAGAATGATGACCAGATTGGATCAGACTGACACATTGGCAGTGTCTAAAAAAGAGAAAAATTCTAGACAAACACATATGACTGTAACTCATGGACCCCACACTAGTTTTGTAGATGATTTATTATCTTATTTCAAATCGTTTTTCAAATTATTTACTCCCTTTCTACATGTTCACAGTTATTAAACGCTGCCTATCATGTGGAGGTCACCTTTCATTCAGGATCCTCTGTCACAAGACTCGTCTGGGAGCAGATCAAACAGGTAAGAGTCAGTATTACCTGGGAAAATGTGCAGTGATGGATACCTTCTGATGGATTTTTATAAAACGTGTCATGTGTCCTCTTATTCTGTCTCTGTTAAAGATCATCCATAGGATAACGTTTGTGAATCCTCCCGCCATCACACCAGAGTGGAAGCGTAAAGTTGCCCAGGATGCTATAGAAAGTCTCAGCGCCGCCAAACTGGCTCGGAGCATCTGCTCCCAGTTCAGAACCCGGCTTAACAGTTCCCACGAGGCCTTCGCAGCATCTCTCCGCCAGGTGAAATTCTACTCTTCTGGGTCCAATGGGTTCAATGACTGGGTCCTTTCAGACATGTGCCATCATTTTTTTAGCATCTTAAACAAAACTGACCCCTTCTGTGTGTGAAGTGAGAACACTGAGCTTGTAGAACTGCATACTGGCTTTTTGACCGGAGCTAGAGCAGGGGTGCAGAAAAGTGGGTTTGGATAATACCATTTTCGCAACAAAAAAACTTCTTAAGTTATGCTGCAAGCTAGTGGCTAGCTGAGTGTTTTTTTCTGCTTATTGGAGTTTATTGAACAGCTAATTGACAAATTAGGCTACTACCACCGGGTGGTGGGAAGAGGCATTGTAACTGAATTCCCATGGAGAACCGCATTGCTTGTGTATGGATGGAGACGTTCCACATTTGCATAACATCTTCATGCTTCTTGAAATTCACCAATTCAAGTTTCAGTGTTTTGTTTCCCTTGTTCATGTCTGCTCTCATCTTCACTTTCATCAGAGTAATTCTTCTGCATGGTCATCCTGATAGCTTCTATGATGTCATTGTGTGATTCTTGTACTGCATGTGGAGGTGGATCAGAGCACTCTGTAACATTGAGGAGACTATTGTCTGACTTTTTCTGTTTTCAGGCCGACCTATAGGTCTATCCTTAATACACATTTCAGCAATAATAATAACAATAACAATGATCATTTTGGTCACTATAACCATTATGGGAAAAGAGGCACTTTGTGTATTTGAATAGGAAATGTTATGATTTAAAAGCCGAAAAAATGCAATTTGGAAATCCCACAAGTCCCGTCCCCTCGACATGTCGACACACTGCTTTTGTTGTCGAGGGGAGCATGTATCGAATGTCGGTCGTTTTGTCGACTGACAAGGCAAGTTTACATTTCAGTCCAACACCAATAAACATGTTTTAACTAGAAAAAAATGCAATTTCTAGGTGATTTACTCCTTTAAATTTTCATTCCGTAACATCTTTAACTCTCACTGATATCGGGCTTTTGAGTTCAGTGACAAAGTGTTAAGCAGGAATTCAGTCGTGTGTGAATTTGACTGCAGTATCACTGATATGCTTTGGCTCTAGCTCAGCATGAGATGTCCTGATTTTCAGTGGGAACATGAAGACTTTGAAATTTATTGCAACAACTCTAGGTGAAAAAAGAGGCAAGACTGGTGGGGTTTTTTTCTTCTTCTTTGTACCTGCTTGTAACACAGCTGGCAGCTCGCTCGCATTCCTATTTTGTGAGGCTGACATTTACAGCCCAGTCAAAAATAATAACCTAACCTAATCATCTCGAAAGACGTAGTTATAAAAACCTTTGGTCCAACACAGCCTGCAGGATACAGTATAAAGCAATGCCTTCATGTTGCTCTTACAGGCTAGTCTTTAAAGTAGTTGTAGTTTCTGGACCAGTTCTGAATAGGTTGTAGTCCTCAGAGGACTGAAGGTAAACAAGCTACTACTTACAGTTGGAAAGGCCTTATTCTGCTTATTTAAGCAATTATACTTGCATTTAAAGGAAAAAAAAAAATTGACATGCTTCTTGTGATGTAAAACGTTATGTTTTGTATTTTATATAAAGAGGTGATTGATTGGCATCAGCTGCAGCTCTTAGCTTTTTCACGTTACCCGGCTAGCAGGAAGGAACACAGAGTACATAATACAGAAGGGAATCTAGCATAGCATTGATTTTTCTGCCAGATTTACCAGAATGGTCTATAAGGTTCTGCACCTACTGCATCTGTGACCTCTGGGTAAACTCGGGCCCTTTGATTACCTGTCTTATGGGTCAACAAAAAATTCCTCTGGTCTTTTATGTCTTTGCCTTTGAAGCCCAGATTTGTGGTATTTGTAGCAACATCTTTCCATGCAGACCCTGACAAATCAGTTCCAGTAAAATTGTTTTATTAATAATTATCACATGTCAGCATGGGCCTCCATTGTCATACTACTAATTCATTATTCAGGATGCAGTTACACAAATACAGTAATTAAGTGTGACAATCTTATAGAGGGCGTGATGTGGGATGATGGCTTGTAAAGGGTTTTCTTAATGGCTTGTAAATCCATTTAGTTATTAATCTGATTTACTGCTTGAGTGCAATTCAGACAAGTCAGGGGAGAAAACGGTTTCGGAAGCTGGTCACGTTTCTATTGGAACTACCACAATAGCAAACAAAGATTCATGAATCACAGATAAAACCTCTTGTTTGTAGTGTCTTGCTATGTAGTGTTGAATTAAGGAAGGGAATGTGGAGGGGGAAAAGAAAGTATGCTGTGAATGTGAAGGGGGTTTGAACAAAAGAACATTTGCCAGGACAGTTGAGTAAATTTAGGCTTTTTTTTTTGTTTGTTTTTGTGGGGTTTTTTTGCTTGTGAGATGCCACTTCTAGTTTCAACCCAGCCTCACTTCACTTCATACATATTTCGTTTTATTTTTATTCTTTTTGGGCATTTAAAAAACATCAAAGAATGAGTAGATGGCAACTTAAAGTAGATTTAAAACGTGCTCGTCACATGCCTGCTTTTCTACCTTTTGATGCACTATTTTTTTCTTAATGCCAATATTTATTTTACATACATCCGCAGCTCCAGAGGCTTTCTTTATTACGTAGTTGTTGCAAAACTGCCTTGTGATGTTGAGCACATGGTTGCATTTGTTGTACAATAACATCAATAAAAAGGAAAACATCAAAAATATGAAACGGTTTTTTACACTTCACCTGAGAGGAGGCCCACTGTCACTGTCTCTGACTTTTAGTATCCATAAAATTGATACAATGTTTACTATGAGGCTTCTATTTATATTTGCCCTCTGGTTTAAAACTTCTGTCTATAAAAACATCTGCATTCAACAGTTTGACAAATGACCACCTCACCACGGAGGTTAAGGAAACTGGCCTGCAGTGCCTGAGAACTGCAGAGCCCCGAGAGTAGTCTTTGATTTGTGTTAGTGTTGCATCTGAATGCATTTATCAATAGAAAATCGACTGAGCCTTTAAAATAAGTTTGAACACAAACCTTAAAACCTTGAGGAGATCACTTTCTTTTCTACCCATTTCCTATTGAGTGACTATTAATATAGAAATAAAGCATATTGTACTTGCAAAAAAATAAAATTTGTACAAATGAGAACATTTGTTATATAATGTTAATACGATATGTCATGTGTTGGTGTTTGCAGCTGGAAGAAGGGCACACGGGGCGTCTGGAGCGCACTGAAGACCTATGGCTGCGTGTGAGGAAGGACCACGCCCCTCGCCTGGCCCGCCTGTCTTTGGAGAGCCGCTCCCTGAGGGACGTGCTGCTGCATGGTGAGTCACCACCAAATCCCCTCATTGTTCATTCACAGTGGAAACTCGACTCCCTAAGTCCTTAGTTTTGCTTTGCTGTAAAACCGGTCCTTCTTTAAAAGTCCAGAATTTGTGCATAATGCAGATACAGTTCTTTCAGCTTTTAAATGCAGATGTACACAAAATCTCCCACTTGATTGAAGTCTTAAAACTTACTCTGCATAAACTTCTGTTTGCACACTGATGGCCAATCATCCAGCAAACTTTTTAGTGGGTGGTAACTTCTCAAAAACTGTGAGATCTGATGAAGAAAACAATATTTATTATAGACACAGTATCAAACCTCATATAATGAACTTATACCTACAGAACACAATCTTTGTTTTCCATTTTCAGCTCCAAGTTGTAATGAGGCATGTTTGTTATTGACTTTGTCGCTTCGTCATAGGCAAGCCTAAGCTTGGGCGAGAGTTGGGTCGGGGCCAATATGGAGTAGTGTACTTGTGCGACAGTTGGGGAGGACACTATCCGTGTGCGCTGAAGTCTGTGGTTCCACCTGATGATAAACACTGGAATGACTTGGCTTTAGAGTTTCACTACACAAGGTGAGCGAGCGAGTGTGAAAGCTTATTATACACATGCCAACAAAGATGAAGTTTCTGACACTTAAAAGACATGTGCATGAGAAACCGATGAAGGGATACGAGCATTTTCAGAAGCAGAATTTATGAGGTGAATAGTTCTTTATTGAACTTGACAGTCTGGTTGCAGCAGCTATATTCCACCCGTGTTGGGAAAGTGCTCTGTTTATGCTCGAGGCTGTTCTGCCTCACTTCAGCTTGATGTTGCAAGTCACAGTGTCTCATTAATGCTCCAACAACCACAAGTCTGTGAACATTTTCAGGACTTAAGAAAATTCTTCTCAGCATGAACAAAACATTTACTCCAGTATAACTGAAAGTGAATGTATGATCATTAGACGACTGAAATATCTGTGCTGGTCTAGGTCTCTTCCAAAGCATGAGCGGCTTGTTGACCTGCATGGCTCTGTGATCGATCACACCTACGGAGGTGGCTCCAGCATCGCTGTGCTGCTCATCATGGAGCGGCTGCACCGAGATCTCTACACAGGCTTAAAGGTGATTTAATGGTGGCGTGGTTGGCAAGCAATTGTCTAATTCTTTCATAGGAAGAATGTAACCTTCATACTCCATACTCTCAGTTAAGCCTCCTTTTCCTTTTCTCTCTCCTGATTTCACACATCTCCACCAGGCTGGTTTGTCACTGAAAGAGAGACTTCTGATCGCTCTGGATGTGGTGGAAGGGATCCGTTTCCTGCACAGTCAGGGTCTTTTGCACAGAGACATAAAGCTGAAAAATGTTCTTGTAAGTTCACACCAGTTAAACCAAAAATGGAGTCTATGTTGATGTGTTCATCGGTGTTACACAGGCATATAAAATATGGATTCAGCCTCCAGTTTAAGATAAATCCAATGTGAAAGTGTTTAAAGCCTGCATTCTTTCTCATGTCCAGCAGAGGGCGTATCCTGCCATTAGAAATGTTGGATGTATATATTACATGAATTGATAGATTACTTTGCATTAGACTTAATATTTCTTAAACTTTCTTTATTATGTTATTATATGTCATTATTCCATCTTTTTATTCTTTAATCTGAGACAAAATGGAAATGCTCTGCTTTAAAATACCCCCCTCAATTTCCATTTAAACGTGCCATATTTTTATTTTTGTTACATTTACATTCAAATATGTAAACTTGGATTATAGTCCCCCAGAGGCAATCTTGACAAAAGCTGCAAAATTGACCTTATTTTCCTGTTAAAGTTAATTTGGGGTCTTTGGTAATATTTCATTTGAAATGACCCATGCCATTGATTTTTAATCCTTGTGCTTTTCTCTGCTCTATCACAGAGCTCTGTTCATCCTTTTAAGTCTTGCAGGATTTTAGCAACAATCCAACATGTAGCAGTCTATTTGCAACCTGTCCTAAATGTGACAAATGCTTAATTCATGGTTTTAAAATAATGCAAACCAAGGCCTTTTATTTGTATGTTGTCTTATTTAGCATCATTTTCTTTAAAGAACACAGTAATCTAAATCCACTCTGCTGAAACAATCTCTGCTCTTTTTTTCCTTAAAGTTGGACAAACAGAACCGCGCAAAGATCACTGACCTTGGCTTCTGTAAACCAGAAGCTATGATGTCTGGCAGCATTGTGGGAACGCCCATCCACATGGCTCCAGAGCTGTTTACAGGTACGATTCCTGAAGAATCACACTGTTGGTAATTACATCATGGGGAAACTCCTGTAGTACTACTTCAAACTGCTTAATTGGTCTGAGGTTTCTAAAAAAGAGGCTATAATATAACAAAATCAAAAGGCCTTTATTTACTTCAGGGGGCTGCCCTGTCACATGATGTCAAACACGCTTCATGTTGTTAGGGTTGGAATTTCTGTTTGGAGCTTTCTGTGTGGAAATAATAGCTGATTGAGGAGAAATATTTAACTTTGCTTTGACTCCTCTCTTGACAGGAAAGTATGATAATTCAGTTGATGTCTATGCCTTTGGGATCCTGTTCTGGTACCTCTGCACTGGTTCGGTGAAACTTCCAGAGGCTTTTGAGAAATGTTCTAGCAAGGACCAGCTCTGGAACAATGTTAAAAAAGGTAAAGGACGAAGTCTCACCTGGTCTCCCTCTTGTCACAGAACAAACTTAATGGTTGGAACATTTTGAAACAAATGTTTTTAGGGGAAGTTAGGCCTGAAAAACATTGCTTTCACCCCACAAACAAGTCACATGGAAGTTAAGTTGTTACAAAAGTCACCAAAACCTGCAAGTGTCTGGAGTATGCATGTAATGGGAAAATGTCCCATCAGGGTTTAGACCTGGGTCGAGTGATCATGCAATATTTGAGAATTTATAGGCTCCAGCTGCAATCGGCATTGATGGACACACCACTCCTGTGTATGTGCTAATTTGTAAATGAGGCTGCACATTTGGTCCCTCTCTAGTTTAACTGACAGCATTCACACATCACTGAATTGGCTAAAAGACAGAAAATTAGTTTAAAGCAAAGAGAGCAGGCTTAGTGATGAAACAGCTTCACTATAGCATGAAAAACTTCAACACACCAACTATTGTGGGGTTAAAATAATAATTTTAAAAAACTGAAAAAATATGGTGATATTCAGGCAAGAAGCCTTGATTTAAGCTGCAGGGGGCTGATGTTTGTGCTGAGTTTACGTTTCAGCTGCAAGGTCTTCATTTGTGTGCGTGTCGTTTTAGGCGCCCGACCGGAGCGGCTGCCCAGCTTTGATGAGGAATGCTGGCAGCTGATGGAAGCCTGCTGGAACGGGGACCCTTCCCAGAGACCACTGCTCGGCATCGTGGAGCCCAGCCTGCAAAGCATCATGGATAGGCTCTGCAACTGCGGTTCCGAGCAGAAAAGCAGCAGCCTTGAGGACTCAAACTGAAAACACTCCAGACAAACTAACATACATGTGATAGGGATTCTTATCAGAAAAGTATTTTTGTTGTATTTATGAAGAACGGAGCTGAACGGACCAATGAAAGGTGACCAATGAAAACTGTCAGAGTTGCCCTCCATGTTCACCGTTGTTGGATTTGTGTTATTTATGAAGAGCTGAGAGAGGCAAGAAGTGTGCAAATGTGTTTTATGTGTTTAGCTTTGTGTATTTGTATACAAACTCTACACTATGCTTTCCTTGTAGCTATAGTGCTAATTCAAACTTTGTCATTGAGCTGTCACTAGATGCAATTTGTTTTAAAAAGTAGTCCATTCCCAGTATTATGAAAAAATATAAATGTATATGATTAATTTTAGATTGTATTTAAACTGAACATGTCTGCATCTATACAAACCATCTTTTTTAATAAAAATGATCTGTTCTAACAAAGTCTTATTGCCATTAATAGATTAAAATTGATGTATTAACTGGTAATAACTGAGGGCTGTGCCTGCTTGCAATACCGTGTCACTGGTTGTGACAAAGTTGAGCCATATTATTTTCTGTTTTTTAAAGATTCTTTAGCGCCATCTAGAGTCTCAGGGGCAAATTCTCTTAATCATGTGATGTTTAAACATTTTTAGCCTTGTGACGCAAAACTCTGCTCACATACAAGAGTACTACTTCATGTTACAGTACCAGATACTGTATATTCTGCAGTACAGAGGTTAATTTTAAAACGCTGCTTACCCTAAATGTCTCTCCATAGTTTGAGAAGTAAAGTGCATTCAAATGTCTCCACAGTTACATTTTTATCTTCATATATCTTTGACAAGACTTCAAAATTTCTGCTGGATGAGCTGGTGAATTCACACTTTCTGTTCAACTTCCTGAGATCTGAAATCTCTCCAAAGAAAGTTGGACATACTTGGATGAGTTTCAGTTGCATTTTCCTCCCTGATTTCTTACTCTCTTGTTCTGTTAAATGTTTTTAAGTCTTTTTAAACGCAGCTTATCTGTTGTCATGATGTAACATACCAATTTAATTATTGTTTTATCAGATGGAGAATTAGAATCACAGAGTCAAAGAAACGAGTGGATTCCTCCGTTACTAATACCTAATCCTCTTTGTACAAAATTGATGAACGAATATGTTTATTATACTCGTGTTTTTTAACCAGTTATTTTAGCAAAAACCAGAACCTGTCAATGGATCTTGTTGTAATAAGTAAAAACCTGTTGAAATAGTTCTTTCTCACTCAGAATTACAGCGTGATCTAAATGTTTTTACTGTATTACCCTTACTGCGCCCAGACATGAACATCATTATAAATCTGCAGATAGACCTGAAAAGAGAAATGCATCAAAGACCGACCACAAATCTCCCAAACTAGAAGCTTAAGAACAAGAGAGCGATTGAACAGGAAGTTTCAAAGTATTGACCACACAGAGTGCGGATTTTAGAGGTTTTTACAATAACAGATAATGTGACAGGAGAGACCTAAACCTTGGCATGGCATTGTACGTGTTGAGTTCTGCAAGAGGCAATAAACAGTTTTTACTCAACAGGTGGCATCAAACAAAACCACATGAATCTATATAAATGTTACAAAAGTGCCTTTCAGTCCTTCTTAATCTCAGTAATTCTGGTAGTCAACTGCAAATGTCTGCAGAGATGCACAAGCCAACATATAAAAACATCAAAGCTACAACATTAGGATATAAAAATGAGATAATATAAGTGAGACATAGTGATGCTGGATGGTAGATTTAGTCAGACTTAGACACAGGCGGGTTTGATATTGAACATGAATATCAGTGCACAAAGCTAACAAACGGGCCTCTTATGATTTAAAACTCCCCCTTTAAACATTTGCAGCATCACAAAAGATTGAAACGCAATTAAAAACCTAATTAGTGTTTGCAAAATGCATGCAAATAGTCTCACTGAAACTGTGCAAAACCAAAACTCTCAAACAACTAACAATCATACAGCTGGAGCCAGAAATGGTAGAAAACATTTTAATTGGTAAAAACAAGAGCAGAGTAAAAGAGACAATTCTCCGTTTGGACACCAGTGTTATAACACCATGACTGATGTAGTAGTGTTGCTTCTTATGGCATGAAATTTATACATTAAGTTCATGTGGTTGGTAAAAATGGCATCAACAAATATCACATCAATCTGAATGACAAAGTAACTCCAACTGGATATTTCCTTCGGAGCATCAATAGTGATTCCTACTTACATTTAAAGATATTTTCTTGATTCATTTACAGTCACTCTGTACAGTAGAAATGGATTACAGCTCAGATAGAATTGCAGCTCAGGTCTGCATGTTTTTTTTGTTTGTTTTTTTTTAACAAAAGACAAAATTCTGTTTCTAGTCTATAAAATGCAGCTTTTTAGTCACTGAACTCAAATGTGTTCATCCCTCAGATACAACAATGAAATGTGAGAGCATCTGTAAAAAATGCGCCCTCATGATTTACTGTATAACAAATATGTGTATCAAAAGTCCTTAGAGTCCTCTGCACATGCAGTTTTGACCTCAGGAAGGCTTTCAGTCTGTTTCTGCTGCTTCTGGAGACAATCTTCAGTGACGAGACCTAGCTTATGTGGAGCATCGTTAACAGGCAGATCTGTTTTTTTCTGCTGTTTTTAAGTTCAGCTTAGCGGGCATGAATACACAAAGATCCTCGGAGTCCATTGACGACCTGCAGTCGACCGTCCTGTGCCTCTTTGACATTTCAGCCGTGTGACATAACTCAATAACCTGAGTGTGACCTCCTCCAACTGGCAGACGCCAGCAGCTCACACAGCAACCAGACATCACAAAAAAGGTACGAATGAAAAAGGAAACTTCCCTGAATGTTTGCAAGTCTACGACTAAATGACCCACCCCAAAAGCATGACATCTTTATTGTCCCACAATATAATTATCCAGGAGCCAAAAATAAACAGAATATAAAAACTAAAAAAAAGGTTGACCACCAACAAATCTGGGCAGTAAATTAAAAAAAAAGTGCATTGCTTCAAGTATGTAAACAAAACAATTTCTTTAAAGGGAAATTTTTCTGATCATGTGCAGTGGCTTCTGAAGTTTGGCACACATAAACACACCCATTCACTCAGAGAACAATGTGCACACACTCCTTCAGAGGATTGTGATGATCAGGAAAGGGGATTCCTTCTTTTTCCACTTTTTTTTTTCTTTTTTTTTCCTCGGGGAAGTCTGCTGCTCCTGGTTTGCAGTCACTGTTGAGGAAGGAGGCTCTATGACCTGCAAAGACACACCCCTCCGTCAACGAGGTCACATGGAGGTGTTGCAGTGGCTGCTGGGAAAACAGGATGGCGCAAGGAGATGGAGGCGGGTGAAGTCGAGATAGATGGCGTGCGTTGGAGACGAATGCAGCACAACACAAGAAAGAATACAAAATAAATCAAAATAAATATGCGAGATGATGACACACTTACAAACACACACCCTCGGACACAGACAGGCTGGTGACTGATGCTAAAATGATGCACCAATTTGAAGACAGTGATCCTAATTGTTTTTAAATGAGGATCAGAGCTTCATGGGATAAAATTAAAGAATAAGAATCTATGATTTTTGGAAAGAGAAAAGGGGCAAAAAAGGTTCATTAGTAACTATCATTTATATGTTTTCTGTTAATATAACCTACAGCATTGAAGGGACTTTAAAGTATATTTTGACATATGTTATTAAGAGACACAAATACATGAGTACGTTTCCATGACAACAAATGAGCTCATTTTCAACAATAAAAACTGTAGCTGAAGTTTGGCTACCACAGATGTATACATAATACATTTATATTTTTGTATTATATCTGTACTTTGCAATATTGGGCTCTGTAGTTTTTCAAGTCGATGAGGATAATTGATTTGGGTCAAGTTGGCTCAGGAAAGTACAAGAAATCTGGAGTGGCGAGCCCATAATAAAGAAAGTCTGCGTGACCGTGAAACTGGAACATCTGTATTCTGCATGAGCATCAAAGATAAAGCAGACAAATTCTGAACTGTTCCTTTAAGAAATAAGGGTGCTCAGCAGATGTTACAGTAAAAAGTCTTGCGTAGTTAGACTGTTTAGGGACAGTGCTGTCCTCATGTGGCTTCACATTAAGATTATCATGTGAAAATGAGACAGATTACGAGCAATGAAAACAACAATCACTGAGGACGGTAGGACAAACTGTTATTGACAGACAGCTGGACTGAATGAGACACTGGCATAACAACAGTGGAGACACTGAGGCAGTAAACATTTACGTTTTAGTGCTGATTTTTTATTGTTTGTGATGTACTTGTCTGAGTCTGGTGTTTTGTGTCAAAGCTTGTGCTCATACTCACTCAGATCCTGACGAGTCACCGTCCACCGTACCGGCCTTGATGCTCAGGGCGACGCCGTTCAGCTGCTCAGGCAGGCTGGCTTTAGCTGGGCCAGCTCGATTATCGCTGGAGGAGGATCCCTGTGGGGATGCTGACCCTGGAGCACTTTCACACAGTTCACTGTGGATGCGATGCGGACCGTTCCTCTCCACAATAGGAGACAGCTGCTTCTTCTTAAGGATCCCTGGAGAGGACAAAAGCAAGATGATTTCTCAAACCCAGATGTAAGGCTTGAGTTACTTTGCTTAAAAACGTTTAATCTATTTGTTCTTAGTATTCATTGGCTTTGGGCTGAGCTTTACCTCTATGAGGGTGGGTGCTGAGGATTGGGAGGGTAGGCAGCAGCATGGAGTCCTGCGACCTGTCGTCTGATAACGTCCGGATGCTACGGCCGAGGATTGGCTCTGAAATTTCCATCTTCATTCTCTCTACACCAGCAAGCTCACCATCACCCACTACTGCTGCGTAATCTTCAGGCCAATACATCTTACTCAAACTGTTGTCTGCAAAATGCAAAGTGGAATGAATGAGACTACTTTTTTTTTTTTAAACAGAAAATGAACCAATGCTTTAAAAAAAACAGACTGCTAAATGTAGCTTTTTCATAAGTTCAATAATGACCAATTCTCTCCCATTACTGCTACTTTCTCCCAAATTCTCCTTATTCTTCATCAGATGTATTTGCTCAAGTTCATTGATCTTATATGTATTATTGAGTTAATTGGCCAATGAATCACTCCTAAGATATCTGCTGTGCTCCACTACCCTTCCTTCCTCTTTCCATCTCCATCTGAAGCCAGAGGAGCCCAGTTGATCCAGTTAACAGCATGTTAGCGGTCTGCCCTCTCTTGTGTATTTTTATCAGCTATATTGTTAAGTAATTTACGCTGAATTAGAGAATAATGATGTAAGGAAATATTAGTAGATTTCTAAATAGCCTATTGAAATAGAATTCTGTTTTAATGCTGCATGTATTTAAACTCTGCTGAATGCCTCTCATGTCTGACTGAAAGACAAGTTACTGCTGACAAAGTAAGAGAGAAGAAACCAAGTGGGAGTTCTGTGATTACAAGCAGTCATGAAAACTATAGCTTTGCATACATTTAAATATGAGAAATGTGTTCAATAAAACCCTTTTCTATTTACAGTAAAAGGAACAGAGGAAGGTTAAAGTCCCATGATGGCTCAGCATACATGCTGGGCTGAGCCCAAACACTTCACAGCGTGACTGTAATGGAGTGATGACATCATCATCTTTACCATGTGGCTGGGGTCTCTTTGCACCATTGGACGCCAGATTTTCCCAGCATTCATCTGGGTGGAGGGGACCCTCCTCATCTTCGCTGTCAGAGGAGTGTGTGGAGGCATAGGAGCCGCTCTGGTCGTCCTCCAGAGACAGATCGCTGTCTGAGTCACTGTCATGTTCTACGGATCAGACAAGGATAACGTGAGTCCAGGGACAGCAACTCATGTAACTCATGTGACGTAAATTATATATAATACAAGATGACGCTACCATCCATGTGCTCCTTCGTTTCATGGAAGAGCGACGTGTGGTCGTTGAGAGCGATGTGCGCCTGGCTGTTATTTAATCCATCGTCCCTGAATGGAAAGATGAGTTATTTTACCGTTTCTCCTGTTGCTCAGTCTGACCTCACAATACAATCATCTAATTCTATAAATGATTTCCTCACCGGAGGACAAATGGCACATAGCTCTGCTGACTCTTGCCGCTCTGCATGGTGCCGTTCAGAGACACACTGGAGTCCCCAAAGGGGAGGTGGTACAACCTGCCGTCCATGTAGTTTGTGTTGGATTTATAGCTCTGGAAGCACAGGTGAGAAAATTATGTGGAGTGTGAGATTAGGTCTGCAAACAACAAGTAGTGTCTCTGTCTCCGACATCAATCCTGACCATGGCTCTTGCATAATGAATTACATTAAGCTTAAGAAATCTAATGAATGTTTTTTAAAGAATTTGAATTTATCAAAGGTTTTAGTGGTACTTAAAACACAGCTGCACTCCACATGAGCGGAAAGCATTTCCTCAATGTTTGAGCTGACAAACTCACAGAAGCCTTGGATTTGATCATGTGATCTGGGCGCTTGCGGCTGCAACAGTACTTCATAGCATCCCTCGCCTCCTTATTGAAGACGATGCGGAAGAAAAAAACAAAAGGACCCTGCAAGACAAAAAGGAGGAATAAATCTGTAGAAATCAGCCTTTCTAGCTGGTCCAAAGTGAAGTGAGAGGCTCACCTGCACACAGTTGAAGCCAGCGAACAGGTAGTGGAAGATGATCATGTCACTGTTGACTGAAAGAAGTGCTAGAAAACATGTGGCTGAGACCAAGAAGAGGACGCCACCTGCAGTTTTCAGGCCTGAGCTGAAGGATGGAAATCACACGGAGGAATAATTAGCAAGAAACTGAAGAATCATAAACTGATCTGAAGATAGATTGTACTGGATGTAATGTATTATATCCAACAAACAGGCATCCCTGCATACTGAAAACATGCAAAGCAACAGACATTTTCTGTAAAAGATTATTGTTAGTATGTAATAAATCTCTTTAAATGCATAACCCCTTCATTATCATAATTATTCTTATTAAAGATGAAAAAATGTTTTTTTTTCTAAGCGATTGTAAGTGCATCTACTTGATATTTAATCAAATTACTTCCAAGAAGTTACTCTCCAGCACAGTATATGACACTGAAGAGAGGGAGGAGAGGATGCAACACAAATCCAGCAGCACCAGCTCATTACTTTTATATTTTGACCTCTTTTTGCTGTTGTCAAGCTGGGGGACATTATTGAGCTATTTCTAGAGTGCATAAAAGACAACATTTAGATTTGATACCACAACTATTATTTTCCAACAGAAATCCCATCATCGTGTCCTTTATGCTTGAATTTAATACAATTTTAAAGAAGTCTGAACAATTTTTCATAAGAGAAAACTGCAGGGCTGGGACACTCACACACGAGGCTCCTTCTTCTCAATGCTGTGATGTCTCAGTGAGCAGGAGGCTCTGGATGACAGGATGTACAGGAAGACGTTCATCTGTGGACGCAGCATCAGACTAGATCACTACTTACAGGACTTTCCACTACTTGTGAGAGTTTGTGACAGAAGAAAATGCTAAATAATGTGAAAAACAGTGAAACATCAACTTCAACCAGTGTTTTCTTTTTAAATGTGTGATAGAAACACTCACCGACACCACCATGGCGATGGGTCCAGCAAAGCTCCAGATCAGGGTATCATACATTGAAAGCCAACAGAAGTCGGGGTTCCCGTAGCCTTCTGGGTCCAGTCCCACTGCCAAACCTGAACAAAAGCCACAAAAACAGACAGTATAACCACACTCAGACATGTGGGTTGGCTTGTTCTCCTTCTTGTCAGCTTTCATCTTTAATTACTGCTAACTTCAGCTTAAACTAGTCGACATCCAGATGAGGCACTGACATTATACAAAAACCAGCTGATTGAAGGTTGAAGTATTGAATTATGATTTTAAAATGTTATTTTCCACATTTCCTTTATTTCATGACAAGCTTTCTTGATGCCAGCGCAGTCAACTAACTGTTTCAGAATGATTTATTAAATTGTGACAACAAGGAGATGCTTTTGTGCTACAACAATGAAAATTTGAACAAGAGAAAAATGATCATTGTTGTAATATAATCTGAATTTAACTGACTTTCTAAAAACAAAACTATGCGATAGGAGCTTGTATGAGCATAGGCACACTGGCAGGGACATTATTGTAGTTTTTAGGGATATAATGTGGGTCAAACCTGTGATGAAGGCAGGAACTCCCCAGCCAATCAGGTAGTAGAATCTCATGGGTCCATAGTTAATGTCTCGGACTTCGCAGATCATGCGGTACACATGTAAGCCCTCCAGAAAAAGCCAGGAGAAGGAACAAAGGTAGAAGAAGTGCAGCAGGATCGCGATGACTGTGCAGAGAAACTGCCGGAGAGAGGAAAGGTTAAACGTTCCGAGCTACTCAGTTATCAGGAGGAAAGGAAGGAGGCAAAGCCCACAGGGTGATTACCGGGTTGTCAGCCTGGTTGATGCCCAGGATGAAGATAAGCTCGGAAAAGAAGAGTGCCGTGGCTCCGTTGTTGATTATACTCGTTTTGTTGCATTGCATTGCTCTCAGGCACAAGAGGAAGATTGTGGTGAGGAAGAGAAAGCCCAGTGTCACACCTGCTGTGCTCCATGTCAGGATTTTGATGGGCAGGATCTCTCCGTTCTGATACAAACATATTTAGCAGATCAGACACACAACAGAGGGGAGATATTTTGTGCTAAATGAAGTCCTGAAGTGGCTCACCTCCCTCCTGGAGATATCCATCATCACAGCAAAGCTGGTCATGTGATAACACTGGCAGCTGATGTGGGTGCTGTTTCTGAAAACCACCTCACAGCCTTTTGCCGACCAGCCACCATTTCCAGCTCTGTGGTGTCACAACAATCACAGAACAACATGAGACCAGCTCAGCTTCATGTGTGTGAGTGTGTGTGTGTGTGGCCTTTTACTCACAGTATGGTGTGATTCCAGAAGACACAGATGGGTTTGGAGCGCTCCTCAGTGGTGATCAAGCGGAACTGCACATTGATGGGTTTGTCCAGCGTGTGCTGCAGCAGCTCATCATTGTCGTGCACTGTGATGCTGACCACCGGTGTGTTGATGACCGGACGCTTCGGCACTCTGCCAAAAACACCACAAAAGAGATTTTTTTAATCTCTTTTTATTACCTCAGTGTATGAAACCAGAATTTAATGTGAACATTCTCTGGTTGTAGAGTGTGTGTGTTGCACCAAAGTGACTGATTAGTTTCATTTATGAGGGCAGAACTTAAACTGAATGAGTCTTCTCACCGCAGACTTCTCTTGTCTGGATCGTAGCTCTCTGGCAACAGCGAGGCGAGGCTGTGGAAGATGATCACGCTGGCGATGGCGTCCTGCTGGCCTTCATCAGGGTGCCGTCTCTTCCTGTTAGCCGAGCGGTTCCTTAGCGAGGTCTCCGGGAAGACATCCAGGTGTCTGTGGCCCTTAGTGTCCACCGGTGGTTGAAAGACTGAATCGGGGAGGGTGACGACTGTTTCCTGGTCTGCAGGACGCGGGCCTCTCAGAGACTGGTACCGTGGGAGTTTGGCCCCAGCGAAATTCATCTTTTTCAGGCGGTCCACAGAGATGACTGCAACAACAAACACACAGGTAGGGTCAGATTGTTGGCAGGGATGCTCCTTTAATGCTGAGAGAAAAGATGCTCCAGATTTGTCTGTTTCAGTTTGAAACTTTCATAGACAAAAATGTCTTTGGATGTAACTATTTTCATTAGGGGTGCACAATAATTATGGGCCGATAACAGGTAATTATTAAGACGTCCCAATGAGTCCGATATCACTTGTCCTGATAATATACTGCTATAGAGATACTGCGATTGAAGAAAGAAAGCTGCTGCTTCACAGGGGAGACCCCAAGCTGCTTCCAAACCACTTCCCCTTCTTATTTTAGACACTAGCTATCCCATACAGTTGGAATTTTTACAATCAGACATGAAAATCCCAGTTTTAAGCTTGAAAAGTCTTTTTGGGATGGTTAATAGCTTTGATATCATGATTATGTATGTTTGTGCGTAATTGGTTATCAGTTATTGGTATCAGCCTTTAGGAGCTGAAATGTTTTGGTTATCGGTATCGGTTTGAAAAAAAAGTTATCATGCATCCCTAATTTTCATCATTTTTGAAAGATTTTATTTGTGATCAGTTGTATTTATTATGTGATTGTTACTACAGTGAAGCTGCTGACTTGTGCAACATCAAACATGTCTGATTTAGGAAATTTGATGTTAGGTTGTCATTAAACACTCACCTATGTTTGGTGTGACGATGGTGAAGGGACTCAGGTACGTCTTCCTCATGTTCTGTGCCAGTGCGTTTGCGTATTCTTCAAAGTGGCGCAGGAGCGCCGCCGTGCCGCCCTCCGAGTGTTGGATGAGCTCCCAGTGTGGTCGTGTGTCTGCAGACAGGATGGCGCTGCCCACGCGGACCAGATTCTGTCAGAGAGCAGCGAGAGTTCAGCGTGACAGGATGTCACAGCAGAGAGGGAAGTGAAGTGTGATGTGTTCCCTGCAGATACTACATGAAAGGCTGTGATGTCCAACCAGGCAGAAATTCTGTTTACTGCGTGAACCACAATGATGTCCTGCTCTTTCTTCGTTTTAATGCTGCATTTTACAGATTTTGTGTGTGCGTGAGTTGTCATGTGGACATTTACCTCAGTGAAGTGGACGTCCTGTGTAGCTGTGAGGTTGAAACCCTGCTGGCTGCTCTCGTGCTGCAGTAGACTCTGTATGAGCCGGTAGACCACTTTCACATCACTACCGTAGAACTTCTCAGTGTGCAAGGTGGCGTTGGCCAACATGGCTGCTGTCTGCTGCACATTTCCAGAATCGAGGAGCGATATGTTGCGGGAAAAGCTTTCAGACTGGAGAAAAAAGGAAAATCAAAGAACCATTTATTAACTTTAATGCTGTTTGTTTCTTGGATAAACTGTAACAGCAGGGACTCTGAAGCAATCATTTTATTTCTCTCCACCCTAATAAATAAATAGTTAATTCCCAAACTGACAGAGAGGAGTTACACACCAGGGCTTTCAGCTTGATGAAAGTAGCTGAGGTACAGTTGAAGAGATTGGGAGGCAGCCAGCCCTTGTGCTCGTCACAGTGTCGGATGGCTGTGCCTAAAAAAAGGAGGAGACACGGTCTTCACATTAGAGGTAAGAAGCAGAATGCAGCCAAAAGGCAGCTTGAGGCAAGTTCCATATACTGCTGTTATTATATGGTAATTTGATAAACTGCCAAAAAACCATCATACCGAGAGTCCCTTTGGGACAGGGAATGGCAGCAGGGAGACCAAACTTAGTCCTTGGCCACCATATTCCAGCCTCAATGGCCTGAGGGCAGCTGTCATAGATTACTGAGAGAGGAGGTGCAGAGATGATGATGATGAGAAAAATTCAAGATTCTTTAATATAGCGTGTATATGTATCTATAATGAAACAGGAATTTGATATTAGGCCGTTTCAGTGACTGTAAGTTATGCATCCTGACCTTCGCAGCCGTTCAGAGACACCTCTGCAAACGGGTTGTCACAGCGGTCACACTGACGTCCGATGACGCCGGGTTTACACTGACACTGGCCCGTTTCTCTGTCACAAGCTCTGGAGAAAGAGCCGACTGGGTAGCAGTCACACAGCAGGCACGTGTCGCTGCCTTCCAGACGGTAGTGGTTGTCCTGGAAACAAGACGTGAGAGACAGCTTTATAGGGATAGCCTCCCTCATTTTTATACATCTGCCAAATTTCCCACCTGAGACACAACGAATGCTTCAACTGTCCAAAAATACTGGATTTTTCTCAGTGTGCCCTGCCGGTTTTTTTTTTTTCCTTTCTTTTTTTTTAGGAAGAGCTGTGCTCCACTGCCATATGAAGTGTACCACCAAGCATCAGCACACTATATTTATATATATGCTGTATAATTCTGCTGCAAGTCAGAGCGGCACTGACTGGTAGCTCTGACTGAAGGTGATTTAAATGGAAAATATGGAAGCAGGATAAAATCTGTCTGTGGATTCTATTAATTCAACTTTTTTTTTCTGTAAATTTAACTGCTTAATGTGACGTAAAATTTAGCAAAATCAAAGGGAATCTGGGCATTATTTCATAGGATTAATTGGAACATAGAAAATCAAATCTGATCTTTAGATCAGAGTTTATACTGTTATCACATCTGTGTCCAGGCATCCGCAAAGCTGTCTTTTTGGGTTGCTGTGGCAACCGTATAAGTGCCAGTAGCAATGTAGAGATGTTGGTGGCACAGCTTTAAAATGTCAGGCTTCCCCCTGTAACACCAACAGTATATGTTGGGTTGTGATGCAGAAAAAATATTTTTCACATCTGGAAAAGCTTCATTTATATTTCATTTCAAATAAACTTAAATTTTTTCATGAATATTTGGAAGTGAATAACTGAAAGTGTGAAGAAACTCTTCATGTACATTTTTAATTTCCAAAAATTGAATTTCATGTTTTTAGGCTTTCTGGAGCCAATCTCACCTTACAGCGGCACTCTCCACTTGTCTTGTTGCAGTCAGAATCAAAACCCTTGTCTGTTGGGCAGTTACAGGGCCCACAGGTCTTGTGACCCCACCAACCTCTCGGACACGGCAAGTCAGTCCTGTGGAAACACCCAGTATGAGTTTATTTTATCTGCAAGGGTATGAAGCGTGCAGCACAGCACATGTAGTGTTTAACATGAATGTGGATATCTGAACTTTTTCTCGCAGTATCTTCCGAAGTAGTTTCTGGGGCAGTCACACGTATAACCGCGAGTGGAGCTTGGCTTCCTGGTGCATGTCGACTCGTGTTCACAGGGGTTTAGTGAGCACACGTCAGTGCAGTTGGTGCCGTAGTAACCTGCAGAGAAATAAAGCAGATGAGCTCTGAAATAGTCTGATTCCAGGATTTTGCAAGTGCTGGGATTAAAAAACATTATTAGCGTGTGGTTATTCCTGCAGACTGACCACTGAGGCAGGTGCAGGAGTAGCTGTCCCAGTCATCGCTGCAGTAGCTGTTAGCAGGACAAGGGTTAGAGCTGCAGGGATCTGGCACGCTGCAGCCCTGCTCCAAATTCACCTTCCTTGCCTGAGACAGGCTCAGAGCCCCACCGACACGCAGACCCTGCAGGGATACAATCACACATAAAACATCCTGATGTGAACCGACTGCATAAACTACACAAACTAAAAACCTCTTTAAGTCACAAATATTCTAATTGTCATTTTTATCTACTTATCAAAATGATCACAAATACTGGCACGCAGGGGGTTTATAAATGATACCAACCTGGATGCAGCCTCGGAAACCATGCTGAATTTTCCCATCAGGCCTTGCAAAGCCACCAATGCTAACAGTCTTTAGCTTGGAGTCCCGCAGCTTCCCATCTACCTCCATAGTGGCCTGAAGGGCAATATGAGAGTGAATCTAGAGCTGAAAACTTATAAAGATATGAACTCAAAGTAATTTGCAGTCACAACTCACCAGATAGAGCCCATGGTCTAAAGACAACACCGCCTTGTAGTGGCTTGCCGCTCCTCCCAGACTGCTGATATCCAGCTGCAGGTGATGCCAGTCTCCATCATTCACCAGCACTTCCTCCACACGGGAGAGAGTGGAGTCCTCCCCCCTGTGAAGCCCCATCAACACGCTTCCCCCTCGCAGCTGGATGGAGGAGATGGAGGAGACAGCATGGGGGAGATGGACAGAGGAGGATAGAAAAAAAAAGTTCAGACTCACACAGCTTACATAAACAGAGACAGTTTTATCGTGCACATTTCGGTTCAAAAGTTCAAACGCTGAACTCTGTACGAGATGTGCGGAGAATAGACTTAATGCAACATCAAAGAGGTGTCAGTCTAGATAAGCTCAAAGTATTGCAGAAAACAGATGATGCAATACTAGCGAGGTGAATGAATGAAGAGCGTCTTTTAAATTCTGTGTGCATTTAACCCGCTGACTTTCTCACCTGCAGTGTGAGATTGTACTTGAGGCCAGAGGAGATGTGAAGCAGCGTTGCTGTGGATTGACGGGTGCGGAACATGAGCTCTATGTGCCAGAGGACCGAGGCTGCCACCGCCTCCAGGTTGTTCCACTGCAACAGGCTGTTACCCTGGAAACGCAGGGGGTTGGCCATGACTACGGGAAATGGACAGAGTAAAAGGGATGATTAAAGACACAAAAAATACTCTGACTGAATAAAAAAGCTAAAAGGCAGAAGAAATTATGAAGAAAAATGAGAACAGAGAGTTTCTTGTGATGATGAGTTATGACTGGCAACCAGCAAGTCCGACGTGTTCTCGCGTCTCAGCCAAGTTATCACAGCTAAACTCTCACTTTCTGAAGACTGAGACAGAGACCCTCATTTAAAGAAAATGATTGACGCATTGGTACTTAGTGGGTGAAAAACACTATAAAAATGAAAATGAGGGTTGTTTTCCACAGATCAGTTTTTGTGGCTTCCATCTCTAACGTAAAAGCTTCATAATTTCTAAAATCAGAGAAAAAAAATTCTGTCATTTGTCTGCACTTTGCTGTCTGAATGAAAGGCTTTCTGTCTCTCTCATGTAAAGAAAGCAGCACAAAAGGACACTCCACCAGCATGATGTGCAGCAGTTTCCCTCTCATTAAGCTGTCGCTGTGTGAAGATCAAAATCAATGACTAGTAATGACAAATAAACCCGATGCACAGTAAATCTTGGCTGGAGACAGATGCAAAATGAGAAACTGCAAGTAACTTTCATTTCTTGTTCTAATTTCCTCCGAAAGACTCAATAATTAAAAAAAAAGTTGTTACGCTATTAATCCCTCATAAATATCTATAAATTATACAAATGATCAGTCAGACAATTATGGACAGGCATCACATTATGGCTACAGTAACAGGGGACTTTTTTCAGACTTTGCAATCATGAACAATAATCACAACAGCTATATTTTCTGATAAACAATAAATGCAGATAAGAACTGAGTTACAATCACATAAAAAAGAGGAAGATCTTCAGACTGAAGAAGCTGCTGTTATACTTTACACCTGCAGCATCTGTTCTGTCTCCCCCTTCTGGACGTGGAGGTAACTATAGAAACACTTCCCAAGACGACTGTTTTCTTCTTTATTTTCTTTACATACATCTTTTTAACTGAATCAGTCAATGCTATAGTTAATGGTGGGTGTGAGACAGGAAACACAACATGAAAACTCCCACAAGTTTTCCATTCTCTTGTTATGTGCTTCATATTTTATAAATCTTGCTTGTTTTGTCCTCCAGTATCCCTGCATTGATGAGACTCCTCCTTTATTTTCCTCACACTCCTGTGTTTTCTGACTCAGGAACTTGTCACTCAACTTGATCTGCAGTAAAAATACTGGTGGATAAATCATTTTCCTTGTATACTTCACATATAAACTTTTGTAAAAGTCTCTTCACGTCTCATTTCTCTTCTTCTGTCACATCTCAACTTTCTCAAAAGCACAAATCAGCGCTAACAGCAGCTGCAGCATTTCAGGTGGAACAAAAGCAAAACACAGGAGGAGACCGGAACATAAACATGAGCTATGTCTTCAAAACTTACAAGCAATTAGTCTTAAACTTGCTCAAAATCATATAAATAAGACAGATGATTTAATTCTCATCAGAGACTCTGATTCAGTGCTAAATCCGACATTACAACAGAGTTGATATTTTCTGCTTTTTTTCTTCTTCAGGCTATACAGGTCTCAGGTTTAAAGTCATTCCCAGAAAGCTTGTATCACAGATTTGACAAATACCAGTCAGTGTACTGCACACATCCGACTGTTTATGTCAGTCTGATGGATTCCAGCTCCTTGCCCTGCATTTTAGCTCACCTCTTTCGCAGTTCTGTCCTCCAAATCCAAGAGGGCAGTCGCAGCTGAAAGAGCCCCACAGGTTCACACAGGTGCCTCCGTTCAGACACGGGTTATTGTTGCAGAAATGTCGCTTGGCAGAGCATCCTGGGAGGGCGGGAAAGTAAAAGAATAATCTGTTTGATCTATCCAACCTCATTATTTCAACACAGAAGCAAAGAGTCAGAAGGTAATCAACTATTCATAGCAGGTAGAGCAATCATTTCCCACTGACTCTACCTTCCAGCTGTGCTCATTTAAAGTCAGTGTTATTTCCTCTGCTGCCTTTTCTCACATGGCTGAACTAACAGTAAACACTGCTTCACTGCAGAGAAATAAAGTTAAGCAGAAATAAGCGAGCAGCAAAGACGCGGCGTACCTGGCAGAGTGCCGTTGTTTACGATGAAGCTGGCCATGTCTATGTGTTGGTTGTCTATACGCAGGTTCTTCATGCAGCCCACAAACTGATGGCTGCGAACAGGAAAATCTTCTGGGAGTTTAGGTACTCCTCCGAGGAGCAGGGGGCCGGTCAGGTCCAGAGATCTGACAACACAAACCCACAGTCATGCTCTGCCCCAACCAAAAAAACATTATCAACACTAATGCACTGGAAGCAGGCATGAAAAATTCATCGCACTTTTTGCAGTGCTATTTTTTTCTCCTTGGAGAAAATGGATAAACATTGTAACACGGGGAAACAGTAGGGCTTGGATAACTCCCTGAGGATGAGAAACTTCATTTCAAAACAAGTTTACTTCTATTAATGAGGCAACTGCAAAAAAATCAACGATAATTACTGAAGTCAACATGAAAGTGAAGAAAATACATAAAGAAAGATAAAAGGGATATTTTCTAAAATCGTGTTGCAAAAAATTGAATTTATTTTACACTAATCTTAATTCTGCTGATATAGGCTTACTTTTTGGATCCTGACTGGCTGCCCTGAGCAGAGCAGGTGTAGTTTCCGATCATGTGACCGAACCTCAGCGCCACAGAAGTGTCGCAGTTATCCACGGTCACTACGACGACTTTCTGATCTGAGGGGCCTTGTGGCAGGCCGGCCTGGCTGAAGATCGGCTGTGGAGGAGACAAAATCATGAACCTCAAGATCAACTCTGCTGTATCTTTCTTCAGTTTCAGCTGGAAAAGTGATACATGGAGACGAAGTCTGATGTTTGTAGCTTCTTGTGCCGTTTAGCACAGCAGAGACTGGAAGCAGATTGTTTGAGATAGTCAATGACAAACATAAGAATTCCTAAAAGATCTATCAGCTTAAAGATCATAAAACACTGAGACGAGAACACTGCTATTTTTAACACTGTGAGGTATTTTTGGGTCTCTTCTTTAAAAAAAAAAGGACTAATAAAAGTGTGGAAAAACTTCTGTAGATCTCAGCTTGTCCCAAACTGTGTGTAGATCAAACACTTTCACTTTCAAAGTGGAAAACAACAGCTGAATAAATGATCCTTTGCATCAAATTCAGTTCAAATCACACACACACAGCAGAGGGGTCTTCTATCTCTAGGACCCAACCCCTGTTGACAAAGCATCTTTTTCATTGTCTGAGAAATCAATAGGGGGGAGTCACAAAAAGGAGGAGGGAACTGTGGGGGAGAGAATGATGATCCTGTCAATAAAAGGTTGTGACCTTTCTACACACAGGCCAGCTTCTCCGGGGTCACGCAGGGCTCATATTAACCTTAGTGTGGGTTCAAGCTGGTGTCGCGAGCTGAGCTGACCAACCCGGGCCAGTCAGCGGTCAGCTGGTCAGACGGGACTTAGACAGAATTAACTCTTCTTATATGCAGAGATAATAATAAGTGACATTACAGCATTTTACGGTCAAGATAGTCACTTCCTATGAAGTTAAATTAAAATAGATCCCTTTCAATCCAACTGACTGAGACAGGAATTATAATTTCCTGATTGCTCTGTGGTTGTGATTTCCATTGTCTTAGCTGTCTGATCTCTTAATTTAAAAGACACCCAGCTGAAGATAAACCGCTGAGATACCCTTGGCTGATGCAACGTATTTAGCAGCTCTATCAAAGCAGGTTTATTAAAACTAAACTCGCTATCAGCAGCGGATGTAATTTTAGCTCGAGGCACCTCTACAATTGAACTTCTCTCACATGATTTTCACATTGAGCAGATTAGATTAATTCTCTGTGAGCCTCTAGTAATGCATGTCTGTAACTGAGAGGCTGCAGTTGGTTAAATTCCTGCAGTCTTGTGATCGCAATGTGCCCAGTGTTAGTGATACGAATGAGACAGGGCCAATAATAGAAACCCCAAACCCTGCAGCAGAATAATCTGTCATCTTGCAACGCCTCACCTGAAACACCTCACAATATTTTGGTTTTTCACTGAGCTTCAGTAGGAAAAAAGAACTGAAAATGACATCTTGACCCTTCAGGGGGAAAAGCAACACAAGAACATGTAACATACAGAAGGAAAAAGGATGCAGTGAGAGGAACTTCACGACTACTCTTGCACCAAACACGCTCCAACATTTAATTAACTGCTGGGTATTTTGCAGATAATTATTTTGAATTGGACAAAAACAATGAATTAATCCAATAAAATTTTAAATTAGATCTACTGGAAGAAATTCAATATAATATTTATAACCATGTTTTCATTGGAGCAAAATTATGTAAAGAAAATGAACCGTTATGCTTCTCATTACTGTGGAAAAAGCTTTTTATATCCAGGAGCTGGTGTGTGAATTGAATTTTTGCTGGGTTTCAGAGATATCATCTTTTATAATCTGCCTCTGATTGGTTGACACTCATCCTAAACATCACTAATCTAACCCTTCAGCCAATCATGTTGAACTTTCCTACTCACGACAAATCAATACAGACACAATCCCAAAACACATTTGATAGAAACGAGCCTTGCAGTTGATCAACATGTTACTTCAGCATTTCTATCTGAGATTTTGCAGCACTTTCCCAAACTGGGACCAGTGCAATGCATGACTCAAGATGGCGAGAAAGGTAGTTTTTCTAACCTGTTATATTTTGGATGTCTCAGATTACCTAAATAACTATCTTTATGATTTTAGCTGATTATATATGAAATTATAAAGATCACACAATACCCCAGACAACAGATACAACAAATAACGCCCCACATAGAGCTTAAAGCTGATATAACTACTGTTAAAAGAGTGTACTTAATTCCAACTTTCTCAGAACCAGCAAGTTTTTAACAATGCAGGACTTTAAGCCATCAACACTGCTGTGGTAATAAGTAGGAAGAAAATTCACTGAAGAGGCTAAGTGAAACTGGCGTAATTTTATGTATAGTAACAACTCAGTAACAACTAACTGCAGTGAAGCCTGGCTTGCAAGATGAGTAGAGCAGAGTTCATTCAGTCAGTCAGCATTTACTGGAGACATCTAATGATGGAATTCTGTAGACTGTGGTGATGAAAGTAGATGCAGACATGGAATTCTTGTAAATGTTTCTGGGAAAATTTTGTATTCAGAGCCAAACAGAATCACAAGGTTGGGAATTAGGGCTGGGCGATATGACCAAAATCTCATATCACGATATAGCTAATATTATATCACGATAACAATATACTATACAATATAGTTTACGTATTTATGTATTCAGTATATACAAATATACTTCACAAACAACTGTTGTCTTTTTTATACCCAAACCACATCTATACGACAGAAGTCCCTCTTTTAGGTACAAGCCTCACAGTTTGTTGGCTGGTCATGTTGTTAAGAATTAGGGCGCATTCACAAAGCTTTTTTGATTCAAATCAGAGTTTGTTTGCTTGGAAAGTCCATTTCGGTTGTGAATACGCAAACAGACTGATCCGGAACAAACAAGCAGTCTTGGTCCGCCTACAAACGCAGGTCTCGGTCCGTTTCAAGTGAACCAAATACAGAAAGTGGACTACAGAATTGCTGCTTCCTGCATTTGGTTTAGCATGGCATTGTGGGTAAATGCTATGACAAACACACAAAAAGGAAAAGTTTTTAAATCCATCAAAAAAATTTGAAGTTTTTTCCCCTTTTCCCCCCCCCCCCTCCTTTTCTTTCCTCCCCTTCCCCTTTTTTTCTCCGATTAATTCTTGGAATTTAGTTTTTTTCTATTAGTATATAAAAGATATTTTTTACCTTTTATTTAAATTTTTTTTTTCTTAGAACAATGTTTAACCGGAGTTTTGGGGGTTTAAGCTTCAGGATCTCCCTATTTTTCGTTACTCGCAACGCAACGCAACGTTAACCACTACGCTATCCACTCCCCATTCTTATCCACACCCCATAAGAATAAGACACAATAATATAAGTAAGCTGTAGGCTTCATTTGAGCTGGGCAATTGGCCTGAAATCAGTATCACGATACAGTATATAGAGCAGTTTACCTTGGTAAAAATAAATAGATGATAACTCGTTACAGTCTGGATGGGGTAGAATCACGTGACTACAGAGGTTACATGTCGCTCAGCGTCTTAAAGCAACATGAGCACAGCCTGACTACTGTATAAACAGCCAAAAACAACTTTTCTTTTCATTTTATCAAAACACAGAATATACCGACATGGGCAAAACGACGTTAGTTATTGCTGCAGATTTTGGTATTGGTAAATTTTCGGTTTATGGCCCAGTCCTAGGTTTCACACACTTAGTTTACTTTGAGCCACCTTTCATGAATGTCACACAATCTTTGGTGCTTTTGTATTTGTGCTTTTACCAAAGTAAAAAAACATCTCAGCAGTTCTTCCACATATAGGGATAAAAGTGTAAAATGGCGCATACTAGTAAACAACATAAACAGATGCATAAAACTGTTAAACAAAAGAGAAAGTGAAGCAGAGATGGATTTAAATTAAAATTCTGTCCACACATAGAACTACAGATGGAGCAGGCCCTCTCAGCATGAGGAAATAAATGCTGAGAAATGTCAGTGAGGATGCTCAGGGCAATATGTCTTGTCCTGAATGTAAACAGCTTACTCATTGGGAGCTTCCTAATTATTCTCCTGGCTGATGCGCAGCCAGCTTCTTCCAGACAGACAGGCTGACTCACTTTAAAAAAGGTGAGTGGTGAAATATGAAGATCAAGCCATTGTATGCATTTCCCATGAATATAGTTAATGTTTTTAGAGGAGCTTAATTGATGGTACAGAACAGCACAGGCCCTGTTATGGAGCGCCTTTCCCACAAGAAGTCACAATAAGCTGTGAAACTCTTCATCACTCAGTGCTGAAACGTTCAAAAAGCAGATCCAGAGGCTTTTGCTTTGCAGCTTATACTCTTCAAGGCCAATTTGTTACAAATTTGTTGATGATGAAACAAGCAAACATCTTGTGTGAACTGCCAAAGGTGAAATCATCTGACATGCTCTTTTCCACGGTTTTTCTCTTTGCTGTGAAAGCTCTGAAGCAGGCAGTGATCCAGCTTGGACGCTCCTTTCACTGACCTCTGCTGTCATCAGTCACGGCTATTGACTCTCCAATAATGACTGTCTGTCAGGACGTCTCTCTGCTGCACAAAACACCGTCCTGACAGAGCTGATTGGAAAGCACATATTTGCTCTTCAGCACATTAAACACCACTCTCACTCGCTGCTACAGGGGGATTATGGGAATATGAGTTTCCTGTCACACGGGGTGACAAAAGTGCAGGCGCAGGAGGAGCATGGCAGCAAGCAGCATAAATATGGGACCTAAGATTGACTAGAAAAACCATAGCAACAAGAGAGGTCGGCCCTGAAGCGCGGCATCCCTGCTCAAAGCCCGAGTCAATACTTCTCTCGGCTTTTCTTTACCCTTCTTTCGCTCCTCTCCTGCTCGGCTTTTCTGTCCTCACTGAAGAAGAGAGAGAGGGAGAGAGAGGGGCACCTTCCCCGGGGCCGCATCATTCACTGCCCATGGTCCCAAAGGAAGAGAAAGGCATACACAAAGGCAGCGGTCATTGCCATTCTCCACAGTCCCCCACTATCCTGAAAGCCACATTTCAATCTAGAATGCCCCCTCCCCGACTCACCCTGCCCCACCCCCTGCGGACAGGGACGGGTCAGAGTGGGCCACCATGGGATACCTCCAGAGGGAGGAGCCATGTTTCTACCTCAGCAGCTCACAGGATGTGGAATATGAGAGGAGGACAAAAGAGGGTTAGTTCAGCTGGAGGAAACTCCAGACACTTCTGGGATGTCTCATGTCGAAACATGATGTTTTTACTGCTCTTAGTACACTCATCTACCAGCAAAGCAAATTTAACTGTACAATGTTTTAATCTATACTCATGTACACAAGCAGGGAGCCTAAAACACCAAAACACAAAATACAAAGAAGTTATAGAGGAACAAATCATATGCTCAGATTCATTTAATGCAGAATAAATGTATATATGTATATTATGTATATATACTGGATATATTTCCTGACTGTACAGTCATGGAATAAATTAAGAGACCCCCTTGTTTTCTCATATTTCTTGGTCATTTTAATGCCAGGTACTACTAAACGTACACTTGTCTGGACAAATATAATGATCACAACAAAAATAGCTTATAAGACTTTAATTTAAGAGCGGATATCTAGCCACTTTACATGCAACCAAGTGATTTTGGTTATTAAGTTCTTACATCAATAGCTATGGCATTGTACTGCCAAAAACAGCTTTTAGGCATTCTATATTTTCTTTTCTGTCTCTTTTAGTCAAGTGATTCACACCACAGTTGGTACTCGACTGCATAACCATTATTTTTGATGAAAAGGGTGGTCTCTTGATTTTTTTCCATGGCTGTATATACATACACACATGTATGATGTATGATGAAAGCAGTTAACTCCGTTTTTCCACAATGGTGTTTGTCTGTTCTTGCAAATGAACTCTTCATATATACAATCTGTATAATTAAATATCATCAATTTATGTTTTTTTACTAAAAAAAAAAAAAAAACAACCTTTAACTTATATGCCATGAAAACAGCTGGGGACCAGTTTCACAGAGATGTGCATCTGAACTGATACCAGTACCTGTTCTCATGAATATCTGAAACTATTTTTATCGCACTGGCAGTCACACTTGCAGTGAAAGTGGCAGGTTGAAAAAGCCACAAAAGACTCAGCAAACCATTAGATGTGGGTTTTTGTACCAGTGTGATTAATGAGACTTTAATGTCTGCAAGCAAAGAGTCAACAAGTTTTCATCCAACACTCAACAAGATTCTCCTCTTCATCACTTCTTCTGGCTTAAATCTGACATGGTCATGTCATCATACATACTGAATAGAAAATGTGCGCTGCAGGAGGGTTGCCTGGCAACATCTTTATGATGCAAAGTGACTTCCTCAATAGACAAAAATGTGACATTCTGAGTGTGTGTGTGTGTGTTCTGGGTGGGAAAGTAGCAAGAGGGTACAACAAACAGCCCTATACATTCCTGCACTGATTGAGCTGTTGAGATATTCTTATAAAGAAATGTACCAGTTCAACATATTTAGTCCAATCTGAGCATGTCTGGATAAACAATGTCTTCCCATTCTGACCCCCCTCCCCACGCTTCTGTCTTGTCTGAGTCTTTTCCTCTGTCAGAGTCTATTTGGCACGTTGGCTTTCTTCCAGATCATCAGCCTGTCAGCAGTGATTTTTTTTTAGTCTGATAGAGCAGCCGCACTAAAGAGGTGGAACAACTAACTTACACAGCTCACAGTTTCCTGTCTGCACTCTGGTTTATACCCACTAATGTCAGTCCTCTAAATAATTCTTAAGACCACAGTGAAAGAGTGGCAGATAGCAGTTATCTCTACAAACAATACCAGATACTGTACAGCCTGTGATATGCAACGGATGAAAACTGTGACCTAATAAATATATACAGCATCTTTACTTTAGTATCACCATGCATCAGAAAAAGAACACAGCATCAACTTCCAACACTCAACTACATCTCTATAATTCTTTTGCAAAAAAAATCCAATAAACAAACAAAAACCAGTCAAACAAAAGATTTACACTACTCACAAAAAGTTAGGGATATTTGGGTTTTTGCACGATGTCAGAATAAACCTAACAATAAATTGTTTGAGATGGAGGAATTACCACATCATAGTTTCAGTTAAATATCCAACATTCATGATATAATATCAATAAAGTGTGAACATTTTACATTTTCCTTGAATTATAACCAAAAGCTGAATATCCCTAACTTTTTGTGAGTAGTGCATTTTCCACTTTTTATGTTCATCCAATAAATTATTGGTACTCAAAAGGCAACTTTCTGTTTAGAAACACACAAACCCTGATAGCGTGTGTGGAATAAATCAAACTGAAACAATACACATCTCTTAAAAAAGTTCTCTCTTTTAATTGTTAAATTTCTATGAATCTGAATCAGGTGTCAATCTTTGGCAGAAACCACAGCTCAGTCTTTCATTCTGAGCAAATTGGTTATACAGTCATTTCTAAATATCTTAGTTTCAGAGGTTTTCTGGACATGAACTGCCATTTTTAGCAATGGACAAGCTGCCTGTTTGCTTTCTTATCCTCATGATAACCATACAGACATAAGGATGACGATTATTTCATCTAATCGTTGAGAAAAATGTGAAGTGTGTCTTTCTTCGGATGAGGAATTATTCCTTTAATCCATTATGATTGCAAATGTGTAAGTTCCCACTCACCTTGTTGTAGTAGTGAACCTCCACAACGTGCCACCGGCCATCGCTCACGCCTCCCAGGATGAACGGGGAAACTGTAGTCTTGGTTTCTCCTGGGAAACAACAGATGAAGTGAATGACTGAAGACTGTAAAAGGATGAGAGTAGGACATTTAACCAGAAGGAGAAAAAGGAACGAAGTGTTCAACCTGCAGAGAAGGTGAGCTGTATCTGCTCACTGATGATCTCCATGGCGATGAAGTCGTGCTTCTCGTTGAAGCGGCCATTGTAGAGCAACAAACCATTAGATTCTTTGGTGGCAAATCTGAAAAAGATTAGTCTGAGATTATTTTTGCTGCTGTAGACAAGATGCAGATCTGCTGCTGGCTTCTCTGAGCAGCATCTCATTTAACTCATGAGCGGAGGTGAAAGAGAAAACTGTTCTCGGGTCAGATGCATGAAGATCTGAAATCATTGTTGGAAATCACAGATGCTGCATTCTTGAAGTTAAAGAGAAAAATGATCTGACTTGCTATCAGCATGAATTACTGCACATGACACGAGCAAGCTGCAGATCCTTGAAGATACCAGGAATGCTAACAGATATGTTGGGGTTGTTTAGGTAGAAGTAACACATGCTGCCATCCAGATGTCTTTTTCCCCTAAACCTTTTACATTTATAACAACATGACTTCATATACAGAGTACAGGGGCTGAACTGGCTCATCTGGACCTGCCACCTATCTAAAAAATGGTCCAAAAAGAGCTCTTGAAATGTTAAACAACTAAAAACCTACATCGAGCATGAACAAATACATTCCCTAGTTTTCAAAATTTCATGCCCTTTATAATGGCAAGCATGAAAGTTTTAGTAAGGTGTGATCTCAAACAATTTTACTGCTGGAGAAAAAAAACTGTGTCAGCATTATTAATATGCAATGACAAAAGCTCCAGATAAAAACAGTTTATTCACTGCATTTATCATGAACCTCTTCTCAAGACTGTTGCCATGATTTTACATAAATGTGCATTCAGTTGGCATGAATGGGATCATGGCTCACTTGGGATTTGTTGACAGTTAAAACAGAATAACTCCAGTCTTTAACGATAACAAAGAACACAACAAATGATACATTGAGTAAAATAAGCGTATGATAGCAGTCATGCGAGAAAAAGAAGAAGTGTAGAGGTCGGATTTGACCTATTTAAGAACATCTGTACTTTTCTCTCACTTTCCCCTTGCAGGAGTGAACCTATCACGCACATAACATCCTAAAGAACGAGTTGAAGTAAGTTAATGTGAGGTTGATGAAAAATCAACAAGCACATACTTTATCAGGAGAACAGTTGGAGGGTAAAAGAGGAATTTTCAGCACAGACAGTCAAGAAATAACTGTGCCACAAAAAGATGCAGAGCCACATTAAATGACACACTACTTACGGAGACAAAAACTAGGCCAAAGTCAAAGCAGCAGGGTGGGGGGACATAGTACTACGAGCAAGGAGGGAGCGAACAGTACGATAGTTCAGAGTAATGACGACGACAACAGCTTCAAAATATGTTTTCCACATGGAAGCGACTGCAGTCAGCCGCCGGTGCTCTAACCACAGCCTTAGTGTCAGATTTCTGCTTCAGTCTTGATGGTGCAACCACAGCGCCTGGAGCTGTTGTGTTGAATGTTCCTCGCATATTAATACACATTTCAGTACATCTGAACACAGTTTAAAATGTTGGAACAGAAAGTCGACAGCGCTTCACGCCTTCTGTGTGCGATCAAAGTGGGTGAACGCATGAGGTAAAAATATCGTGCCATACCTGTCAGGTGTGGTCTGCATCTGATCCTGGGGAAATGGGTCACTGGGTTGTTCTATATTAAAAAAAGATTCATACTAACTACCAGATTTATTCCCCTGACAGGGGACCAACAATTGGTGTCCTGCGCACATCTGCCAGCTGGGAAGCATGTGTGATTTCTGGCTTCTGAATTTTCTGGCCAGTTACCCCAGTAAAATGCAGCTTCCTCACAAGAGCTAATTAATTCTCTTTCACAAAGGTCACTCTCTGACTGGCTCCAGAATTATTGTGACTCTTTTTCTCTGGTCTAATGGAGCTGCAGCCTCCCTCGAAGCCATTTTTGCAAAGAAAGAAGTCACTCATACATCCAACTACCTAGACATGCAATAAGACAATGTGAGCAACTGGCTTCCCCATCTCTTCCAGTCATCATGGTTTGAGGGGATATTGTACATGATGCTGTGAGTGCTATATTCTTGAGAGGAAGAGCAGCCTGAGGGCATGGCAACACTGACCTGCTTACCAAGAAAAAACTATAATCGTGACCTCAGAGAAAATAGGAAGCCGATGCTCCAGCAGATCATAATGGTGGAGACAGTACAAACAGGGCAGTACGGCTGCATCTACACATGCAGCAAAAAGCACAGAACGCCATGGAGAATCATCTACAATCTCTTCGGCTGCCCTCCGGTCTTTGATGTATCGATTTAAAAGGATGCTCCACATTGCCCCCCTCGAGCCCTCTGAACTATGAGGGTAATCAGCCAGAACTAAATGGTGACTTTACTGGCATCACTGCATGTCACATTAGGCACCCATCAGTAAAAATAACAACCAGTCTGGCCTTATGTAGGGAACCATGTCACGCTATGCTAACATGCTGAAATGCTTAGGATCCGTGCAGTGAAGTGGAAAGAGAAAGATCCTTCATAAGTGAGAAACAATACAAATTTACTGCTGCTCAGGTGAAATACTCTCAGTTGACTCCAATAAAGGGTGATGGACTTCCACATGCACTGCACTGATGTCACATCTTAAAGTTTTCTTTCAAAGTTACTAATTTGCAGCCAAACTGAAATATCTCCAAAAGTGTTGGATTTGAGTTAAAACCATCCAAATAAGAAGGATGAATCCTACTGAGTTTTTCTGAAGCATCACCAGCAGGATGAATGACTTCAGCTGTCAGTGTAGCTTTGCCATCTGGTGTCATTACAACCAAATTAGAGCCGCAACTGACAATTTCTAAAGTATCATTAATCAATATGCCCATTTGTTTCTCTACTTAATGTCTACTACTTGGTCTAAAATAAATTGTTACTGTTTCTTTTTTCTTTTCTTTTTTTTTAAAAAAAAAGAAAGTTATATCTGGTGCTGTTTTAAAATTCAATGTGTTGAGTTTATTAAAGAAAGACAAAGAAAAATCCCCTCATATCTGAGAACAGAAGCAAGTTTCTCTTTGAAGTTGATTAATTATCTTTAATTCAATTATCTGTCTAATCAGCTGGTTAAAACTAAGCACAGTGCTTTTAGAAAGTTTCCATTTCTAGATTCCCACCCAGACTAAAATAGATTTAGTGAATTTCTCCACTTTTTTAGTTTACACATAAGCCCATCTAAATTTCCTGGGCTTGATTTTGCCAAGAAGGTTGAAATAGACAACAAAATAAAGGTGCCAAAATAATTTACTGTAAAGAAGCCTTGAGGTGTCACAGCTGCTGAATCTACATCAACCAAGCACTAAATGAAGGAGCCGATAATAGATTTTTTTTAATCTACTAATGAAGAAGCACTCAAATATCCTGTCTGTTCGTGCTTTTTTTTTTCCTTAGGAGAACTTGTGGCAATTCAAGAGAAAAAAAAGAAAAAAAAAGAGTATTTTTAACATCAAGATTGAAAAAAAAAAGCAAGAAATATAAAGAGTAAACAAGATCCCCACCCTGAGCCATTTGTCATAATAGATGCTGTTTCTGGAAGAAACCGGATCGGTGCAAGCTCAGGTAACAGAGCCACCAGTTGACCTCACCTGCCTCAAGCTGTCAGTATCGGCACCTTTTACAGAGCAGCTACTTCACAGCTTCTCCGACCTGCCAGTGAAATGTAGTCGCCTTTCAAAACTGGTCGGAGCAGTTCTTCATCAAAAAAGACTGTCATCTGAGCCCTGCTTAAAGAGGGTCCGAGTCCATAAAGCTCGCAGGGGGATTTCATTTCCACCGGCAGCCACTGCAGAGCACGTCTAAGGTGACAGGAATCACAATAAGTTAAGCAAAATGTCAGGGCACATTCCCTGTGATACCAGTTGAGAGGTGATACTTGTTGTTGCTTGTTGTGACAGGTATCAAACAGAACAGATGGCTTTTATGACTGATTTTATTTCATCCCACAGATGGGAGCTACTGCTGTCTTTGCATGCGTTCAGTATCCACAGCTCCTCTTCCCTGTCTTACAGCAACTCCCTCTCCTTCTCTTCACAAGGCACATCTAAATGACCAGACACACATATTCAAAGCTTCAGTTTTTAAATCTTACTTGGCAATTATCATAGAGATAATTAACTGCCCCCCAGGCACCATGATATGGCAACCCACTGCTCTTCAGTGTAACTAAAGATGGGTAAAAAAGCACAGGCCACTTTCCCAACTGGGATCGGTAAAGTATGCTACTACAGATATCACTCCTGTCTTCGGAGAAAGTGATAAAAACATTGTTTTTATGAATTAACTAGAAAAGCACTCTGAGACTGCAGACCTCAGCCCATTTCCACTTTACAAAATTCCTGGATCCAGAAACTGATGCGAATCACCACCTGATGCGAGATCTAACGGATAATGTAATTATCAGCTGATGGAAGTGATAAAGTACAGCAATATATCAACACGTGTGGCATTTATTGACACCAGCACCTCTGCGTACACACTCCCCACCCTGGCACTGACAAATCTGGCACTGCTTCCTGTCCGTTTTTCACCAGTGTTCATAAGCCGACTGTCACTCTTCAACAATGTGTTCATCATCATCTTTCTCAGCATTTATACAACCAGGTTTCCTTTAATTAGTGCCAGATTCTGTCCCGTTTTCAGTTTCAGCCTTCCTCAGCTCTATGTTTTGTACTTCCATTTTTAGACTCCCTGCCACTGCAGCACTCTTTAAAAGTGTTTATTTATTATTTTCTTCTCCTGCCTGCCTTCTTTCAGTAGGTCTACATTTACATCTTCTGCAGCACACACCACTGACCAAGTAATGTTCTTAACTTATGAGTGTAATACATCGAAAACTGATACATTTAGAGGTTGTTTGCATACAACTCTGTGCTAAGCTAAGCTAAGCTAAACGAAGTGTGGAACCTAAAAGTCCTCTGAAGAACCCAACCGAGCAATAAGTCATCAAGCATATTCAGAGTATCAGTTAAAAAGCTGTTTTTCTTGCAGTTTCTGTGTTTTACACACTTACATGACTCAGGGGAGACCAGATACGCATGAAATGACCAAAATACACAAAACACACGCTGCTATTTTCTCTTATTGTTTATTATACTACCACCTTTTCCTGTTCCTGAATTCATGTCTTCTAGTGCATGTGTATATCGTATGTCCTCACCAATAGTTTAAAGTCATCTGGTGCGTTCAAGTGCTATTGTGTTTGCCCAGACATAGGCAAGACAAGGAAATATGGAGTGGGCTTCTCACTGGTTCTTAGCGCCACTTAGGTGTACAAGACCCCTTAAGATGGCCAAACTGTTGGTAAACATCTCTGTAATACTGATATAACACAGGATTATTACAGTATATCAATGGGTCTAGACTACATCTACATTAATGCTTGCTTCCTCAGGAAATACAAGGACTTCTTCCCTTCAGGTTTAAACAGATATAAAAGAAGATTTACAAAATTTAAAAAAAAAACCTGAGCAAAAGTTGGAAAAAACAAACAAACAAACACTGTCACTACACTAAAAATAAAGCTGAAACTGAAATCATGGAGAATAAAATCTCCAAAAATAACCACGATCATGATGTTGCATACAGATAAAACAACTTCTCTTCACCTCAGTGAGGAAGAGTGTGCTGAAATAGACCAAGCAAAGTAACTACTAACACTGTGACTGTAATAAGATCTGACTCTATGAGATTAACATTTTCCTGTTATGCAAGCTTGTCCTCAAACACATCTCCTTCAGCTCCCCTTCTGTCTAACATTTGCTTCAGAGCCTGCATCTTTGTAAAAAGATCTAACATCTCTCCTCCAGTAATCCTGTATTCATCGTTGTGGTGTTTTACTCTGATTCCAAAGTGGTTCTGCTATCGGGTGGTTGTTGTTCAGTGATCCCATTATTGCTACATGTATTAAGCACCATTATGGTTATATAAATGTGAGAACCCAACAGTGGAGGTGAGAGCTTGATGAGGTATGGTGCGTGGGTGGATGAAGACTGGCTCACTGAGGGGAGCAGCTCAGGTGATCCATGTTGCAGGGGAGGTAGAGGCACTTACGTAAGCGAGAGGGTGAAGTGAAAGCGCTGACGGAGACCCTTGAAGGTCAGAAAAGAGTTTGGGGGGAAGTTGCGTGTGGTCATCTCACAGTAGGGCCTCTCAAAGCCGCCTGGCGGGCACTCGCACTTAAAACCGCCGACCAGCAGGTTGACGCAGGTGCCTCCATTTTTGCAAACTCCTGCAGCACAGCGGCCCGAGCGGGACGACAGCTCGCAGCGCTCTCCTGGAAGGTGGGTGGAGATGGGGAAAAGAGGAGAGAAATGAGGATTAATACTGTTCATGACAAGAAGCATCACCTCATTCAAACCATCTGTGACACTGAAAAATGCTTTTTCCCCCCATATGGCATAACTGCAGCTAAACCATATGTGTTGTTACAGAAGCCTAACATTATCCTTCTTATATAAAGACAAAGAAACTGCTTCAAACATTCAGGCTATGCGATAAATAAATCAACAACTTGTTGACAGTGTATCACAGGATGTCTGACTTTAAATTATGAACAGCGTTTTCTCTTGTCTGCAGTTTGAACATGCTTCTTTGTGTCACACCCAGCATGACTCCCTCCCCTCCCTCTGGGAATAAGGCTGCAGTTTGTGTTCAATTCGTATTCAGTGGAACAACATGATGGCTTAAAAGCACTGAGCTGGAAGTGTTTGTGTATTCAGAGTGAAAACGAAATGATTGCGGTTTCCGCAGCTCACTATGATTACGCTGGGCTTTTTTACATTTCGTCGCCACTTGATGAACTTCACCATAATGTTACCAGAAATAATAAGAAAAAGAATAACAAATAGGAGCCTATAAATGTGACACATGGCACCCCTTTAAAAGCTTATTTTAAAGACTTTAAAGTTATATAGAATAACTGCTCATTGAACTTTTTTTAAATACTGATCAAAGTGAGGTCATGGATCACAAAGTGTATTTAAATCATTCATGAAGCGGATTTTCTAAAGAAATAGATGTTAAATCATAAATGTTTGTCAGAAAATTATCCAAAAACACTCATCTCAAATAAACCAACCTGATGTCCCATCATTGGCATCTTTTCCTCCCCAGTCAAATGTAACACTCTTCATTTCAGAAGAAGCATTTGGTTTAAAGATATTTATACAATACCCAATAAAATAATCTCGTTCATGGCAAATCATATATTTAAATTTTTCATTTGTGAGCATACTATTTACCATATTTACCAAAATTGCCATAACTCAAAATAATTGTTTTTCCAACTTCCTGTGTATAAACTGTCGCGGCTCTGGGCCGTGTGATTTGTTGTTGTTTGGGGTGGGTCCTGTTGCTTGTGTGTGTGTTACTGCTCTGTATTTCCTGTTTAGGACCATTCCCGCCCCTCCTTTGCTTTTTCCCCGCCCCATAACAGGGACGGTGTGCGGCCGCTGGGTGCTTGTCTGTCTTTCAGCCCTCGCTTGCGCGGCTGTTTCGGCCTCATGACCTGTTCGCTTCTTCACACCATCATTCATCCACTCGCACCACACAAAAACTCGAATGTGTCGTCCCCCTCTATGTTCCATCTCTACCCAGAACAAACTCTTTTTTTTTTTTTTTTTAACCACAGCAAATTATATCATACTATAACACAGCACAAGAAACCATAGCATAGCACATCACACCACATCATACCACGCTACACTATGTGCAAATCAACACACACCACACCTGAAATATCAGGTCCACTCTCCAAGTTGGAGAACAAAATTAATCAGCAGTGATACTGATGCTTAAATAATACAAAATGATGTTAATTGGGATAAGCCAAAAACGTATTCATTCTTGGTGATTTTTAATACTGTTAATGAACAATCAGTCTGATTTTTTTCCTGTCTGAAATTACTGCCAATGACCACTAGTTTGCCAGTTATGTCAGCTGGAAACTAAATTAAAATATTTTATTAATATTTTATTTACTTTTTCAGAATTATGTTAAGAAATTTAACTAGTTGGTACATGCAGAATAGTTCTACATAAGCAAAAGGAGATGCAGTAATTTTATACCATTTTATCATGTTTTAGTTCTTCAGATGGAAAAGGGGGAAACCTGTGAATAACTGTGAAAAGCCTAAGCAGGTCAAATTGCAGTTTTCTTCATTGACAAACAGATAAAAATATATATATATATATTTGAGCGGAGCCTTTAATTGAGTCAAATGATTAATTGATTCAGAGTCATCATGAACTAATTAGTGATGATACTGATGCTGCAGGCCCAAACCTGAACTGTGAGAAGCTGAGTGAGACGGACGACTGTCGGTCACATCGGGCCGGCAAAGTTAGAATCAAAGTAATCAATAAGAAGTGCAGGACTGCGGTATATAATAGCCCTGTAAATGACCCTTCATCCTCCTCTTCCTCCTTCTTGCCCCTGCAGCCTGTCTCACATGTGCCAGTCGTCGGGATTGCCGGGACGGGAGGCTGCAGCACTTGCTGAGGCAAGGCTGCTCGCTCTCCCATGCGTGAGCAGGAATTTGTGTCAAAGCCACTCAGTCAGCAGTGGGGAAGACTTCCGTACTGTAACACACATGTGCACACACACACACACACACACACACACACACAGAGCCTACATCTTCATCCAACAGCACTGATACACAGGCCTTCTATTTACTCTCTGACGATTAATCACTCCATTCACAGTCCGCTGAGAGAAAGCTTCTTTGTTTTATTGCTGTTGTTGGGGAACGTCCATTCAGTCAAAGTAAATTGAAGAGCTGCTTGTGGAGATGTTGTGATAATTCCCCCGAACACTGATGAGATTCATAGAGATACATTTTGGAGCCCAGAAACCAAAAACACTAAGCTGCAGTAACATATGCAACATGAGGGAATTTTGAGGGTTATTTTTCCTCCTTTTTGGGCTTTGCAGTTTAAAGAACCTGTTACAAGGTCTCAGACTCCAGTTTAGCTGGTTAGCAGTCTGCCTGGTTTAATCTATAAATCTTAGATTGGGAGTTTCCTGCTTAGTTATACACCACTGTTATAGCAGTTTTCCTCAAAATGTGTTAAAATGCATTTTTTAAAGTATTAATTTTTGCATTTCAAGTTCAATTTACATGTTTTATCATCTTATAAACATTACCACTGACTTTATTCATACTATAGAAGCTTTTCATTGGTATATTGACATTTTTGATATTGATACATACATCTAATTTTACTAATATAGTAACAATAAACAGTGATGTCAGGTTGTTTCTAGATTGAAACTGAACTCTTCAAAGGGGTTGCAAGTCACAATGATTGGAGGACAGAAAATAAAAGAATCTAACCGCTGCTACAGATAATCCTGAAACGCATGCACAAATGCAAAAATGTCTTAATTTCTTCTTCTTAGAAGTAGAATATAATTTAAATAAAACTGGTAAAAACTCAGTTTATTGTTGCACAGATTACATTACTTTTTAACTGGGTTTTGCTTTGCATCACACCATCAATGGTGTTTGCAGCACTTAACACAACTTTCAGGGTTAAAACAGCTAAAAACTACAATTAACGTGTAAGAAATGCTGGTGAGAAGTGAAATCTGAGTGAGTCATGTGTAAAGCAGTTAGAATAAATATTATGGGGTAGAGGGTGCAATAACTGCCTCTGAAATATGGTAAGGCAGAACTGTCCCAGCATTAAGTACGTCCACCTCGAAAAGGAAATGCAAAGCTAGAACATCAGAGTGTAATTGATATGTTCAAACTTTTGACCTGAAGAAGATTAAAGCTGGATAAAAACATTGTCAACAATCTCCAACGGACGGATGGAGAAGGTGTGCAGGGATTTCTTTCATTTATGCACCTAAGTTTTTTTGTTTTGATGTGAGGAACAACTTCTTCCTCTGTCTACATAATACATCAGTGTTCAACCCCCTCTTCCTCCCTGAGAGTCTGTGACTATTAGCTGTCGTGTTCTCACTGATGCTTCCTGATAACAAACAGTTACATCTGGGAGGCCATCTGTAAAATAAAGCCTTTCTGTTGCAGTCTGCCTTGTTATTAATTCAACAACTTGCTGGAGGCAATAAAGCACTTGTTTTCCTTTAAGTAGCTGAGGTGGACAGCACCAGGAGGCTCAGCAGCTCTACATCAACTCACGGTGACAGAGAAATGATTCACAGAGGGAAATGGTAACTACCAGAATGTGGTTATTGATCTTCCTCGCTGATGTCGGGTAAATGCCGCACTGTGGTCAGTGGTTCCCTGAGGGACGCCCCCACCACAGGTGCATGCAATGGCAGCCAGGTGAATGGCGCATCAAGAAGGGGATTGGTTGGTGCTTACAATTCCACAGAATGAATCAATCAATAATTCAAACACGTCTCGTCTGTTCTATTTACGCTCCTCTATAGGTCCATCAGAGTAAGCACACTCTGTTTGCTGCCCGCATCAATCATTAAGCAGCAAACTGCACAGACACCTCAGACATCCTGCTTCTATTTAGACATGAGGAAACACTGCTTTCAAATATCCTGGGATCAGTTTTTTGATTATACACTAACTCCATACTGCCTCCATTTTTAGAAGAGCTTTTTAATTAATAATTAACAGAGAAGATGGAAAATCCGATTCACTAATGAGTAAATATCACTTTGGCACTAACAAATTACAGAGCTTAGCTACAGTAAAAACACCTGAGAGCATCAAAGCAAATGACATCATGGGATATAAACAAAGATATGTACACCTCTGCCGACCCATTTACAAAATTATTCTTGTTTATCTGTTAAATTTATCTGCAAAATGCATTTATTGCATGTTATTTATCTTCCAAATCATCATAAATTGATTCCTGAGGATCTTTATACTGACATGCAAACAAAACAAAATGCACCCACTGAAATTAAACGTGACAAATAACCCTGATAATTACAGGCGGTGGAAATAAACAACATCCTGAGATGTAAGCCTCCCACTGTAGCAGATATTTATGTAAATATATATATATAAAAAGAGCTCTTATCTATCAGAGGCAAAAATAAAAGGGGATAATGCCATAAAACTAAGATTTTTAAAAAAAAAGCTGTAAATAGTTTTTTTTTTTTTTTTATAATTTCTGTGTTGCTTTTTAAACAGGAGCTGATTTCTGTCAGTGAAACAGAGTAGGTAGTTACCTGAGGGCAAGGTGAGGGAAGGCAAAGAGTCTCAGCTGAAGGGGAGCAATCAGATAAATTAATCAATAAAGCAGCAGAAACGTGACCTCCAGCTGCATCTACGACTCAGTCTTCCCATTACATTACAGGTCAACTGGAGCCCGAGGACTAAACATTTCCCAGTAAAGAATCAGTAAAGAAATGATCGACTATTCACAACAACAAAAGAACATTTGCCTCATATCTTGAATTTTTAAAAAAAGTTTAATCAACAAAGTTGAAATTCAAAAGCGTTTTCATTTTGTTTTAACCCTGATTTAGTTAAATGTTTTTTTTTGCTGCAATTAAAAATCAGTTTGCTTTTAAGTAAAAAAAACAGCTTCAGAAACCAAAATAAAACTATTTTGTTCCAGCTGTTGACTATTAAATACTAGATTCCACAAATTTAGCTCATACCTCCTCAAAGTAGGTTTTGTACATAAATTACCTGTTAATTGGCCAAATCCCCACTGATTTTTGTTTTGTTTAGTTCAGCCAGTGTTCATCTGGCAACAGCTACCTCCCTGAAGGCATGGCAAGTGAGGACATAAAGTAGCTGTTGCGGCTCAGACATGGGGAGCAGTGTTATTTATTTGAGAATCAGGATCGGCTGGTGCTCTGAGAGGTACAGCACACATGCCAGGAGAGAAAAAAGGGATTTACAGAACAACAACATGCAAAAGCTCTGATTTTAAAACACTGCAAGTGCCAACACTGGCACACTTGCAGCAACACTTTTTATTCGTATTTTAGAAGCTTTCTGTGTTTGGCAGGTGTTCATGTCAGCCTGTGAGGGGGCTTGAAAACAGGAATGTGGTCATTCATCTTTTTTCCAAGTCGTGCACAACATTAACATCTCATGTGTTCTCAGTAAAAAGGAAAAAGACATGTTCTCCCCACAGGAACATGGAGGTAAGCTGTTAGCTGATGAGTTACTATCACACTGATTCATTAAGAACTATGTCTAAGTCACTTTCAAAAAGATGAGCCTCTCTCCTGCTCTGTGTAGAAATATGTTGGCGATTTAAAGCATGACTTCTTGTTTAGGATTCGCAGTGACTCAGCCAAACCAAATCATTCACGCCATCCCTTTGCTTTTTTCCCCCTGCTACCATCTGGCAACGCCCACAGTCAGTTTGTCAGCACACACACAGGCACCATTAGCACACAGGCATTCTGCAATTTACCCATCCACCTTTCTCACACACGTAATTGCAGCCATTCGGCACTTAGCCACCCACCTGAAATGCATGGAGTGAGCATTTTAGCAGTCACACACTGAGCCCAACATAGAGTAGAGACCAGCAAACTCAACGCTTACAGAAAACTAACAGTGGGAGTTGTGGATCACAGGAACCTACATCAAATAAAACCTGCCTGAAAGACCTCATTTGATCAGACAGTCTGACAGCATGTATCAAACATCTTAAATCATCAAGCTCCAGGAGCTCGTTCAGCTAACTCCCCACTGCATCTCACCGCCTCTACGTCTAAACCTCACCTTCTCATATGAATTCATTTTGCAAACTGCAGATGAAAGTACGCCCACTGCACCCACTCACACATTCCCTCTCCCTTGCTGCTGATTCACGTTAAAAGTATCTGCAGCCCAGCTCCATCACCCAACAACTGAGAGAATATGTGAGTGCCACTCCACCTGGACTGAGCCCACACACGTAAAACCTGACACTAATTGAAGCTTTATAAATAACTGCATAAGCGCATGGAGGAAAAAGTATTTGATGAGTTATAATGGAAATAATCTCAGTAGCACGAGCACAAGCAGAAAAGTGTGATTTTCAGCAGTTTCGACTGTCAGGTTGAAACTTGAAGCTTTTTTAGGCAGCAAACCTGATTAGCTGTTTAAGTAATCTATTTTACCTGATGAGAGAATCTGATTTAAGAGAGGGGGAATGCAAAGTTTTTCTTTACCAAATGTGGTTTCTGCTGTTTATATGATCTGCAGCACCACAAACATGAATGATTTTGCCTCAAAATTATTGTATTACAAAAATACTTTTCAGTTTCTTTTGTCAGACAAACCCTGGGCCATCATCAATATTAGAAGATCTTGACACTGCTCCTTTACTCTGTTAAAATCCTTATTTTATAACTGTAGGGTTGTTGGACAAAATTGCAATGCAAATAAGCGATACAGGGTGTTTGTGCAGTGGTTTCAGCTATTTCTACATATGCACATTGCATATGTTCGATAATCTCTCCGGGGGAAAGTCAGAAGAAACGCAATGTCTCATGTTTTCTCAGACAACCTCCTTTTAATGCTCAATGAGGACAACACAGTGCTGGCACATTTTACAGAGCAGTAGCGACAGCGAGAGAGGTTTTCCTGCTGCAGGGCAGAGACCTCACTTTTGCAAGGTGGTAAACTGCCAAGTTGGCACCACTGGCAGTCTCACTCTTCTCTTTTTATGCAGCTGCATTTTAAGTTGCAAGTTTTTTTTTCTCATGATAAACAGATACCCAGCGTGACAGCATGTAAGAAATCTGCACGATGTGAATAATTTCAACCAAAATGATAACCGATAATTTTCTGCCTTTAATGGCCGATATTGATATTAAAGCTAAAATGGTGTAATATTCGTTCCTTATGCAAAATTAGGAAAAACACAACTGCTGCAGATCTATTAGTTATCAGAAACATCATAATGTTGCACATTGGTTGGGGCCTTATGTTGTTCTCATGCCCCATGAATTTAAAAAAAGAAAAAGAAAAACAGCATTCCACAGGTTCATCACCAACCAGCGCCTGTTATATATTGGTTAATTAAATGCATAAATGCATCAGAATGGGGACAGAAAAGTTGCCCATTAAGACGATTTGCTAGCTCGTGGCCACTTAAAGAATTTCCAAACTGTTGCTTTGCTCTAATAAAATCATAATTTTGTCACCTCAGTGTCATCTGACAAAAACCACTATTCAAGTAACTTGCAGACGACATTCGGTGCAGTGATACTTACACACAGTGATACTGTCCACAGAGAAAGAAGCAGCTGAGTGACTCAAACACTTCAGTCAATAATTTCCTAACTCTCCAGAGCATGTGTACAGGAACAGTAGCAGTGATCTAATTAAGTGGTCAGATCAAATTCAAACCTCGGCATGCCTGTAATGGTACCAATGGAGCAAACCAGAAAAATCTTACAAATGTTGAATATCAGCTTGATTTTATACGCAATTTAAAAAGGATAGTAAAATCAAGGTTACTTAAATTGACTTTTTCAGCGTTTTATAGAGTTAATTTAGTTTTTAATGGATAATCCCCTAAACAACAGGAAAATCCTTAGTTATATGGCTAAAGAGGCCATTTGACTAAACATTAGCATGAACTCCATACATGCCCAGGGGTGGGCAACGTACTGAAGGATGAGGAGACTTCAGGAAAGCTTGGTAATAAAAGCATTAGGAGAATGTGGGTTGCTCTATTTTCACATTCCTCTTTCTTGCTTTTGAGCAACTTAAACAAAGCTGCCATTGCCTTTGAAACTTAGAATTTTGTATAGCAAAGAGCAAAGTGGCATACTTGCTCTTACACTATAAGCCCTTGTTGCGATACTACTTTAAAAGTGTAACTATGGTTAATCTCCTGGCTTTTTTTTTTGTTGGCAGCCACATTTTTCTCCCTAGTTTTCACTGTGGTGCTCATGGAAACTGCAGGAGAGGCAAAACACTTCTGGAAAAGCATGCAGGCAGCAGTTCAATTGCATTTAATCCAATATACACACTGAAACTGGGATCAACCTTAAACCAAAGCATTTTGAGCATAGCAGAATGAGCCCTGTGCTGTTTGTGAAGACACAAACTCGGGACATTACATTATTGAAAAGTTTCCTTAAATAAAATTAGTTTAATGAAGTCAATGCAATCAATTATTCATAGTGTTCATCCATAACTAGACAACAAATTCAACTTTTTAGCAAGCTTTGACACAAACACTGTCGGACCAAAATATTAACTAAAACAATAAAGATGTGTTTGAGTGTTGCCCTAAAATTATTAACAAGTTATTGGCCAAGTTTCATCTTGTTCAAAGACAAGATAAAACCTTAAATCACATTAAAAGTGAGGATTTGACCCACTTAACCTCCCAACAAAAATGTGTGTGTAATTACCCTCATTTCCATATTGTATAAATTTGCATATTTTAGCTCTCTTATCCTTTTTCAGCTCCTTCCTTTTTCCTTCACCTATTAACTCAAAGCTGATGGTCTTTAACCCTTTGAAAATGTGAATATTTTCTCAAGCAATGAATAAACAACAGTTCCTGCAACTGGTTTGCAATTTTGTTGCCAACAGTAAAAACAAAATTCATCTTTATCTCTGAAAACGGAAGCGCCTCTCCTCTTTAACTTGACCTGCTGCGTGCTTTGCAGTTTCCTTCTTCTTTCTTTTTCTTCTTCATGTTAGGTATTTTTACCGAGAGGCATCTCACATTCAGGGAATACACTCCATCTGTAGCCATCAATTATTAATTATTTCCTTCCCTTGTTTCGTTCAGTGATACTACTCTGGATAGAAGTGTTTTTCTTTGATGCAAAACACTTGAAAGAAAGAGGATTTTTCTTAAAGTCCCCAACCTTAAACATAGACATGAGCGTGGAAGCAGAGCTTTTATCACCACTCTTCCTGTGAAACCCAATCCACTCCCGCAGCTTGACATTAACTATTGAGTCTGGGTGTGAATATGTGGGCCGCTTTAGTGGTTTTTAAATAGAGATCCACATAAAAAAAAAGAAAAGGAAAGCAAAAGATAGGCTTTGTGCAGAAAAAATAAGGTTCAAAAATACCTTTTAGTCAAACTGTATGATTTGATCAGACGTGTGAACCAAAATGGAGAGCTAGCTAGCTGCCTCCACCTCCAGTAAAGACAACAAATGAAGCCCTGGGATAGGTAAAGCAGTGTCATACTTCCGCTGTGGCTTGCTGCAACAAAGATAAATCAAATCAATAACTCATCACTCAGCTTTCCTCTGCAGAGCCGCTCATTAGCGTAGTGAACAGTCTGTGTCTATAAAGAGCCAGTCTCAATAAGGAGTTGAGGAGGAAAAGGCCGATTGGGGCAGATGTAGACATTAAAGCTCCCATGGGATGCTTGTGAAGGAGGAGAAATTAAAATGTAGACGGCAGCTTGTGAGCAGCTTGACAGAAAATAAAGTCTTTTACCTCTGAGGAGCATTAAACACTTGAAGTCCGATGTTTTATTTAACATGAAACCAGGGAGTCTGACAGTGACATAGCTGGTAAGAAAAAAGAATGTTGAAAAATGTGAAACATTACAGCTCCTACCTGTATAATCCTCTAAGCACTCGCAGGTGAAGCCCCCCTCCTTGCTGCGGCACACACCGTGGGTTCCACATGGCTTGGAATAGCAGAGGTCAATCTCAGTCTCACAGTAGTCTCCTGTGAAGCCGGTGGGACAGCGGCAGCGCAGCCCGGCGATGGGGTGGATGGGCCTGAACAGTATAGTGTCGGACGCGACGAATGGCGCCAGGCTGTCAAACTTGAGCACGGACACGCACTTCATGTAGTTCTCGCATGGCTCGCGCAGGCAGATGTTGTCATCAAAGGGAAGAACTTCCTGGGAGGAGATCTGAGCCAGAAGGCTGCGGTTCAAATACAGCCTCTCCTGGAGTTCCTCTGAACCAAAGAACTCTCCGGTTTCAAGTCCTCTCCCAGGCCTTTCACCTCCAAGCCCACTGGGCCGCTGGTGCCCCTCTCCGAACATGGGAACAGCCACAGATAAGCTGACATTCAGGATGCGGGCGCTGACATCAGTATCGTCCTGGATGTTGAAGATGACGACGTCTGCGGGTGCAGCAGACAGGACACGAGCCACACCGTCCAGAAACTGTGAGAGCAGCAGAGACAAGAAGTGCTCCTGGGAGGTGTTGGCTAGACGCAGTGTGATGCTGTTGGACAGCATCTCATCGGTAATGATGGTGACTTGGAGAAGGCACTGGGCTGACACGGAGTGGATGCCATCTGAAACAGACAAAGGGAACAGGAGTTTAAACTTATGGAAACTGTGAAAGAGCTCATAGCTGGGGGCCCAGTCCTTTATCTGGCTGGAGGGGAAGCATTGATGATTGGATTAAAAAAGAAATAGGGACATTTATTGTGTCAATATCTGATTAATGTGCTTTAAATAATTAAAAAACACTAATTAAAACACTGCAATTTTGGAATTCAGTAACTGATGATGCAAAAGATCTAATACTGAAGCCTATCCTTTAAAAGGTGGGATTTTTTCATGCTCCAAGCATATTATAAACCATGAAAATCTGGGACAGTGCCTTACAAAAACCAAAGCCTCTGACACACCGAGCAGCTGTGACAGCCGGGCAGATGCAGGTACATGCTGGTGATGCTGGGTGATCTCATGCAGCTGCTGCTGTGACACTGGGCTCAGAGGACCAAACTTATAAACAGAATAATGACACCGGGAACTTTGAAGAATACAACAATAACACTCTTCCTTGTTTTCTTCACTTAAATGGGTGTCTTTCACGATTTCTTTTTGCCAGATAACAGAGGAACGCCAAGAGAGAAGAAGAGTACAGTTTTCTTTCAGTACAGTCCAACTCTGTAATCAGCAATTTCATGCCCGTATTCACAGCTCATCTTTGCTTTCTTTGTCCTGAAGCAAAGATGCTGCTTCATTATACATGCCATAGTGAAAGCTTTAAGTCTAATTTCCCAGCTCACTAAATCCCTTGTTTCTATACCAGATCATACCTTATCTTCTATACCTTCCATTCTCTGGCCATGAATGCAAACATCAAGTGTTTATAAGTCTGCTATTGTACGGTAGGTACAATACATTAACTCACATGTAGCGCCTTTATTCACAAAATCTGATTTTAAATCTGAGCTGGCTGCAGGCAGATAAAATGTAAATGATTATCTTTCATCATGTTAAAACTTGCATGGTAATCATGTCAAAGCCCGCGTTGACAATGACTTCCTCTTCCACTGCAACCACATTTAAAATAAAAATAAAGCCGCTCGTCAGCAGTACAATCAGCCGAACATCTCTGTAGCCTGATGTTTGGCTGATTATACTTCAGGAGCAATCAGAGCACTGCTCACTGAGGAGTAAAATTATGATGCTGATTATAGAAATGCCCTCAATCGGATAGCACAGAGCAAAGTTCAGGATCTTGCTAACAAGCACAAAAGCCACAGGATGGAATATGGTCATTCTACATTCAGCATATAGAGAAAATCTGAGACAAATGCACAATTTAACCTGGATCATTTGGCGTTCTGCCCAGTCACCGCATACTTACACAGCAGACAGCAGCCGGTCTACATGGAAACCATCAAGCTGTTCAATAACATACAAGATAAGTATATGCGCATTTTGAGCCTGAAGAATTAAGAATTCACTCATTCTATCAGTTTTACAACTATAAGGTTTCTTGTTCAGATATTCAATTAATAAAAGGCTTTTAAAACTTATTTGTATGATTGCTTTTTTTGTAATGACATAAAAATAAAAAAGAAAGAAACTAAACCTAAGCTTCTTGTGGGTGTTTAACTGCAACTGTGAAAAGAAGTTTATGAAAACAGTTATTACAGGATAATGGCATTATGTGAATTTCATTCTCAAGTCTATTGCTTCACTTAGTGGAACAACCAATTCTGTCAGCAGAACGCAGTCACATTATTTTGTCTTTGAGTTACATGCGTTCACTTTAAGGTCACAGCCAGGGGCCACAGTCATTTTGCTTATAGCTGGCCTGCAAGTTACTGTAGCCTCAAGAGCAAACACAAAACAGGCCTTAATCAAATCAAATGTGTCACACAAACAAGCCTCGGCATCTCCCTCCAAAATAATCAATGAGATGCTTTGTTTGGGGCATCTGGACGCTGGCCAGAGAGCAGAACCTGTGAGCAGAAATTCACACAAACAGCACTTCCCAAAGTTACCAGATCCCTGTTTTGGCAGCAGACAAGTTTTAACACAGAGTGCCAAGGGAGGGGGCGAAAAAGGAGGGGGGTCCTAGAGGAAGTGAGACAGAGAAGCATGTTTGACACGGCTTTAATCCCTCAGCTTTCAGTCAAGCGATTCCAGCACAGTAATAATACAGGGCCTTAGCAGAGGAAATGGGGAGGAAAAAAATCAAAGCAGGGTCGCTCTCTAATTCACACATTACTGTAAACACACACACACACACAACATACACCTGTGTACACAAGGAAACACATGCATATAAGGGGGGAGAGAAAATAACAGTGAGGACACAAAGACAATCAGCCTCCATGTTTTCACATGTTTGACCAGAGAGTAATTCTCAGCACTATAAGGGGGGTGGGGCAGGAACAAGGGGGTAGGGCAAAAAAGGGGGAAATCATGATTTACACGATGGGAAGTTATTTGTTTTTGTTGTGGTGTTTTTTGTTTGTTTTAAACTACAAGATGGTAAAGCTACAAAACAATAATAGAATATGACCAGTAGAGTTGTTCCAAAGCCAATACCAGTATCGGAAATGTCTCCAATATCGCCTTTTTTTGGTCTATCCCTTATCGTTTCTTTTCTTAACCTTCTCTTTCCTCTTGTCAGGCCCAGCAATATGTAAAATGCAGTTATAAACAAGCATTCAATAAAAAAAATTACATCAAATGAATAAATTCAGAATATCAATAGGAGCCTTGAATTCATAAAGCTCCCCTTGGCAAAGAAAATCTGTGCAGCACAACAAAGCAGCCAGATCATCATTCTGCTTGCTATGATGCTGAACAGGACAAGTTAAAGAAACCAAAAAAAGAATATTCTTTGATTTGCTCTGTTAGCTCAGACAGTTCTTCACCGCTCTTAAAACAGTTGCATGTGCTACCGTCTGCTGTTTTAGAGGGGCGAGGAGGAACTGATTACCTGACACCTGTTACACAAGGAGCTAACAAGCGATCATGTCGGCAGTGTGGCAGTATTTCACACTGGATTCTCCCACCAGCATTTAAAATAAATAGCTTCAATCTGCTGCGTTCATTTATGTTTTGTAAAAGGTTTAACCTGAGCCAGACCTTACCACAATGATAGTCACGTCACAATCATGTAGGTAGAGATGTTTTATAACATAGTGGTATTGGTGCACAGTGTCAGCCAATACACACAACAAGTATTGGAATTGGTATCAGGAGGAAAAAAAAATGGTACTGGAACATCTCTACCAACGGGAGTTTATTGCAGGGGATTTTGGCACATTTTGGGACACGACCCACACGGTTAGCTGTGTTGCTCATTTCACAGAAACACATTTCCTACAAGTTACATTGTTTTAAAGGCTTTCCAACAACGTATAATACAACACCAGCTGGTATTATTGAAGCTACAAGTTTAATTCCTCCCTGCCAGTAGGTGGCACACTAACACTCGTTTACTCAATTAGCATAGCAATGTTACAGAACTGGCTAACCATTAATTAGCATGAACAAATGTTTACTTACATGTCCAGGGGAAAGCAGCAACCACCACTTTGCTATACCTTCACTCTCCGTTTCATTTTTTGTCCGTGGCTTGAATTTGAAAAGGCAAGAAAGTTACTATTTCTACACAACAATTTTACAAGTGTTTTGATGAAAAAGTTATAGCTATCACCTTTAAAGGGGAGACATAATCAGCCAAATATAAATTTCCTTGCTTTTTGTACTTACACTATTTCTGAGCCTATTTCAAACCTAAAGGAAGACAAGCAAATTATCTGTGTCATTCCACTGTCTTGTATCATTGCATTGTGATCACTGGGAAAACATTTTCCAACACGAACACACAAAAAGCAAATCTGCGTGTGATTCAATAACATTTTTTTATGTACTTGAGCTGCGTAAAAACTGATTCTATAAAGCGGGGGTCACCAACTCAGACCGCTTGCGCCAGTGTTCTGTAGGTGTTAGAACACCTGCAACACCTGATTCAAATTAGATAGTTCCAACAAATCGATGAACCATTCATCTGAGCCAGGTGTGTTGCAGCAGAAAAACATCAAAAAATTGCAGGAAACTGGCCCAAGAGATCCAAGGTTGCTAATCCCTGCTATAAAGTAGCCTAACCACATCCCAAAAAAACACACTGTGCTCAGTAAACTGGGGCTCTTAAAGCTGAGGCCAAGTATATGGACAGACATTGCCTTAATTACATCCTTGGCCAATTCACATTCTTGTATGGGGGATCGGGCAGAGCTCCAGAGGTGGACGCAGTGCTGGGAAACTGAGCGCGAGGAGAATCTCTTCTCAAAGAAACCAGACCATCCTTCAAAGAGGTCATTCTCCACGGAAGTATCCTGTGCTCAAGGAACGGAGGCTAAGCGGTGCCTCTCCAGGCCAAGAAGAAGGAAAAGAGGGATGCTTATTTGGTAACGAGACAAGGTGCCAGCTCTGAAGTGTGACGCTGCTTTCAGGCCACAGCTCGACCCCTCTGGGCCTCTGGGTGCCAGGAATGCTCTCAGCTAGGTAGTGGCGCCAGGGAAAAGATTAAACACACACACTGGATGCAAGACTGCCAAAGGCTGTGCACGGCATTGTGTGTTTGTGTGTGGAAGGTGGTCACCCCCTACGTCAATATGAGCAGAGTGGATACTGAAACAGTCGCGGTTTAGTCATCACAGAGTCGATGAATGTAGGGAAAACTTGGTGACTTAGAAAACCAAGTGCTCCACAGTGGGAGGACGTGTTTACAACACTAAGACATTCTTAAAATGTATAAAAGATAAACAAAGAAAAAGAAAAGCTGGTTGTTGATAAGTCCTTATCAACTGACAGCAGAAATACTCTTTCAAATAATATATTTTAAAGGTTAGCATTTTCTTTTCTCCAAACAGTCAGGTGTATCATCAGGGCAAAAACATCCCCAGTTATAAACTGAGGCATGTAAACAAGCAGGCTCATTATGATTTCCAGAGAAGTCTCTACGGACAGGCCTTGCCTGACTGGAGGGGAGACGTAAAGCTTCTTATCTCTGCAATATTGACAAAACCCAGTTTGAGGATTCAGCAGAAAACATAAAAAACAAATAATCTCCAAACATAGGACTAAATAAACCTAAAAGGCCTTTTTCTATCAAGAGAAAAAAATCAAATCAAGATGCATGGTTTTCTGCTGAGTCTTTGAGGCTAGGATCGTAAACTGCTGAGAGAAAGAGAGGTCGAGACAAAGCCAGAGAACAAATCGGTGAGACTGGCCTAATTAGACCACAAGGTCGACATCAAACCTCCCAGCTGAATCCCAGAAAATGTCAACAAAGTCATGGTGGATAAAGATCAGAAAGACTTAGTGACCAAATCACTGAGGACAGAGACATCACCCAGCAGCACGACAGTAACCCCGGCCCTCACCCCTGAGCTTGTGACAGTGATCAGTTATTTACCCTTTTCTCTTTATAACTAAAGCATTTTTGTGCAGAACAGAAAAAAGTGTAATTGGAAATGTGTAACAGAGAAGAGAGGTCAACGATCTACAGGTGCTGCAAGTTTGAACTGAAACCATAACACATGGACACGTGGCACATAAGCGGCATCCTTTAAATAAACAGACGCAGCAGAGGCAGGCATCACCTGCAGAGGACAGAAGGTCAGCAAGCTGAGCACGAACCCCCTCTGCAGACGGTCCACAGAGCATCAGTGAAGGCTCCTGCTGCCAGTCAGAGAAACTAAACTGCAATTTAAAACATAACTCATTTAAAAACCAAAAAGTGACACTGAAAAGGATTTAAAAGTAGTCCATAAGAGTTGTGGCAGTCAGCAACATTATTTACATGTTAAAAAAAAAAAGTTGTACAAAGTTTCTTTACACCAACTTCCAGATCACCTTCTCCTGACACCAAAGTATGGATTTCGTATTAACAATATCTCAATATTATTTGTTTCAGTGACCTTGCACTTCGAGGCATTAAAGGTTTTAACAGGCGCATCAAACCTCGCTGCTCTGCTTTCCTCTGAGCCAAAACAAACACCCTCTGGTTACAGTAAAGAGGAGAGACACACAGCAGGCACTGTAAAAATACCATTTGTCATCATGACTTCAAGAGAAAATAAATAATCACACTCAAACAGCTCTCTAACAACCATTCATCACACGTCTAAAGCTGGCACATAAAGAGCAGCTCACTCAGCCGCCACTGTGTTCAATCTGCGATCCGCCTCAGCAGCAGCTCAGTGTTTCGCAGCAGAAGTGTGTCATGTTGGGGGAAACCTCCGGGTAAGAAGGTAATGAGGTTGAGCAGAGCCTGTCTTAGCTGTTCAGCATCAGTGCTCTACAGTACGTGCAGCATGCACTGGGTGCTCAGAACATCAAAGAGCCCAAAGCTGTGGTCCCATTTCCAAGATCAATAGGGAGATCATACATTAAAAATCACTTTGGAGGGATAAAGCTGTGAGTGTCTTTGGAGTTTACAGCCTTTACAGCTCCTAACAGAGAGCCACTCAGCAATCTTACAACTTTTTAATGAGTTTATGATTTGAAAACGAGGACACAGAGTGAGATCTGCATTTACCAAATTGCTTAAAATTGAACTTGAACTTTCCCCAAAGAGTCAGCTTAAGATTTAAAAAAAAAAAAAACTGAGTGTGAAGAAAAGACACAATTAAGACCAATCAAGAAGTGACAAGCTGCCAAGAATAATATGCAGCAGCAGATCATCAGCCATCAGACATGGCTTCACTCTACACAAATTATTCTTTGAAAGATTTCACACATTTTTACATCATGGCTTTGCACATCAGTCAAATAAACCAAAGACCCATCACCAGAGTGCAGGCCTTGTGGGACCAGTAACAGGACACAGTTTAATTAATCTGAATTAAATACCCTTGAGGCGGCTTGTAATCATGATGTTAATTAAGTGGACTCTGCTGCTATGTGTGTGTTTGTGACCTGGACAAATTAATTACCCTTCACTCGTTCTTCCGTCAGTAGTACGTGTGTTTGACATGTTTATGGCTGGTGTGTGACTGAATGTTGCAGGTGTGGAGATCAGTCAGCGCAGAGCTCAGTGAGTCAAAGTGAATCAGAAGAGGGCAAAACTCTCTTTTAGAGCTAAAAAAGACCACTGGAACAAAAAAAAAAAAAAACACGCTTGTGCATTCATTTATTCATTCATATATACATCTTTTTTATTCACAAAGTCTCTGTCAATTTTAATTTCCAATTTCGCTCCATTAATTTTTCAATAATAATTTTGTCCTGATATGAACCATGAATGGTTTATGCTGCCTTGTGAAACTACAACTTAATGCTTCTCACATCCGCAGAAAAATGCATGTATAGTTTTCAATTCAGGACTTCATTAGCTGATTATCTTTTTTATCCTTCACCCATCGTAACAAAAATTACAAACCAACACATATAATAAGTGATTTTTAAGAAGTGCTGCCTTTTTAAGGACAACAGATTTTATTCCTTCTTCACAGCAATCAGCAGTTTAGATAACTCTCCGCTTCAGAGGAAGGACAACACATCAGTTTAGGACAGGCCCTAATGAGTGTTGACGTGGGTTAAATGGTGAAACTTTGCAGCACAATGCTTGGCCACAGTTAAAAATGGTGTATTCATAATGAGATCAAGCTTATCCGGTGTCTCCTTCATTAAGGCTAAGAGCACTCTGTTTGGTTTCTATTTAATTTAAAAGCTGGAGTCTCGGGTTCTGGTGATCAAAAGGGATGCAGTAAAATGTGGCCGGGGAGCGCCCCGTTTGAATTAAGCAGAGCTGAAAGGTGAAGCATACTCAACTGCTGCCTGAATGAAGGCCAATGGCAAGTTGGGCTGGTTGGGGGGTGGTGGCTACACATTATAGTGGGGTGGAAAGTAGGTTTTTCATTCAATTTCCTTTGTAACACCCAGCTCCACCAACCCCACAGCATAAAATACTCTAACGACTCCTGCCAGGCTTCCACCCAACACCAGTGGCTCACATCACCATTTCACCATCACAAATCAAGAAAAGCATCCTAACAAGGGCTCTGTCACCGCAGCCAGGATTTTAGCGTGTCTGGGGTCAAAAGTCCTCCCACTAAAACATGATGACGAAATACATCACAGGTTTCTTCCTTTTTTAAGCTTTTCACAGTTTTTTTTATTGAGATTAAAAACCTCTTTTCAAGGGAGTCCTGGCCAAGAGGCAGCAGATGTTACAAGACAATTATACAAGTTATACAATAAAAATAATTAAAAATAGTTACAATATAAGAGGCAGTTTCAAGTGCTCTTAATTTATACATAAAGGCATTCAGGAAGTTAAATTAAACTTTATCAGGCTGAGATGAGGTCTTATTCACCACAAAAAAAATAAATCATGCTGTCCAACCAGACTTACAGCGTTTGTCATGTTCTGAACAGACAGTCCATCTACACCTCAGAATTAATCTGCATCCTTCTATCTTTACATTTACTTTCTTTATTTCCTGACTTACTTTTTTTTAATAGGTGGTGGTCAGATTGAGCCTTCTCCATACGTTTTTTTTCCCTGTTATTCTGTTTCATGCTGATCTTAACTTAAACTGTTCAAAGGAAGTTTGTCCTGAAACTGATCATAATATGAGGTTTTTCCTTTAGTTGAAGTCTAATCGGGTTTCGCTGTTCCTGAGGCCGATGAATGATCTGCCTTGATTTGCTCGTTGTTGGGAAATGGTTTTTCTTGGTGCCATCCAACACTACTGCTTTCAATGGAGGTCAGGGCCTTCTTATTTTACCAATATGGTTTCTTTTTTGTTTGTTTGTCTGTTTGTTTTCTCAAAATTTAGCAAACCAACTCAGCAGCAAACATCTAGTATGAGCATTTGTCAACACACAAAAAGCACAGGAGTTTTTTCAAATTGAGGTCAAAAATCAAGAGACTTCAACAAACCACCAGGCTGCTGCTTTGTGAGGAGCAGTGTTACATGATGGGAATCGCAACCCATTAATGATGAAATACTCCTCTCTTCTTCTTTATCTATTTTTAATATACTTTTCACTTGTCTGTGCCATCTGGGCCTTGACACAACTTTCATTCTTTCAAGTGTAATGCTAAGAACGACAAATAAGGTATCTTGAACCCTTCAACCTTGATATGAAAGCCCCCCCCCCCCCCCCCCCCCCCCCCCCAAAAAAAAACAATTTTTTGGGGACCTTGCTCAAATGCCCACATTGGTTTAACCTTATTGCCACACCAGGGACTCAAACCAGAGTTGCCTGGTCCCAAAGCTCACCTCTTTAGCCACTAGGCTACCACTCCCCCAATATTTTCAAACAATGTTAGATATTGAGAGAAAGGGGGAAATCCAGAAGTTACCCCGGAGCGTGGGTTTGGAGGTTTGTTATCTCCCAAACACCTTCAGCCTGTCAACAACATGACCACATGACATCATCAAAAACTAATATAAGTAGTGCAAAAAGGTGACTTCAAGTCAAGAAGTCTAGAAAAATCAGTCAATATATAATTTTGCATTGGACAGTGCAACACTATTGCAATCATTTAACCGAATTTAAACAATGACTATAATACAATTAATGCAGCCCTGAGGGGCACAAGTCAATGTCTTTGTATCGTCTAAAGGCCGGACAAATACACAAGGTTGTGTCAGGTGGGGCATCTGACATAAAACCTATGCCAAATTAAATCCAATGGGGGTGGAGGAGTTGGAGGCAGATGATTCAGTGAAGAGAACAACCGAAGGAAAAGAGGGAGAAACACTGATTAGAACGATGCTGAAGGATCATGTAGTAAATCACAACATGAGGTCTTCTCGAATCAGAGCTTTGCAGACTGAAGCAGATTTGTGTTTGATTTGGGATGAAACTCCTCACCTCCTCCAGACTGAAAAATCCATTGTTGAGAAAAAAAGCTAAAAACAACTTAGTACCAACAGCTCGTGTTGAACAGAAAACCAATTTGCAACCCTCAACTGCACCCTCAGAGGAGGCAATGGACAGCATGCTCCAACTCCTACTCAACAGATTTACTGCTATCTGAGTCTGAACAGCATTAAGACCCTCTTTGAAATCTGCTGTGAGCAACTAAGTGCATTTAGATTTCCCTTTGTTTCAGGAAAAAAAAAGGGGGGTTAAATGAATATTCATAAGTTTGACCTTGTTTTTGAAATAATGGTGTAAAAAGTGTTTCCTGGTCTTCTGCAGAGCAATTAGGCTTAAAGAAAGAAAAGAACCAAGATCAGCTGTAATAACCACAACAGCACCTCATTCCAGCACCGCCTGCGGAGTTAATAATGAAAACTGCTTGTGTAGCTCAATGTCAGTCGAAGGATTTCACTCCAGAGGAGTCCAAGCAGACCCACAATCCCCCTCCTGATTTCTCCATTCAGCAGGACAGCTGACAACGCTGGACAGAGGCCATTCGTACTCATTTGCAGACTGAGCCACAACATCCCTTGATAACACTTTTCTGCTGCATCTGAAAACCTCAACGGGGCATACCAAAGATTCTTCTTCTATAGTGAAGCAGCTAGAGCCACAGAGACGGACCAACACTTTTCCAATCAGACCATTTGCATATCAAAGGAAAACCGCTGTCAGCGCAACAGCAAAGAGACATTAGCATGCAGAAAGTTGAGCAAGCATAAGGCCATTACTCAAACATTCCTAGTCATCTGAAAGATATAAAACATCTACAGTTGTAACATGATAACCATTCTATCACTCACTGACTTTATCCTAACAAGAAAATGCACATTGCCATTGTCTCTATCAAGAAAACCCCTTTTGCAAAACAAGCCTGAAAATAGTCCACTCAGATAGCAAGTGTATTAATAGTAAAAGAAAATGAGGGAGAATTTATTTCATTTAATTAATGTGAGTAAACTGTGACGGTACAATCACATCCCTGATTCAGCTCACGAGGAAACCATCAGCTACTTCCTGTCACTATAAATATGAGTTAGACAGTGATTAAAAAAAAAAGTCCTAAATTCCTGAACTTGAAAGTGTGCCACCTCCACCAGTTGCACTTCCCACCCTTACGCCTAACAGCCTAAAGCTGACAGACTGAACCGGAGAGCCGACGCGTATGAAACCAGGTCGCTGTGAAGTCTCAGTCTGAGGCCGGACACTAATGAGTGCAAGGAAGCGTAAACGCAGCAGCCTGGAAGAAAAACTTAACCTGTCATGTTCACAGCGGGAGACACATTTTTATGTAATAACTTCTGTACTCAAGTGAAGCTCTTTAATTTGTTTATTCAATTTTTTGGGGAGCACTTTAAAAATATGGTGTTTAGTGGAAGGGCCGTGATTCTCGACCTTTCTTTCTCTGATGCATGTCATCAGCCCTGTACCACAAACTGAAGCGGCCCTGCTACACCATCTGTCATCTCACAACTGTTTTTCATTTCATTGAATTTAAAATAGAGGCTTTTTTGGGGGGGAGATCATATACTAAGTTGATTTTTATGCTCTCGGTACAATTACTATCTAATTCCATAAACACACAAAAAACCACCCTATGTCACGTTCCTAATACTTCCCTACACAGATGGTGAAAAGAGAACATTATCCAGAGGACGGAAAGGGGACGTTCCCTTAAGGCATGATTTATGTCCCATTCAGAACATCCAACCAGTAGTGGATATCATAAATGTCTTATGGGTGTCTGCGGGACAATCCCTGTTTACTGGGAAAGCAGGAGATAGCTGAAAGCAAACCACCATTGAAGGTTAACCAGAGAGCAGCACCTTGTGTTAGCTGTAGCCCTCTCTTGCTGCGCCTCCATTTCCTTACAATCACTTTATGAACTGGAGGCTAGTTTCCTGCTGCAAGCCCAGAAACTGTAGCATCTACACTAGATCATCACACCACCTGGCTGTTGGAGTGTTTCCATAATGCAGCAGGATCCAGCTGCAAGACACAAACACCGTTTGCTCTAAAAAATAAAAAAACAAAAACATTAACCATGGATATGACATAAAGTCATCAGCCCAAAAGAAAACCAGTTAAGATCCAGTCAGAACGATTAATCCCATTTAGACAAGTAAGAGGCACAACAGCTTTTTTTCTTTAAAATGTTGCACCTCTGCTGCTTCGTATGACTTTATTCAACATGTCATAATTCCAATGACAGCTGACTCAGCCTCTTTTAAACTTTACTTTTTACTTTTATATACCTTCTACAATCTGTCCTCTATTTATGAATCCCTGTACTTGAGCTTTAACATGTGTCCAATTATTAATTCACAGAAAGACTACCAGACAGTAAGACAGTAAAAGGGGTAATTCAGGGACGAATAACAAGCCTGGTGAAAGTCTCTTAAAGACAGCAGCACCAGGGGAAACAAGTGGACACAAAGACACAGGGGGGCAGCTCCAGACAGAGCCCACTCCCATTGTCTGTGGGGATAGGGAGGACAAAGCGGGACAACGCTAAGATATATGCAAGCACCACAAGGCCTCACCCCAGCGATGCCCCGACCCTAATCCCAAACATGATTTCCCCTCCTAACCCACAGATGATGTCATCCTTCCCCCACCTCACCCGCACCTTCACCCCGCATCAGCTCCTCCGGACAGGCAGCGAGGATGTTCGGCTGCTGAGAAACATGCCGGCAGCAAGAAACCGGACACCTTCTGAGTGCATGTGGGGCACCAATCAAAGGGCTTAGCAACGACACTATCGTATCACCGAAAGCTTTAAACTCACTCGTGCTTTCAAAACGGAGGGCTGCTAAACTCAGTCCCATGCAAGGCCAGACTTTGCCCTTCGTGGAAACTTTATATCTGCAGCGGTTTGGCGGCTGACTTGAAGCATGTCTTGTAAAAATGTCTGCATGGTGAAAGCCCTCCGCAGGACAGGTCAGCGTGTCCCAGAGCATTACAGGTCTACAGAGGGCCTTACATGCTTCACTGGAAAAAGGGGAGAGGGGGGACAGTTGCTCTTTAGAACTTTATGTGCCTCCCCTCCCCCCACCTTCGCTCCACAAAGGAGGCTGTACCCCTTGTCCCCACCCACAAGGAATTTCTCAGGCATTGCTGGGTTCACCATGACAACTGGGTGTTTAATAAAGCATTTCTCTTAGGCATTCTTCCTTTCACAGGGGAGGTGGAGGGAGGGGGACAACAGTCAAAGGAGGGAGAGACAGAGAGGGAGGGAAGGGGAGGGAGGGCAGGATAAAGAGGGAGGGAGCTTGAAATGATGGGAGGGAACAGTGGAGGTTGCAGGGGTGAGAGCAATAGTCCCGGGTAGATAGGTGAAAAATGGGAAACGGTGACAGGCAAACAAAAGGAGGGGAAAGAGAAACAGGATCAAGGTGATGGGTGATGTTACAGAGAAACAGCGCTACAAACATTCCACATAAGCCTGCAAAGTGTGACTAACGCATCCAGTGAGCGCAAGCGAGGCCCAAAGAATGAAAGGATGACTCTAGTTGGGAAAGCATCGCAAGCTGTGACTTTGAATCGCATGAATCAAGCGTGAGGGAAAACAGATGCTTATCAACCGTAAAAAACAGTGAAATCCAAGGTGCACTCCGCTTGAGTGAAATAATTATATGACGGCGTGGAGAGAAGTAATCAGAGCGGTCCAGCTGTTTGAGGCTACACACACATGGCCGATTTGTGCAGCTTGATGGGTTAGTGTTACATAGGACAACCCCCTGAGAACGCCTGTCCACAGAAAGCCTAATGGTTTAATAGATCCTAATGAAATTACACTGGCTGTGAATGTCTTACTCATATTACATGTGAGGGAGCTACTTAAATGTTTGCGTTGTAGCTTTGTGTAATAAACCTAAACCAACAAAGGTTTTTTACTTTTTTATCATGCAAATGAAAATAATAAAACAATCTCGGAATCTGAGCTGAAATTGAACCAAAACGCATTTCGGTTACAAAAGTGACAAACAATCTGATGTAAAAACAGTAAACATGACTCATATGAGCCTTCTTGTTGTCAGTCCCGGGTCATTGGGCTGAACAGCAGCTGGGTAGGCTCACACAAGTTTGACAGCAAGGTAGTTACAGCATCTGCAGCCACAGCACACACACACACTAGCCTCTTGACTTTGACCTGAGAGTCAAAATAACTGCTGTCCACTAACCTGAGCGCCTGTAAAACCTGCAGTGTGATGTGAGCTGAATCAAACTGCTGTTATTAGTCACAGAAGCATGTTTGTCTGTGAAATTTCTGCTCTAGCGTTTTCAAAGTGAGCAAAGGGCCATGATTTTGGCCTGAACTCTGAATCTGATTAAAAAGGACAAGATGTCCTGATGGTGAATTTCAGACAGGCTTTCAAGCACATTTTGAGCTACATAGAAAAGTCATAATATGCCAGCCGCACAATAGTTACTTAATTTTGCTAGGAATGTGCAAAGATTGACATATAAACAAAACTACTACACAACAAACAGAACTCATATTCCACATACCAAGCATAATAAGGCGTTCAGAAGTGGGACCTAATGATTAGCTTTAATCTCCATATGAAAATCATCAGGGCTATACGGATGAAAGAAAAGCTGGGGGGGGATCTCCGCCATCAAATGCAAACACCTACTTATGCAGGCTCACGCTTGCCTGGGAACAGTAGATGAGCCCCTGAGTATGTCAACACTAGTCTGACAGATCCCAGGATACAGATGCAGCAGATCTAATCCCACAGATGAAAACCTGCCTCTCACCCTGCATTGTGACCAGCACTCTTCTAATAACACAGATACAACATGAGATGAAACAACCATAAGTCAGTTTTGTCCCCTACATGGCAGAAATGCTGGGCTTTAATTGCACACACCCTTCAAAACTGAAATTAGCACTTTGCTGTAAAATGTTTTTTTTAGTCTTGTCAGTGGCTGGTATGGAGATAGGCTCAGCACCTACATACCAGTACATTAAATCTTTTTCTTTAACTGCCTAACATAATTAATTTGTCATTACTTATTTATGCATGTGCACATGAACAGTACTCAACAGGCAGAAAATCCCCAGGCTATGTGGTTGTGAGATGTATTATAAAATGCCTGTTTGTGGCGGTGAACCACTTCAGCTCCATATCCTTTCTCTGATGAACTAAATATGTAACACATGTATTAAACTTTTGTAAATTAGTCAGTGCATGACTTGAATATCATGTCACCTCTACATAGGTTACATTTCTATACTTGAAGATGGAAAAAATACATTTTTGTGTTTCTATGACAGGTGGGGAATGGTAAGGTGGGAGAAGTTTAGTGTTTTTAAGTCTTTAAAGACCCACAACGTAACTTCTAACAGTATTCTCCGTGACGTGCCCCCTTATCAACGATGAAACTGGCATCTATCTTGCATCCTACCTGTACTGTGAGCTTACTCTAGCCAGTCTTAGCTTGACTCTTGTTCTGTCCCTTCCTCTCTTTCTTTTCCTCTCTTCCTCCAGTAATGCTTCCTTGCCTTTCTCGCCGAATCTGCCATGGTGCCCGTTCAAAGCACCCGCTGTTTTCATGTCTGGTTCATATCCGTGTGCGAGTTCGTGATGCGGTGTGCAACCAACAGTCAGCCTAAACATTATGGCTGTGTCCCGGATGGAAAAGTTACATAGTAGCCTAGAGTTTCTGAGCCTCGGGATGCCGCTGGGCACTCCCGAGATGCCCTGGACTCAAAAATGCGCATAATGAATGTTGGTGTGCCATCAAAATGAGTCAGAAACGCTGCATATTTTTAAAGGTAGAAAAGTTACGGTGTGGGTCTTTAAAACTTCAACACTTTTGACGCATGATCACCATGACGTATATGTCATGGTGATCTGCAGTGAGCAGCTAAACAATCAAGCCATTGTGAATTATTTGGATTTGTTGCCTCATTGCTTGAAAGCACACACATCCAGTGCAAAGCTACAGGCCAACAACATGCATATCAGGGTAACTGGTGACTTTTAATTGACCCTAAGAGTGAGTTGTAGTGTACATGATTGTTTTTCTCTATGTTGGTCCCGTAATAGACTGTGTTTATACTGACAAAGACAACATCTGTATTTTTCCTGACACCCATTTAGTCAAAGAGGCAGGACTCAGCAACTTGTCATCCAGGAAAAATATAATTAGGGGTGCAACAATACATGTATTCCTATCAAAACCATTCAAAGTAGGTGTATACTGAACTCTCTGGATCTGCATTCAACTACTCTGCCTAGGCGCCATTGTCGAGTGCACATCCCCTGAGTGACTCCCACACGCATTCACTCAAGCTAGTGAGACCAACTATGAGAAGTTGGCTTGCTGCAACCAAGCGGCAACCTCCGGTGGCCAACTATGACGCTACCCGGAAGAAGTCATTTTTTGTAGTTCTCCCTTCATCCGCAAGGGGCTGGCTGCAAGACGGAGCACATTCCCATAGACTCCCATGTTAAAAACGTCAACTTCACAGCAGAAATAAACATGTTTACATGTAAACATGTTTACAGCCTGGTTCAAAACATCATTTTAGGTTTAATAGGTCAAGTTTACCTTCATGTCAACTGCAAGGGTGGTGAATTTTTTTATAACTCATTCATTTAGATGTTATTTATTCTTGAAAATACAAATAGTTAAGGGCGTGTCCTTATGATTGACATACAGAAGCTGGCCTGGTGGCTCCAAGTTAGCTCCTTGTTTGCTCTCAGTAAGGTCTCAGTTTGTAGCAGAGTCGCACAAAGGCGGTTTTTAGTCAGCGAATAGCAAGTCTAAGCATGTCTTACCTTAACCCCGCCGCTTAGGGGGCTTATCTTTGCTAGTTCCTGTTAGTTTCAAGTTAGCTTGGTTAGCGCTTAGCCCAGAGTACGTCAGCTGTCAATCATTTGCCCTGCGGCCGCGCTGTGCCCATTTTAGTATTTTCCGGGAGTGACGACACACGTGACACGGCAAGATGGCGACGGTAAGACGCGCCCAACTGGCTTTATTTTTAGCTCTTCAGAAACCAACGGGTGACGTAGCGAAGGGTTCATCCCTCTCTCTTAACGGTCTATGGCTGCAACACGCTGCCTCAACAATACCCAAAATTGAAGCTCCACCATCATTCAGGTCTGCAGTCAGGTCAGAGTGCAGCAGCCAGGTGTGGAGAGGAGGAGTGCACTGTGCAGATCCAAGTTAATGCTGCCTTCATGTGGTAACGTATTTATGGTAAATACCAAAGTTCGACATCAAAATTGCACTTGAACACCCACTCATGTCGTAATTTCCGCTGGGAAAATGGAAAAATTTTATGACGCCCGAGTTGCCGAGATGAAGTAAACTTTGACCTTTCAACATGGCGGAGAGCAATGAAAATATCCTGAATGGGAATCAATACATTCTGTTAAAAGTTTTCTGCTGCTGTTATGTGGCTAGTTTGTAGTCCGGCTAATTCTGTGACGTACAGAAATTTAATAACATCACCATTTAAACTTAGTTTTGTTTGTAAAAATATGATTATTTTCTGGTTTACTTCCTCAGAGCAGATGCTAACTAGCAGCTAGCCAGGTAGTCAGTTGAAGATAGCCTCCATTGTTAAACTTCATTACGACAACAAAACACTTGAACACAACGCACTGGTAATTTCCATTTAACAAGTGGAAAGAATCATCTTTCCCATACCGCATGAAGGCAGCATAAGAGTGTGATGATGGCAAAAAAAAAGAAAGAAAGAATGAAAGAAAGAAAGACAGAAAAGAAAAATATTGATTAATTTAAACTTTAACTACCATTAAAGCTAGGGTTGGCAATGTTGGAAAAACGGTTTGAGCAAGCGACAGTATAAAAAAACACACCACCCAAAACCACACCTTCAGAGTGCAGGGACGTGCGCGCCGATGTTTGACGAGCAAGTTAACGATATCAGCCGAGAGGATAGCTCGTTAGCTTGATCGTAAACAGCTGACAAACCACGTTTTTAACCGCTTTAATCCACTCACCAGGGACAAAGATGAGACATAAAGGCATCAATTGGTTCTTTGCTTTTGGTGGGAATGGCAGGGGTTGGTCAGAGTTTTTACAGAACTGCAGCTCTCACAGAGATCTGACTTTTTTCCTTCCTTTTTATGAATACATGGTTTATAGTAGGGCTGGACAATTAATCAAATTTTGATCGTGATTTCAATTTGTCCTTCTCACGATCATAAAAACACTGTAATCGAAGAAAAACGATTAATGTTGCGTGTAAGCAAATGCTACATGCTATTTTTATTCATCACTGAAGCCAGAAGAATCCTGCAGTGAACAGACTGGTGGAGTTATAGGAAGTGGGGGACTGGGAGGATAGAAAGGGAATGTATATAGACTGGGTATTCACTTTTTATTGCTATTATTATCTAAATATACTGTATTATTATAATTTCACTCCTTTACTTTTTTCTAATTTATTTCCTTTAATATATTATATTTGAAACAGTGTCTGAGACTTACTGCATCATCATTTGGTAGAAACTTTTTTTTTTTCAAACTGTTGTCAGCTATCTAATACAGGCCTTAAGTCCCTCCAACATTTGCACTATAATGACATCACTGTACATACATGCAAATGATTTAGGGGTTTTGGGGAGTTTATTCAAACATTTTGTTAAAAAGACAAATGCAGACTTCAAATTTTTTAAAAAGTTTGAATTGTCTGTCCTTTTTCCCTGGATTATGCATTAAAGTATTAACAATCTAATCTTTAACGTCTTACCTCGACAAAGTCATGAGTAAAACTGTGATGAAACAGGAAGTGAAAGTACAATAAAACAGCTGACAATGGAACAACTTAAAGGTAAAGATTCTTTACCTTGAGACAGAACTTATTCTTGACTCTCCCTGTTAGCAATCAGGTGTATAGCATCATCTTCCCAACTTATAAATGTGGACTTTTATGACGCAACAGTCAAAACATGATCATTTCAAAGAATGATGTACACAGTGTTAAAATAAATTAATTAATTAAAAAAAGAGGTTGTGTCTGTGGACATGAATCAGTAGGTTGTTCAACACAGCACGAGGCTGCAATGAAGAATTTTGGTTGTTGTTGGTGTTTTAATTAAGTAGAACTGGAATAATGATGTGATTCTTTGCTCCGCTATACAGACTGTGGAAGGTCACCCTGTGTTGCATGCAGAGATGGGAGTCCCATAATGTGAAGAATGCTCTCCTATAATCCCCATTTAAGGCTGTTGTTGGCTCTTGTATTTTGCTTTGTTTGGCTACAAATAGTCAAATCTAGCAAAGAGGATCTAAAGAAATAAAACAAAAAGAGAAGAAAAGTTGGATCTCACCAAGAATAACTGAATCACACCACTGAAAACAAGATGTGCTAATTATCAACTCATTTCTCGATTTGATGCTTAAAATTAACATATTACATTTTCAGTGATGTGTTTATTATAAACATTCAGTTGTAGTGTGTTTAATGAGTCTATACATTACAATAAAAATATTTTTTGTACTTGCGGTGAATAGATATGCATCATTTGGCTGCAAGGGAAATGAACTGAGATGTGATTTTAAAGGCCGATGCTACAGTTTGAGATTAGAAATACCATCCTGGAGTTACATTTCATGATCTGTAGATTCAAAAGAATGCCTCAGAGCAAGCAAGATTACAGCATAATGCATTGTCAACTTTGCTCTATACATAGAGATGCAGCCTTTCTTCTTATCTCTACATAGCTTTAAGCTGTATTCCTGATTAAATGTGTTCTTTTACTTCTATAACATTTTTAAACTTCACAAAAAGGATACTGTAACACTTTTAAGTAATCAAACAATTATTACTTTTCATTTTGAACTTATATGATGATTATCCAATAGAAATGCTTTGAAGTTATGTAAATCGTAGATCATAGTTTGACCAAATCAAAAAAAAAAATCCAGTCTTATGAGTCCAGCAAAGCAATAGCTTTATAACGACCTCATTTAACTTTCAGAGGACAACAAGCAAAAGTCACCACATTTTAATCATTGCATCCATTTCAGCATGATGAAGAGCAACACGCAGAAAAGATGTTAATCACAGTTCAACGACATACAAAAGAATCCATCAAAAATCGTCCATCATAAGAAGCCTCTTAAACGGCAGCATAAAGAGAAAGATAAAGGGAAGACTTGGGAGGTCCCTGGAGGGAAAGGCCTTGGAAAATTGGGGTCAGCAGCATCTATAGAGGGAGCTCATCCTCCAACCCCCTTCACCTCCTCCAAAAGCTCCAGCCTAATGACTTTTCTGCTCTCTTACAGTACTACTGTATTTTTCATCATGTACCCTGTTTACCCAACATAAACTAACCACCCCCCTCCTCTCTGTCCTCCTGTCTCCTTCTGTCTCCAGCAGGGGTGCTGACACATAAACCCCAGCAGGTGCTGGACGTGCTGGGGGGACCCGGCCTCTAATTGGTCCTCAGTGGAGTCACAGCTGTTGCCCCCAACCACAGCCTGGTATGAGCTCAAGCCCCTGCCCCTCAATCGACAGCTCACTATTGTTCTCCAGAGGCTAAGCTGAGCTCCAATCTATCATAACGACTGCCCACGCTAACTGCACAGTATCTGCTCCTCGGTGTCAACTCACCATCAAACAAGGAAGCACTTTAAACACCGTCAGCCACTGAATCTACAGTTTCACTGCCTTCAAAGGGACTCTGCAAGGTTTCGAACAGTCTTAATCCTCCTTCCCTTGTCTGATTTCAACTTCACTCTGTTCAATCTCTTAATAACGTTCCCAGTTCTCTCTCTTAGATTGTGCCAAGGTCAAAGAGAAGGCAGATTTACAGCGGATCACACTGCATCAAATACGCTCCAACTACAACATCCCTCACATACAGGAGTACAACTCAAGTTCAGCCACATTTTAAGAGAAAAATTCAACTCCAATTTGTCTGGGCATCCAAAATGAAACATATGCAAGATAAACAGATCTTTAAAAGAACCATCAAGCCAGCAACTAATAAAATTCTGCAAAAATGAAGGAAAAAACAAACAAAATGACAGAGAGAGAACACTGACTCTTCAATCTGGCTCTAAACAAGCTCTAGAAATCGATCATAATTGAGTTATGTCCTTCTTTGTATGTGGGAGTGAGGCTATGATGAGCAATTATGGGACATGATCAGCCTGCTCACTGGAGTGTGGATCCCACAGGATGCAGACAAGCTCAGACAAACAGCTTTTTAAATTTAGACAACAGGCAGCGCTAAATGGAACCTGTTTGGAAAAGAGTGAGCACCTTGATGAGGCGTCCAAACCAAATTAATTCATCAAGAATAACAAGACTCCAGTGAGTGATTTCAAAGTGAATGTGGAGTGGCTTACAAATAGGCTGTAGTGAATATTAACCCTTCCACATGAATTTCTATTCTGGGTAAGTCACTCTGGAATAATGAAGCCATGACACACATACTTCAGGCATCATCGCTGCCATTATTCTGTGAAGTGAACCGAAAATGTAAATGAAGAGACAGAACACATTAAAGGAAATAGAGTGCACCTCACTACGCCTGAGCTCTTATTACTGTGCCGTGTTTCACTCACTGGGTGGAGTCTGTAATTATCTAACAGTCTCACCTGACACTGAGATCCTCATGGAGGCCTCCAGGGGCCGGTTGTTATCCAGGGCCTGGCTCAGCTGGATCTCCCCCGTGCTTTGGTTCAGGAGGACTAGGTTCAGCTCATTTCCCACCTCGAAGCTGTAGTGGAGCTGATCTGAGACGTCGGGGTCAAAGGCGGGGATGCGACCGATCACTCCGGTGGGGAAGCTGCTCGACTTGTCCGTCACATAGTTGTTGAAGATGATCTGGAAGTTTTTGAGCACGGGCACGTTGTCATTCTTGTCAACAAGTTTGATGTGGACCGTAGCTCGGCTGACTAGAGGGGCAGAGGTGGCCTGGACCACAATGACATACTCAGACCTCATTTCATAGTCCAGGTCTATTAATGCAGTCAATTCTCCAGAGAAGATATCCAGCTGAAACACCTCCGGGATGTTTCCCTCCACTATCTGATACATGATCTGTGCATTACTGCCTTCGTCTGGGTCTGTGGCTGATATGTGGGCAACCACAAGGCCTATGGGGCTATTTTCTTCAACCATGATGTCAAACTCATCTTTCTCAAACACGGGGGGGTTGTCATTCACATCTAGTATGGTTACCTGAATGTTAACTGGTGTTTTGAGAGCAGGAACACCTTTATCTACAGCAAAAGCTTGCAGGGTGTAAACAGGCACATTTTCTCTGTCTAGTCTTCGCAGTGTGCGAACAATACCAGAGGTAGATTCAATTATGAAGTCCCCATCGCCATCCTCCCCGCCCTGGAAGGTGTAGAAAACACGGCCGTTGAGCCCAGAGTCTCTATCGATGGCAGAAACCTGCACCACACTGGTGAACACTGGAACATCTTCCATCACAGAACCCACATAGTTGTCTCTGAGGAAACGAGGGGAGTTGTCATTGACGTCATTCACCAGTATCTCCAGATAAGTTGTGTCAGACTTCTGTGGGATGCCGTTGTCCCGAGCAGTGATGGCCAGTGTGTATGAAACCTGGTCCTCATAGTCAAGCTCCATCTGCGTGGTAACAGCTCCTGTGTCGGGGTCAATGTCAAACTGAGGGATGCTGTCATCCATATAGTAGGTAATACGAGCATTCTCCCCCGTATCTTCATCTGTGGCGCTTATTACGACCACAGTGGTGCCCACAGGTCTGTCCTCGTTGATGTTGACAGTGTAATGTGAGCTCTGAAACACGGGCCTGTGCGTGTTGGCATCTGTGACGTTGACAAACACCTTAGCGGTGTCAAAGAGAGTTCCGTCACTGGCGGTGACAGTGAGGACGTATTGCCGTTCCAGCTTGTAGTCTAATGGCAGTGCCAGCGTGATGAGCCCGCCTCCGCTCTGACTCGTGATGGAGAATCTGTTGCGGGTGTTTCCACTGGATATCTGATATGTCACCACGCTGTTGATGTCCTGATCCACAGCTGACACTGTCACCACGCTGGTCCCCACGGCTGCATCCTCATTTAGTCGCATGTAATACGCCTTCTGAGTGAACTCTGGGTTGTTGTCATTAACATCTAGAATCGTCATGCTGATGCTGGCTGAAGATGACATGATAGGATAGCCATGATCGCGGGCCTCCACTCCAAAGTTGTAAAAATCCACACTCTCCCTGTCTAGCTCAGCTGCCACAATAATCCATCCTGTACTGTTATTGATGGAGAAGGGGAAGTGTGGTGTTGTTTCAGTCAGACGATACTCCAGTCTGGAGTTTTCTCCAGAGTCTGCATCCACAGCTTGGATGTGGATGATGGAGTAACCAAGAGGCACGTTTTCCAGCACAGTGGCCTGAAACGGAGTGCTGACAAAAATGGGGGCATTGTCATTAACATCCAGCACCTGCACCGTGACCAGGCCACTGATGTTAGACAGTGGAGGGCGTCCTCCATCCTGAGCTCTGATTCTTAGTGTGTACTCTTTGTTAGCTTCATAGTCCAGATGGCTCACCAGGTCCATTTTACCTGTCTGAGCATCAATATAAAACTGCCCGCGGGTGTTTCCGCTCATGATGCTGAAATGAACGACAGCGTTGCTTCCTCTGTCCTGATCTGTGGCGGTGACCTGCAGGATCTCAGTGTTAGGGCTCATGTCCTCCGGCACCTGAACCACATAGCGTTTCTCACTGAATTGAGGAGCGTTGTCGTTGTCATCCTCAACTACAATGTGAACGGTAGCTGTGGCACTGCGGGGTCCAGGGTCACGACCCTGATCATTTGCCTCTACTAACAGCATATAGGCCTCCACCTCCTCTCTGTCTACCAGGCCTTTAGTTCGGATTACGCCAGACCTGGAATCTATCTCAAAAACATCATTGGACCCATTACTGTTGAGGATGTGGTACAGGATGTTACCATTGACAGGTGCATCCCCATCTGTGGCTCTTACTGTTAAAACCTCATAGCCAATTTCTAAGTTCTCCCTGATGCTTTCCTTATAATCTTGCTGCTCAAACACAGGGTTGTGGTCATTGGTGTCGCTTACTGTGATAGTGAGGGTGGCCATTGCTGTCCGGCGGGGTGTGCCATGATCAACTGCTGTCACACGAAACACATGGGTGTCTTTTGTTTCCCGGTCCAGCACCTCTACTGTTGACACAGCCCCACTGACTGGGTCCACAGCAAAAAGATTGTTAGAGCGGCTGTCAAAGAGAGCCTCTATGAAATACTCCAACCTTCCCGCCTCTCCCTCATCCACATCCACCGCTTTCAGAACCACAACTGAAGTCCCAGCTGGCCTATTCTCTGCCACAGATACTTGGTACATTGGGGGCTGAAACTGGGGGCTGCTGTTGATGCTTCTCCTCCTCCTCACAATACCTGAATCAGATTGAGCTGCCTTTCCTAAGAGCTCCTGTATGTGGCCCTGCCTGAAGGGACCCTGCCCCACGCGCCAGTGGATAGAGACGGGGTTGACATTCAGCCCATTTCCTGTGAGAACATCACAAAGCATGTCCAGCTCCAGAAGGGTGTCCTGCCTCCAGCAAAGAGTCTCAGACACGAACAAATCCCCCTCTGAGAAGTAAAACTCACGACTGTTGGCGACCTTGCAGCGGAGCGGGGGACCAGGCAGCAGCCCTCCCACTGGAAATAAAACAGAGTATGCTTGGTGGCACTCTGTGCCGGGGTGGCTGTGGGAGCTAAACAAACTGAGGACCTCCATGTCCCACAGCGCTTTTCTTTTACGCTTGTGCGAACAGTTCCTACCGTGAACATGCACGTCGTACTGACTGATAAGGAGGTGCTTGTGACCGGAGTCCGTGCAGTCCGCCACAGTGTACAAAGTGAAGGGGTTTGAAGGCAGCGAGGAGCACTTTAACAAGTCCGACACAAACACGATGCCTGCCGCCGCGTCCGTGTCCAAAAAGCGCTCCGTGAATTTGGGAGCGAGTACCTGATCCAAAGTACACCGTGCGCCCCGCTCCGCGCCGGCCACCACTGTCCTTGCACCCGCATCCTCACTGATGTGAACGGTGAAACAATGCGCGAGCGGAATCAGTTTCCACCACCACAATATGAGCAACAAATCCAATTTAACGAAGTGCATCGCTCCTCAGTTTGTGTGAAGCCGCGTCTGAGAGTGCGAAATCCTGCCGCTCCTTGTTTCTTTAAACTTTCCGCCTGCGAGTTTCCCTTTGTTGCAGAGGAGCCATGCTCTCAGCGAGCGCACTTCTCTCCCGTCACTCCGGCTGCTTGGAGGAGGTAGTCCCGCAGTAACCTTGGCCGACCAGAGCTGCTCTCACATGGACGCACCGGCTCACACACAGCCCGGAACAGCAGCAGCAGCGCCTCCGCTCCGTCCGCTCAACTTCGCCTGAATGATGAAAAAATGGCTCCAGCTCCCCCTGAGCCTTAAGGCTTCTCATTATCATAAACCTGTGTGTGTGCCCGCGCGCGCGTCAGTGTGCGTGTAGAAAGAACATTCAGAGAGGGGGGTGTGAGAGAAGGAGGTCTAGAGAAATCCTGCCACTAAAGATAAATGATAACTTCCTAAAAGCTTCATTAACACAGAACAGTCTGACTTCAGACACGGATTAATGAGTTCATTTGACATCATTGTTGGCGACATAATTATATTAATCATTTTCTTCTACATTTCAACCTGGTCTCTCCCATTTTACAAATGTGTTCTTAACTAAATTTCAGAGGCCATAACACTTAAAAATAAAAGACAAAGAGGTTTTAAAAAAGCTGCTCACAAGTTTGTCCTTTCAGCAAACCAGCAAGCTCCAGCTTGGCTTTACCCTTTCATTATCCTCAGATTGTATGTTTTAAGCGACCCCGTTTAAAACAAGTTGTCTTTTATTGGTTGCCCATAGTAAAAAAAAAAAAAAAAGAAAAGAAAATTAGCCAGAGTGGACAGTCTTACTCTAAAATCCCTTCACTTTATCCCTGTGGTGTAGTGGTGCCTGGAGAAGCAGGTTTTCTCTTAATGTCTGCCCCCTTTTTAATTTATTTATCATAAGCAGCTTATCCAGAAAAAAGTAAATACCCTGTTAATAACAGTATATTCCTCCACTTTTGTTGACCCAAAACTGAGCCTGCAGTGGCTCAACCTTAGGTCTTGTCTTCTGATGTTTAACAACAGGGAGTTTAAGTCAGTATGACATAATTATCCTCAAGCTTGTGCATAAATTAACACGATTCTTTAATGTTTGCAATTTTATTTGTCTCCTTTTTTTCAATCCCTTGGGACAATAATAATAAAGATCAATGGTTTTTAACAAATGGTGGAGATAACAGTTGTTAATAGAATAACAATAGTTATAGTCAAAACTTGAAGCAGTAAAGAGATAACACTTACTTTTGGTATTGTATATCCAAACCAAGTGGTGGAGATGAGTTTGCTCGGTTTACTTCCACAAATTTCTAAATAAAATTTGTTATTTTCAGTGAAAAATGTGCTCTGTCACGAGGTAGAGAAGGCAGGTAAGGGTTAAACATCTGCTGAAGGGTGGTAGGCTACATGCCAACGAACATCAGACAGCATTTAGAGAGTGCACTTTGATAATTACTAAAAATTAGAAGCGTATACCCAAGTCTAGCCTACCATGCATAAAAACATTGTCTAACTTTTCCAGAACAAGTGCACATCAGTGTTACGTTTCACTGAGCATCCTTGTGCTTTTTTGACAAGGTCAGACTCCAATGGCATACAGCCACTGTAGAAATAAGCAGACATACAACAACTGAATTATTATTATTTTATTTTGTTTTAATCTTTTAAGCTTCATAGAAGATTAACCAGCATGTTGTTTTGGGCAAGTTTGTAAGAACTTTGACAGATAACTGTATCTTGCTTTTGACATTTTCTTATTCCAGCTTTTAGGTTGAGTTTATTTCATTCCTCAACATCTCAAATCATGATTCCTCTGTTTCTGTGCTAACAGCTGATCTTTCCTTTAAAGCAACACCACATCATTTCCTAAAGGCTAAATCCTTTAACTGACCATTACTGGTAGCAAAATTGATTGATTGTCCCAAGGAAATGAAAAACAGCAAAAAATAAAAAGTTTACCATTGTTTTCTTCTCAGTGAGAACATTGAAGGGTTAAAACTCTGTGCTACTGACTCATTTTGATGGCAAACTGACATTCATTGTATACATTCCCAGAGTTGTCATTGCCCTGCGGCATCCTGCTGCTGAGAAACTGCACCTCACAACTTTTTTTTTTTTTTTTTTTCCAGCCCAGGACATTACATGACAGCTACAATTGGCTTTAAGTCACTGCATCACATGCCAGGAACTGGAAATTAACACATCGGCTGTTTTGAACGTCCATCATGATTACACGCATCAAAGGCATTAGGACATTATTGGAAGAAGCAAGGAAAAGAAAAATAAAGTGACAAAGCAAGAGACAAGAGTCAACATCAGTGTGGCTCTTGCTGGCTGGAGAGGCTCAGGGAGGAGACGGGATGCAAGACAGATGCCTTCATCAGAGGTGCCAAAGTCGGACAATCTGCCAATGTTCAGTAGTGGGGCTTTAATTTTGTCATTCAGTGTTCAAACTAATGTTCTTGTTGCATTCAGAAAAAAATTGTGGAAAGCTTTTCTCAGCAGGTTTTTTCATAATCCATCTCTTTTATCTAGAAGTTCATCTGCAAACTTCTGATACTCTTTGTTGTTGTTTTGGGAAATGGTGTAGCTGCTGAGTCTTTCACGGGTGTTGTATTTGTGAGAGTGACAGCAGAGCAGTTTATCACGAGTAGAGTTTTATCCTCAAAGCCTTGTACAGTCAACACTGGATCATGATTAGCCCTGTAGCATACACACAAACCACTCAATTAACCTTGTGTTAGATTTCTCGCTCACAAGGAAAAGAAAAACAGGAATAATAAATAAAAATTTACCAAATTATTATTTAGTGATATAAAATATCACTTATGAATTGTAGTTAAAAAGAATAACTAAAAAGCAAACAAAACTGTTCCAGACAAATTAGAACACCTTGCTCATAAACAGTGGACCAAAATACCTGTCAACAGGTGCAGAAGTCTAACTGAACATTATAGAAAACACCTGATTGCAGTGATTTCCTCAAAGTGTTGCTCAACAAAATTTTAGTTCAGGAGCCCCATCATGCTTGCTTGTTTGTTCTGTTGAACCACAATTCAAAATCAATGTCAGAAAATTGCCAGGTGATAAAGTTGTTTTAATATCAAATCAATAAAAATGTAACCCAATCTCTATTTTTTGATGACAGCTGAATGAGCTTTGATTTAACATCAGGGGTCAACAATATATTGATAAGTTATGTTGAAGTTTCAGGATTGTCTCCATCTGATTTTGCACTCAAGACTCAACACCTCCTAAAAGGACTCAGTCATTCCATTGGCTTCTTATTAACCTCTCTCAGCCGCATCCACTGATCACAGCAGGCATCTAACTCCGACCCACCAGAGGTCAACATCTCTATACAGTACACAAAGAAAACATTAGAAAGTCATGCAACTAATTATTTAAGATCAACGCATAGCTTCGCTAACAAGCTATAATAGCCTAACCATTAATTAAGAACTCATTCCCATTTTTATTTAGTCACATATGTACACAAATGTATTCAGTACAAACATAACATTATTAACTGAAAAGACACAGGCTGATGCATAATGCTCATATTCAAGCCTGTCCTAATATGTTAGCAATTTTCCTTCAGCTCACAACTGTACTTATACACATGAATACTCATTTAATCATCACTCTTACACTGCTGTTCTCACATGGCATCTACATATACATTGTATATATAGTTGTGCTTGAAGGTTTACATACCCTTCCATTAAACACAGAAAAAAATCAGCTGTCAGTGAAATACACTGAAATTGACAAAAGTAACAATAAAAAAAAAAAATATGAACATCACATTGATTTTGTATTGTGGTTCAACAGAAATATATATTTAAAAAAAACCAACAAAAAATAAAATAAAACAAGTATAAACAAGTATGATGGGACGACTGAGCTAAAATTTTGGTTTGAAATTGGTTTATGTGTATATATATATATATATATATGTGTGTATGTGTATGTATATATATGTATAGTAGCCTATGTATTTCTGTATACTGTGAATACCATGCACAGCGGTCTTCCATACCATAAATCAAGCAGCCAGATGGTCATTCTGCCTGCTACGAAGCTGGACAGGAAAAGTAAAAAAAAAAAAGAAAAAAAGGAGGAAAAAAAAAAAACAACTTCCTCCAGTGAGGGATGAATAAGGGTCAATCTAATCTATCGAAACAAATACGGAGCTCTGCTGAAATTTTGTGCGTCACTGACACCTGGTGGAGAAACTTCAGCCATGCAGGGACAAGACACGTTCAGGCTGCTTATTGTCCAATCACTGCAGTCCAAGGATGACAAGTTTGTGAGAGTTTATATTGAATGTGGACAGAAATTTGAAAAAGCCGTTTGACACAGGAAAAATGTTTGATGCAGGAATTCATAGGTTACGGTTTGTCTGATGTACAATAAGTTGAGTCAAGTGGACTGGGTTTAGTTCAGGGGGGAGCAAGTTCGATCCTAGGGTGCTGCAGTCCTGCAGGTTTTAGATGTTTCCCTGCTCAAACACCCCTGATTCAAATGAAATGGTTTTAACAGCTTATCAATTTCTGCTCAGTGGCTCATTCATTTGAATCAATTGTGTTGAAACCGGAAAACATCTAAAATTTGCAGGACTGCAGCTTTCAAGGCCCAAACTTTCCCACCCCTGGTTTAGTTCCTTGAAGATGTTTCACTCTCATCCAGAAGAGCTTCTTCAGTTCTGATGGAGATCTCGAAACTATGACCACAAACTGTAACCTACACAGATGTCACAGCGTGTGTTTACAGGTTTATTTGTCCATTACCAGCACAACATCAGTATAAAAAGACAGAGAGTGAATGTAGCTTTTTACAGTTTTTATTGTTGCTGGAGGCTCTAATACAATATGAATCATAAGCTTTACAAAATAAAAACAAAAAAAAAAGAAAAAAAAAAATACAACAAAAGAATCCCCTCCAAAATGGAAACGCTCAAAGGTTTCCACTGAGACAAAGACAAACGGTGACCCCCAACAAAGACAGAATAGGTGAAGAGAGAGAAGAGCTTAATGATTGGAACCAAGGGGGAAGCAACTGTCATGGTATACACAGTGTGTGTGTGGAAAGGGGGGGGGGGGGGGAGTTGTGACGAGGGTGATAACAGTCCATCCTCATGTATGAGAAGTCTCCTTCTCCTGCAGCCCCGTGCTCCCACACAGGCTCACATGCATGCAGACAGCGTGGAATAAAGTGTAAAACCTGCTTGTGCACACATAAAGGCCATCCTCATGTTTACATCGCCCAGAAGGCTGACAGTTATACATGAACAGTTATAATTCTATACAAATATATCTGAGGGGTGTCATAGACATAACAGGTGCAAGAGATAAATGAACATAATGACACCACTGTCAGGTCTGCACCTCCAAACAGTCTGTGTTTCCTCCACAGAGAGGAAGAGCAGTGTCAGAGTCGCTCGTTTCAAACTGACTAAGGACGCATCGGGGATTAATATTACAGTGACCCTCACTCAGTAAGATTATCATTAACTGTGGTAATACTATCATTATATTCGTAACATGGGAGACAGAGAGAGAAGAGGGGAGAAGAGAGAGAGCTTGAGTGAATGGCTTCATGGCAGATGAGATGCGTGGAGACCGAAAAAATAACAAAAAAAAAAAAAAAAAAAAAAAAACATAAAAAGCTAAGCATTTTCTCCTTTTTTTCGTTTTCCCACAAATAAACAAGAATGCAGCACTGGAACAGGCATAAAGGGAGAGACGTAAAGAAACAAAAAATGGCAGAGATGAGGCGGAGAGAGAGTGAGACAGAATAAAAACAACAGTAGCAACTCTAGCTGTTATGTTTGCGTTTGAGTGCCTCCATTAGGTCGACCTTCAGAGCCTCCTTCTGCGACTTGTCAGCCTGAGTCTGAACACTCCTGCACAGAAACAAAGAGAGGAGAGTCAGTGTGAACAAAAACCCAACATTAATAGGGCAGGAAAGACTGGAAAACATTCTTCAGTCAGAGAGAAACCCATGCTGTAAGTTTGAGACAAACTGAACAAGTAAATGTGTCATTTATAGTCCAAGTCTCCCTCTGTGGAGAGAAAATGGTGAGAAACTTAGTTCATCATCCTTACATACTGATGAGTACATGTACTTCACAGGTTGGAACAGTTTGAGTTATCATGCAGATCAACCTTAAAAAAAAAACAAAAAAAACAAAAAACTGCAAATCGAAAAAACCTGATGTGAAAATATAAAAAAAATTTAGATTTAATTTGGATTGAAATAAATTTTCTGTAACCTCAAACAAGACATTAACTAACGAAATTAAACAGTTAAACTATCAGCTTTAACTTCAAACTGAACTGACCCCATTTAGTTGTTGTTTGAGTCATTTCCTGGTTTTTACTTCAATGTTCACAGTATTTCTGGAAAAGTGTTTGCACTTCACACAGAACAAACACACAATCTTACAAAACCTTATTAGGACATCAAAGTGCCAAACAAAACGGCGAGTGACTCATTTAAAAACGCATCTACATGGTTAGTGTGTTACCATTTAGAGATCATCTGTTAGACTAAAACTAAACAAACTGCACACGACATGCCTTACACAGCTGCTCTGTTTTCACTACTGCATTAGAGGCATGCAAATTGTTTTCACGGCATACCCAAAATGCACATAACAGAGTGGAAAAGGACAACATAGTGAATCATTTATTTAAGATTATGACTTTCCTGGTAAATTTGTACATTTCTTCTTTCCCTTCCTTATCAATCTAATGGGTGAGCCCCCAGACCTCAGCAGCAGGTCATTTCCTTGCTCTCAAGACATCATGTTTCGTCTTAGACCTTTAGGTCATCCCTCTAAATAATAACCTTTAAACACAACCTTCCCCAAGTGTCTATTTTAATGTTACATCTTCACCTTCAAAAATGCCATCCCTTAGGAAGTCAGGAACAGCCATACATGTGCATACACATCCACACATGTCAACACTTGTTCATGCCAGGGTGTACCTCTGACCCTAGTCAATGAAGATCTGACGCTGGGTGAGCACCTGCGACAGCTCCCTCTGGAGCTGCCGGTACTTTTGATTATCAGGCAAAGACTCAATAGATCTGGAGGACAGAGGAGAGGCAATGGGGGAGAAGAGGTGGTGGAGGGATTATCAAGAGGAGAACAATGAAAAAGAATCAGCAGATATGTATTCAGGGCGCATTCACACCAGCCTTTTTGATTATAATCGTAGTCCATTTGCTCTGAAAGTCTTCTTTGTTTGGGGAATTGCAAATGTGCAAATACACTGATTCAGATTAAAGACGTGCCGACAAACTTGGGTCTGGGTCTGCTTCAAGTGAAACAAAAACAGGAAGCAGACTATAAAAACAAAGTGGACTGTGGGTAAACACAACCAAAACATACGAGTATGTGGGATGATAGGTGGCTCTGGCCAGGAGAACAGCTCACAGACGGACGCGGATGAACTTAGTAAAAGTTTTGATGGAAATATCAACCAGAGACAGCTAGGATCTGATGCAGATCCATATTTTGCTGTATGCTATAGAGAGCCTCAAATGAGCAGAGCCCCTAATCATACGGTCTAGTAGACTATTTAGGTGTGAATGCACCCAAAGACAAAAAATAAGCAGAGCCTAAGAAGAAGGCATAGGGACAAAGATGAGAAGCAACCAACTTCAGCATCACTTGGCAAATCATCCTCTGTTTTGGGGTTGTGGTGTAAACAAAAAACAAACAAGGTGAACACATTGCCAACGTCACAAATATGATAGAAACTGACACAAAAGAGAGGCAAGAAAACTTTAACAGCTGGAGAAAGGTTAACTGAATGTTACCATTAATAGAACAAAGCTGTTGACTGGAAGAGCTGTAAAGAAGGTGATCCCGTTACCAAGACGACTCAAGCAGCAGTACCTTAGGCCATTGACGATGTCCTTGGTCTTTCCAAAGTAGATTTCATTCAATGTGGAGCGAATCTTGTTCTCCATATCCTAAAATGAGACATTAACAACAATCGGCATCGTTTCTCTCAATTTTTACTCTTAAGCAACATTTTCACTGATGTGAAGTTATGCAAAGTACACAACTCACAAAAAGTTAGGGATATTTGGGTTTTTGTACGATGTCAGAATAAACCTAACAATAAATTGTTTGATATGGACGAATTACCACATCATAGCTCCAGTTAAATGTCCAACATTCATGATATAATATCAATAAGGTGTTAACATTTTACATTTTCCTTAAATTATAACCGAAAGTTGAATATCCCTAACTTTTTGTGAGTAGTGTATACTGAACATGATGGAGTGCTTTGTAATGTAAAGTATGTGGTGGTAGGGATGTTACTCTGCAACACTGTTCCTTACAATCTCATGCATTTCATCATCTTTACATTACATTTACTGCAATTACAACATAAATTGCTTGACCATTTGATTATAATGCATGTGGCTAGACGACAGTGGAATTGCTCCATAATCCATTTCATATTTAGTTTCTTGCTGTTTTAGGACTTCATGTGTACTCTGGTCCCATAACTGCCTCCTAAACCCAGACTTATGTGTGTCCAGGCCAAATGCCTGTGTAAGTTAGGCACGACCAGAGGAAAACAAAAATCAGCTGGCAGACTGACTTCAGTCTAAGATGGCTTAAAAGCCCTTTAAATCCAAGTAGCTTCCCATGAAGAAGACATTTTCCTCCAACTTGTTCTCATTTCACGTTAGAAAACCAAAGTTATACTGACTTCAACAAGACGGCCGATGTTAGCGATGTGGGGTGAAGACTCTCCGACTGTTTCGTCTTTTTCCATCTGTGAAAAGACAAATTCCATAATGGACCAACTTCAGCATCACTTGGGAGATCAGCAGTCATCCTCTGCTTAGAGCGGTATCGTACCTGTCTTGTAAGGCTACCGCCCAGGTTCATGGTACCAGAGCCGGTTTTGGTTGTCTGGAGCCACAGCATGACGGTGGAGGTGAGTTTGTAATGAGCAGTACGACCGCTGGATTTTTCCTGTTGACAAAACGGACACACCAACCAATCACACACAAAGTTATAGCCAGTTTTACTGAGATAAAAACAGAAATAATAAAAATTTAATAATCATGAGCTGTGTCAGTGGTTCAGGGTGAGTTCAATTGTTGGCAGGTTCTAAGTTTGCATTTTCACACCAGGCATTCAAAAACAGACTTAACGCAGTAAATGCTTAATTAAAAGGTTGCGAGTGTGTGTTCAGTTGGAAATATTCACAAAATACTGCACAGCAAGAAAAATTATGGTGTCTGTTTTCTGATATTTACAGTGACCTTGAAGCCAAAGTCTGACAATATGTTCTGTTGATATAAAGCAGGGATCGTCAAAGTCCGGACTCCAGTCCGGACTGCAGCCAGACCCTGCCCAACTTAAGTTTTCAATTACAAAATGCAATCATCTTGAGTCTTTTTCCGAAATTAACCTTCCATAAATAAGAAAATAGATTTAAGTAGATAAAATAAATAGGTGCTCCTGTTTATGTTGACTGGTTTTTCTTTCTAATTTGTTGTTCTGAATTTCCTCCAGACTGTAGTGAATTAAATTAATTAAATATTACTTATTTTACCTTCACCAGGGGGATAATGTTATGACTGGCATTTGTCTGTCCGCCTGTTAACAAAATAACTCAAAAAGTACAAAACAGATTTGGATGAAATTGTCAGGGAATGTTGATAGTGGTTCAAGGAAGAGCTGATAAAATTTTGGTGATGATCCAGATCACCATTTGGATTCTGGGATTTTTTAAAGGATTCTTTTCCGTTACAAGATGGGGCCAAATGGCTGATGGAGGTCTGTGTTCTTCAAGTGCTTTTGTATTTTTTGTTATTGTTGTCATAGTTTTGTGTGCTGTTAATACATGAAAGAAAATACAGTGAAAAGTAAGATCAGTGAATGTGTTTGTCAATTTTTCCCACACCTCTGGCCTTCAATGGAGAGTAGATATGGACCTTTGAAAAACAAGTTTGAGAACCCTTTATATAAAGCATTCAAGATGAATTTCTTTCATCCAACAACAAGAGTGAAATATTTCAAGAACTGGTGTACAGGACAGAACCGACATACCATTCTTCTCTTCTTCTTAGAAACAATGAATTTAGAATAAATCCAAGGATAATCCAAATTTAATTTCTTCAGAAATGTGTTTTCTTTATATATTTGTAGCAACATGCTTCGTAAAGTGGACTAGCTCCAGTTCATCAGTTGGACCTACTGCTTTCCATACTCTAGTTCAACTGCTTAGCTTACTGGACCAGCAGGTTTTATTGACTGAGATCTAGACGAGTAATCAGGGCTAACAATAATTGGCCTTATTTCAGTTTCTATCATTTTTCTACAATAGTAATAAGCTCCGTGGTTATCAAATGTGTTTTAAACTCCTTTGTGTGTTTGCAAGTATTTTTTTTTTCCCAAATTAACCTTGAAAGGCCTTTTATTTGTCCCAGAGGGACAACTGAATATTTATCCCCAGAGGGACAACGCATTTTTCATTTCATTATGACATTTTGTAAATTTGTTGAAGAGTTAATACACTGTTTTACAAGCAAAGATTGAAAACAGGAAAAAAAAAAAAAAAGAAAAGGAAAATGTAAGGGCGCATTAACAAAGCTTTTTTGATTCAAATCAGAGTCCGTTTGCTCGGAAAGTTCGCTTCATTTGGGGGAGTTGTGAATGCGCAAATGGACTGAACGAGACAGGAACGAACGAGCAGACCCGGCCCGCCTACAAACGCAGGTCTCAGTCCGTTTCAAGTGGACCAAATTCAGGAGGTGGACTACAAATTGCTGCTTTCTGCATTTGGTATTGCATGTTATTGTGGGTAAAACGTTGGGCATTGTGGGTAAACGCTACTACAACAAACACATGTGGGACTGCAGTACTTTTAAAAATGGCTCAAGGTCAGATTTGGAATGACAAGTAAGTAAAAGCTTTAATTGATATTTGGTCTGATGAAAGCATATCCCAGCTCCTCATAAGTACGCACAAAAATAGTGACGTTTGTTTGCGTGCATGTGGAGGAAACGGAAGTTGTGAAAATCTTCTTGTTCGTTGTGTCTTGTCCTTGCCTACGGTGAATCCGAATGCAGCGCCACCTCTGGAGAAATGGGAAACATTATTCAAACGGTTCGCCTCGTTTGGCTACGGTGCGATGTGAATGCAATCTCGATCCGGAAGACTACCCCCGCCCACAGCCGAACTAATTCCCCAATCGGATCGAGTATACCGGACTATGCTTTGTGAATGCGTCCTGAAAGCAGACAATTTCATTCACTTACCTGCACCTCCACCACATGAATCGAGTCCCAGCATCCTTTGATCTTCTTGGATCCATCTCCTGCTTTTTTAATGAGAATAACTCCAGCGAAGCCATGATCCAAGTCCCAAAGGTACACAGAGGACACGCCACCCTCAAAGTACCTAAATAATAAACACAGCACAGGTCACAAGAAACTCATTACAAATTCCCCTTTAGATCACCTTGCAGGTACTCACAGGTCTCTGTACTGATCGAAGGCATTATTGGCTTCAACTTCGAGTTTCCTCAGGCGAGCTGAAGGCATTGCACCATCTTCGATGGGAGGTTCATACTTATTACTCCATGGGGACCTGATGAATGATGTGAGAAAAATTGAATGTTAGGATTATCTTAAATATTTACACAGCAGTTGCAGCAGCATTTTATATTACAGCAAGTTGCCATTGCAGCATGAGGAATAAAATATCTGCAGAATTATGAAATTAAAGTGAGACTTGGCAAAAATGTGGAGAAAACCAGGTTTAAAAGGAGAAAGGTTTTGCCATAAATGGCAAAAACAAACAAACAAAAATCCACAGATTTTTGTCAATTAGATAGCTGCCACTAGAGGGCAGTATATAAAAAAGTCAGACAAGCAAAACATCACTGGAGATGTTAAAAGTCATGTGTAGTGAAGCAATAATTAGTTTAAAATAATAAAACAGTGCTTAACAGCCTCCTAAGTTTATAACCATGCTTGCATCATGCTTCTCTTTTACAGTTTATGTTCAAGTTAATCTTTCAACCAATCACTTATTTTACTACCAGCATTGTGAAAAGGGAGTAGTTTTCATGAGAATGAATTTGAATTTCTGCTCAAAGGAGTTACGCAAACAGCTACTTATGAAAAACAAGAACTTGGCTTGAAGAGAGAAAGCAAACATTGGTTTCAATTCAGGTGGCATCTGGCAGTGTATTATTACCCATTATCAAAAGTGTGCTTAAAGTGCTTTCGAAAATTGAGAGTAAAATACTTTGTTTACACAATTGGATTCTGCACTGCACTCCATTAAAATATCCTTGCTTGAGTGCAAATATGGTCTGGTCCACCTTAAACTGTTTATCTGCACTCTCATACACCTTCATTTTTGGATTGTGCTGCAATGACCCTGTCAAAATTTCCAAAGTGACCATCCTTGCGAGTGTGCTCATCTTACTTCACAGCATACCAACAGAAGAATTAATAGCAAGACCTGCTGTGTGGATAAAATAGTCAAAGTGGACAGGCTGCAGGCTGAGTAAAATAATAAAAGAATCAGTATTAGCTCTATGCTATACTGAACAATAGGGAATTTTATTATTTTTAAATTAAATAAAATTCAATTGAAGAATGAAAGGGCAATTGTGTCTATTTTTTCCTATCTGAAGTTAGGTTCAATTAGTTAATTATAGCACACTGGTGACCTTGATTTCCTTTGGATTATACCAGCTTTAGCCAGTCAGTATCTGACAACAACTGAACTACTATTAGTCTTCACACAAGTGGAAATTTTAGTGTTAACTAAATTATATTCAATAAAATACCGAGTTAAAAACAAATCTTAGACACATCAAGATGCATTTAAGTAGAAAAGACAAAAAAAAAAAAAAAAAACAAAAAAAAACCCCAAACATTACCTGCACATTAAGTAGAATATAAAACACATCCATAACATTATAATTATAATATTACAATATTAAATTTCCCTTCTGGGAAAAATAAAGTATTTTCATTTCATTTTCAAACATAACAATGAAAACAAAAACATAAAGACAGAAAAAACAAAAAGAAGCAAGGAATCTTGCTGTGTATTAAAAGCCAATGAATAAAAAAAGTACGTCTTTAAATTAGATTTAAAAATGGCCAAGGACTGGGCTTGCCTGAACAAGTGCGGCAGGTCATTCCAAAATTTTGGGGCAGCAGTCACAAAACATTAGTCACCTCTGAATTTATACTTGGGGACTGTAAGAAGCATCAGAATGGCTGATCTGAGGGGATGGGGGGAACATAGGAGTGGAATAACTTGGATGGGAAGGGAGGGGCAAGCAACTTAAAATCAAGTAAAGGGGTTTTAAATTGTATACGCTTTCTAACAGGAATCTAAAGGAGAGAAGCCAAGATGGGAGTTATGTCCTCTCTTTTTCTTGAACCATTTTGAATGACTGAAGGCGGTTAATGAGTGATACACCAATACCCAAGAAAAAGGCATTATAGTAGTCAAGACAAGCCGTAACAAAAGCATGTATGACACTTTCAAAATCCTGCCTAGTCAGAAAGGACAATTTTTGAAAGTTGTCTTGGCTGAGAAAAAGCAAGACTGACTACAAATGATATGCATGTTGAATTTGAGAGAGGGGTCCATTTTTATCCCAAGATTGGTAATGAAACGTTTCAGGTAAGGAGGTAAGAGGACAAATCAGTACAAGCAGAAAGGATAGAACAGCTGAAATCAAATACCATGACTTCTGCTTTGAACTTGTTTGGGCATAAGAAATTAAGCGACATCCATTTCTTAATGTCTTTTAAACAGTCCAAAAGACATTGGACTGAAAATTGACTCTTATGTTATAAGGGGATGTAGATTTAGCAATAAGACATAACAGTCGAAACTAATTCCATGTTTTCATAAAATAGTGCTGAGAATATAAATCAAGAAGAGCAGAAGGTCCAAGATAGAACCTAGGGGGACCCCCAAAGGTAGCAGAATCAGAGGATCTATTAGTGATACTCACCAAGGAGCTCCATTCTGACTAGGGATGTCCTGAGCAGATACTCAGTATCGGTATCTGCCGTCGATACGCCCATTTTGACAGTATTTGGTAAGATCGGATTAAGTTACTGGATTGGGCCGATCCAGTTTTCATGGTGATATAAAACACTGAGCTTTTATTCCCATTCCGCTAGTCATGACAGGGGAAGTTCCTCGTCACGTTAGTTTTCAGCGTTGTCACACTTGACTGCTGTAAAGTGCCATCTCCCATAGAGTAGATGCACGAAACATGTCTGCGGTATGGGAATACTTTTCATTAAAAAAAAAAAACAGATAACCCAACAACTAAATGCAAAAACTGTAAACTGGATTTTTTCTTGTGGAGGAATCGTTAGGGCTCAGTTCAACACCACAAATTCGTCATTTACAAAGAAATCACCCCACCGAATATGGGATCTACCAGAAGAAGGCTGCCAAATCACAGCAACAAACACTGGCGGCGGCATTTCAAAGAAAAGAGAAGCTATCCAGGAGTTGCAAGAAGTCCGTAAAAGTAACTCAGAGAATAGTGTAATATAAAAAACAGATAACCCAACAACTAAATGCAAAAACTGTAAACTGGATTTTTCTTGTGGAGGAATCGTTAGGGCTCAGTTCAACACCACAAATTCGTCATTAACAAAGAAATCACCCCACCGAATATGGGATCTACCAGAAGAAGGCTGCCAAATCACAGCAACAAACACTGGCGGCGGCATTTCAAAGAAAAGAGAAGCTATCCAGGAGTTGCAAGAAGTCCGTAAAAGTAACTCAGAGAATAGTGTAATATATCGCATTAGACTATCAATCACTGTGTCATCGAAAACAAAGGCTTTCATGGTCTGATGGACTTATTGGAGCCAAGGTACGAGCTTCCTTCTTGCCACTATATTTCAAACATGGCATTACCCAGGCTATACTGCAAGACGCGGGAGCGTGAAAATATATGTATCGGAATCGGTATCGGCAGAATAAATCCTATAAAATATCAGATCGGGCATCCAAAAATCTGGATCGGGACATCCCTTTAGCCATCTAAGTGCAAAGGATATGTCTCCGTAAACCAGGTTGATTTGCTGAGAAATTCTTAATGTCGATGATAAGTACTATGAGGTTATGTTTTGTGTGTGACTTAAATTTGGTTGAAGATAAATTTCATTTTATGTTTTATTGTCCACTATATCATAATTTAAGAATAATCTTATTTGAAAAAAATTCAGTATGGTAACCCAGATTTGTTTTGGTTGGCAGAAGGTCATATGTTGGATTGGTTATTTCAAAATGGAATTTTTGCTTTGGCCAGATATGTGGAAAAAGTATGGACACAGACTGAAAACTCTGTACCCTGATTCATGATCTCACTCATATTATTTACTGAGAGACCGTGATGTAAATGGATGGCCATCTTTCATGTTATGTTTTAGTGTCATATAAGCCCTTGTGGGCTGGGCACTTGTGTGCATGACACTCTACTAAAATATTCATTCATTCATTCACTATGAAGCTGGTTATCAATGGGGAAATTCAACCAAAGGGTTTTCCAGTTTTGGTGAGGGTAATGTTTGCGGGATCTGACCAATCACACACATGGAGAAACTATGCAGAGCAACGTACTTTACCATGGAGGAACAAACAATTCTCCATAAATATGAAGTCAAACACATCATCAGGCCAAAAACAACACTGCTGTTGCAGCAAACAGCAAGATGGAATGCTGGCAGAAAATTGTGAACTATTAAAGCATAAATTTGAGAGATTATGAGAACAGACTTCACTCTTATCACTCAGTTTCACTTCATTATGGCCCAACCATTTGGGGCAGAGCTTCCACAGTGTCCTCCCTTTCTTTTATATTTCCATTCAGTTCTTTTGAGGCTTAACACTCCTGTGTTAGTGGGTTTTGTGTTGAAATATTAATTCCTCACCGTGACAGCATGAGTAGTTGTGCGTTCCATAAATTCATGTTTCTGCAGTTCTGCTACGTGTGAGCATTACTATTGACCTCACTACTTCAGATGCAACCCTCGTGGAACTAAGCTGACATGGGAACAAGTTAGGAACAAAAACATACTACAAAGCATTCCATCTGCAACATGTCTCCATCAGTTAACAAATGTAGCACAGTCCATCCGATGAAAATTTGTACCTTTTGTGTAGGGTGTCATTGGGGACTTCAAAAAGTGTATCTGTCCCTAAAAATCCCCCCTGAGGGCCAGGAGCCAGAATCTTCTAAAAATGGACAGGGCCATTTTCCAAAAAAACAAGTGGTTGATCTCTTATCCAAAACATAGCCTGCAGGCTAGCCATACAGCATAAGTTACCATGATGAATTAGTTCAGTAAAACATGAACCAGCGTCGTAGGACAGAAAAATCAGGGTTGACTCTGAAGTTACATCGATAAGAGAAAATCCAGTTTCATAGCACAGGCCACTGGTTGCAGTTGCTGTCAACCATCAAGCAGGTAATGTCACAGCTTCATCCCAACTCAGGAATATTGAAAAAAATTCCAGACCACAAGTTTTTTAAAAGTTCGTCTTTTCAAAGCTTAAAGCCACGTTCAGTCCAAGAGCCAGGGCTTTTATGCCATGTGTCACACTTTAGAGCTGGAATACAACGCCCCACCTCAAAGACATTTCCAGACATAGTGGTTCTCATGTCCCCCCATGGATACAACAGTGATGAATTGAAGTTTAAAACCTGGATTTCATTGACTAACAGAGGTCATCTTTTTTCATGTGACAGAATGAGCAAGTTCCTTCCTCACAATTTGAGTTAAACTGTGAACCCCACCTGTAGGAGTCGCCGTCCCGGTTGTAATCACAAAGTAGGTAGTCTTTCCCCACCACCTTGTCCCGGGCAATCTTCAGGGGCTGGTCCACAGAAGAGAGGAGGTCCTCACACAGACTGGGCACCTGGATACAAACAGAGGCAAAAAAAAAAAAAAAAAAAAAAAAAGCCAAGCTTATGAATGCTTATGCTTGCTGCTGTCTAGATAATCAAATACAACTTCTGCTGAACATCTATTGCATTTCTGTTTGACCCGAGTACAACCATGGGATATCAGAGCAAGATATTGCAGACTTTCTATAACAGATAGTGACTTTAAAAAATGTGCAAGCCAAGTGGAGAACAGACTAGAAAGCAAAACATGAGGGCCCTGGCATTCGATATGTTCATGTTCTGGTCTCTCTCACACACATACGCATACATTCCTGTATAACCCAATAACCAGGGGAGTTAGAATGAAATATCACTGGGAAACATAATATCTGCAGGATAAGGGGGTACAAATTAGTTCTCACAGACTGACATGGAGCCCCTTCTCTACGTGCTCCTGCATCAGAGCACAGACACAAAAGAGGCCCTGTTATCCTGGAAAAAAAAAGCCCCCATACCACACATACACCTGGAAACCAAGACTGGTTGAGACTAGGAAAAACAAGGGGGGCTGGGACAAGTGTAGTAGGGCATAAAACAGATCAGAGAGGAGGAGATGAGAGATGTGTTATAAACAGGAAATAAAGAGGTGATTTTAAAGTGTGAGGGCGAGTTTCAGCAGAGAAGGAGCCAAAAAGACCTTGGCAGTGGAGGTGATTGACAGCTGCGATAATAATCACTAACAACCGGACACAGTGGTCGCAGGGAAAGAAAAGAGCAGATGTCCAGGGAGAGGGAGGTTAAAGGTGAGAGGAGAGGAAGGTGAGCAGGTGGGGGTCTGGCTGAAAAGGAACGGATATAACCACAAAACAAGGTGCAACTCAAACAGAGGTACAAGTGTGATTTGATTTATGTCTGATTCAGCTTAATTTGGAGGGCTCAGACGGACCTGTGCTATAGAAATGCACAAAACATATCAAAGCAGAAAACTGGGACAACTAATACATGTGTCATTTGCAGGTGCAACATTAAACACATTCCCAACAAAAGTACAAAATATTTTACCGTATACAGTAACCTTAATGTAAATGTGAAATGCCATCCAATAACTCAGATTGTACCAGTTTAATTTTAAGTTTGAACATGGATTTGTTTTCACCATACTAAAAGTCATAATTCCACAAACATGCCTTATTGTACAATTACTGCAATTCGGATTTACATCAGTCTGTCTTTTTGTCTATGCTAGCTTAATTAGGTGCTCTGTTGCCTTTTTAATTCAAGAACTAAACTAGATATTATTTTCCCTTTCCAGATATGTTTTGAAACTGAAGCAAAACAGAACAATTTTCCCCTCTGAATTGTGAATTAGCTGGTTCCAAATTTCTACACGTTATACAACCAAACTGACCTAATATTATCAAAATAAACAAACATGTTATGGAAATTAAATTTGACATTTAATACAGCAATACACTCTGGTGGTATGAAGCTTACCAGGTCGATGAGGTCACTAAGGTTCTTCTCAATCTGCTGAGGAGGCAGACGCCTCATCAGGTCCAGAGCACAGTCCAGCTGCTGGTCATTCTGAAATACACAACAGAGAGAATACTCATCATTTTGTATTACCAGATTGTACTTTAAACACACAAGTCCTGAGCTTCTGAAACAGCAGTTGTTAACAGGCGTTATCACATTCATTGTATTGTTTTCCAAGAGCAGGGTGGACAAGTTTGGTCCTGCAGGTTTTGGATGTTTTCCTGCTCTAACACACCTAATTCACATTAAATAGATCCAACAGCTTGTCAATCAAGTTCTGCTTAGCAACTTGTTTATTTATTTGAATCAGGTGTGTTAGACCAAGAAACATCTAAAATTTGTAGGCCGAAACTTGCCTACCACGATTCTACAGTTTTTTAGCCTGGAGTAAAATGGCAAATAAAATTTTCTTAAAAAAAGGGAGGGGGTCTTCAGTTTATGCACTATGGACAGCTCAAAACTTCCCGTAGATGGCAATTTATTTTTTTCTTGGTAAAATAAAGAAACCAATACATCAAATCTGCTGTGTTTAAATTACTCAGGATAAGCACCAGGTCTGGCATAAATGCAATTCATTTAAATCAACCTTTTATTTTTATTGGTTGTGACTGAGAGAATGTCGTTTTAAAGCTAATTAAACTGTTAAAAACTTTGTAAAACAAGGCAACTGACATTAAAGTTCAGATATTCCCTGAGAGCCAAGTCATGTCAAATAAATGCATCACAGTGGCAAAACATATAAATCTGCCAAACAGACATTTTTGTATGGTGATGAGCCTCCACACGTGTTCCCTAATACAAACTCTGCCAGTCAAAACAGCAAAAGAGGGGGATCTTTTAGCAGAATGTTGTTTGATTCCTACAATATAACATTCCACTGACTTGTAAACTGCCCCCCCCCCCAAAAAAAAAAAAACCCACTGATAAGTCTTCAGACAGGATGAGATCTGATTACCGAGGGCCACATCACCTACAAAGTCAATCATGGAATACTCCCTTGATTGGAGCAAGTATCATCCTTGAGGAAACCATTCCCATAAAAGGACAGGGATATCTCAAATCATCAGAACAACTCTGTGATTGATTTTGCAGGAACAAGCAGAGTCAGACAAAGTCAGCAAACACCTCCCACAGCATCAGAGAGAAACCAGCTCCCTCCACTGTAACAGTAAAAGAGTCATTTTTCTTTGGAGACATTTCCTTGTTTTTAGAGACATTTCCTTGTTTTTGGTTTGTACTGATGCTTCGTAATTCTCTCTGGATGAACTGTTATACACACAGTGAAGACTACATGTTTATTCAACCAGTTATAGGGCTGGACAATATGGCAAAAAAAAAAAAAAAAAAAAAAAAAAAGATGTCATGATATATTTTTTTATATTGTCTGATCATGATTTTTTTTAGACAATATTTTTCTGATTCAGACAGTTCTAAAGCATCTGTACTGAAAACTGTACAGATGCTCTGTGCTGTAAAGAAACTATAGAGATTAGGTGGGGGTGGGCAATATCACCAATAAATAACAAGATTTAAAAAAATAAATATTGCAATAACAATGTCACAGATGATGGCCAAAAATGAAGTAACAGCCACAGTAAAATCCTTCTTCAGTATGCCTGACATGACATAAGATGTACAGCAAAATAAGACTTCTGCAGATTTTATTTAAATTTCAACTGCTTTCTAGTTTATATTTTCTTTTAATACTTTTTTTTTTGTTAGTTTGAAGCAGATACCCACTGATCTGCTTTGATCTGCCATGTTCCCTCGTTTACTCGATCAGTGGAGCTCCACTGTAATGCACGGGTCACATGATGTCATGATATTACATTTTCCACGATGTCAAAAAAATATACCAACATTATTGATATCAACCGGGGGTTCCCAAGTCCAGTCCTGGAGAGCTATCCTGCGCAGTTTGGTTGCATCCCTTCTCAAAACACACCTGAACCAAATGAGTGCTCGTTACCAGGCCTCTGCAGAGTTTAATGACATGTGCATGAGGAAAGTAACCATTTTCTGGTGTGTTGGAAGGGGTTATCTCTAAGAGTTGCAGGATAGTAGCTCTTAAGGACCAGACTTGGGCACCCCAGATATAAACGATACAATATGAACACCCCTAATCAGTTACAGTAAAGAAAACAAGGGGTCTGTAAATGACCATGTTTAAATTGGGCTCATTTAACTTTAGCTTTGCACAGCTCAGTCATGTCAGCAGTATAAAGATAAAGTGTTGGAATGGGACTCAGTTTTGTCATCACCATAAGAATCAAACTGACCTCCTGTTAACTTCTTCAAAACAGTCCAGTGTTAAAGTCCTGCTACATTCTGTATTAGGGTATGAGAGGAGTCGCCTGGCAAGGAAATGTTCACACCCTTGCTGCTAAAACCATTTTGAGATTACAGACACTGCATTTGCAGTTCAGTAGCCTCAGGAGGACTTATGATTTGTCATGAGTATTTTGCAAGTGAAAGAATGGCAAAACTCAACTTTATTTGTAGAGCACTGTAACACAACAGAGGTTGGAACTAAGTGCTGAACATCAACATAAAAAACACTTAAAAACAGCTAACATACAAAACACAAAAGTAGAAAGTAGTGTACAAAATCAGCACATCAATATGTGACTCTTCAAGCAACAGATAAATAAGCTAATACAGTGTAGATATAGGCCAGCTGTTGAAGTATGTGCTGAAAAGGCTGTGTGACGAGGCAGGGAAATGCTTGAAAATGACACCAACTAATATCAACTTTTCTTTGTGTTTTTGAGGTTATGTGATTCTGAGATCAACAATGCCAAAATGTTTGAAAAAGATACATTTGAAAATTGATGGTAGTTTGCCTATTTGTCAACAAGACGATACAAAAACTTTCCACCCAAACTTGATGGAAGACGATGAGGAAGAGTTCATAAGCAACTCTGGGCCACTCATAAAAATGGGCAAAGCACTGGGAGACAACGTCAGAAGAAGCTGCATGTGTTAATGTACTGTTATAGAAACTTTAGCCTCTCTGCTGGCTGGCCAAGAAATTAACTAGCTGCAGGGACTTCACTGAGTGGGTGTGGCTATAACATGTGGCACTTTCAGCTTCACGTTTAGTTATAAAGGATACAACTAGGAGCCTCAGAAATCTCTGATCCAGCCTTCTTCACCGGTGGATTCTGACTAGGCAGCATATATCACAGCTTTAACATCATTATGGCCAGAGATAATGCAGTCCATCTTTGTAGTCTGATTAATGATTAATAGAATAATAAAATGAGAACAAAGACAGTTACAGAACCCACCACTTTTTTTTTTAAGCTGACATAACACGTGTATGCAAACCCATCTTCTGCCTAGTTCTGAGATGAAGTCCAATATAAAGCTCAGTTCAGTGTCTCCTGGACCTTGTAAAAATTCAAAAAGTTGTCAAGTTTCCCCAACACTGAAATTTAAAGCTCTAATAATTACAGCAAAGTGGATGCGCAATGCAATCAATCACACACTGAACGTGCAGAATAAGCACTGTGCATAGGTTCACTGGTTCCTACAAAACCAATTAAAAAAATATCAGTTCTGAACCATTAATACAACTTAATAAACTAATCTATTCAAGTTTGCTTTGCTAAAACCTTACCACTTTAGATGACAATGTCCTAATAAACAACAGTTCATGAAGCATCAGTCCCAAAATTACACCTCCTGCACATCAACATTCTTGTGGCAATCACAAAAATTGTCTCCATCTCCAGTGACATTTTTCTTATTCAACAGCTTTGGGGCATGAGAAAGAAGCAAACAACTTGTGATTAAGGATGTTAATAATGATAGCTACTGAACACAGACTGCACTCCCTCAGGGATTTTTTCTCCGTTAAATATGTAGGGAGTGACAGGACGGCAGGGGAGAGCAGACCAGCCACAACATGAAACTGTGGGGAATGTGTAGGAAGATGTATTTGAGGGATAAAATGTGTTTCTCAACTACTCTTTACATGTAACTGCTTCTGTGCAACAAACTTTTATATCTTGGCATTAATCAGAAGCATCACTTCATATAGAAACTTTAACTTGTATTCTGACGTGGTAAAGGTTCAAACTTATCACTTCAGTATGTCATTTCAATGTACCTGAATTAACCTTAAATTATTTTGATCCTGACATGCTATAGATGTGCTCATGAAGAGCGTGAGCCAAAAGCAATGACTACCAAGTTTTCAGTGCTTGTTCAAGCCAGTTTACTTTCAAAGAAATCTAAACAGAAAATTATGTTATTCCAAGATAAATGTGAGTAAAGCCATCTGCTGTAGTACATTAGTACTTGACACGTGCACACCCAACCACTAATACACCTACAATCTGGTGCAAGAACAGCAGGTCTGAAAGTAGTGATTCCTTTATTCATAAATATTTTTCTAAGGGGCAACCCTGAACATAATTAAAGCTTCAAGTTGATGTCTCCAAGTTGTTTTCAGTCCATCTAAAAATCCCTTTCAGATGATTAATCAGTCTGCTTCATCAGACACCTACAATTCTTGACGCTGTGTTTACCAGCACTCCTGTCTCCGTGTAAACACTAGCTCGGACCAACAACCCCTGAGGTCAGGCGAAAGCGGCAAAGCTGGGCCAGCTGGATGGTGGAGGTGAAACCAAAGAAAAAGGGCGACTCCAGAGAAATACCATCTGTTTGTTCCGTTTCAAGCACAGATTGGTTTAGATCATGTGAAAGTACAACACAAATGCTATTTTTAAGAAAATGTGCAAAAAGCACAAGATGGTGCTCATCTTGAGAGACATCTCTTACTGCCTTACTGTTCAGCATCACTACCTGCCAGAATCTGGATATACAGGGAGGGGAATTAATTAAGATGTTTAAAATAATTCCCAAGTACTAGCTGCAAATGTTTTGCAGTGATGAGCACAACACTAGAGAATACTGCCATCGCTGCCTTGCAGAGGTGCTTTAATTGATTTAAAAATCATCTTGCACGTTTCCAGAAATGTATATTCACAATCTTGCAAGTGCTGCAGAGGTACGGTAAATTCTGCACGTTGAAAAATGGAATTGACTTAATACAGAAATATTTTGCCTCAATGTCACGTATAAGTATGTAAATAAAAATATTGGTCCCATCATGGCAACTTAGATGCTGTGATCTAATTTCGTGGTCATTTTGTCAGGTCCTTGTTAAAGATGAATAGCAATTTATTGTTGAAAATACAATCATATGCAATTTAGAGTGACAATGATAACACCAGCAAAATAAAAGAAACGCATGTTAAAAGCAATATATTAACAACAATTTCTTACATGAAACGGCTTAAGTGGGACGTTTCCCATAGAAACCACAGGAAAAGTCATGCCCAACCTTTCACAGCAGGTAAATCTAGCAGAAGTGTCTGACAGCTTGTCATGGTTTGGAATAGGAGGAGCAAGCAGTCTTTATTTAGCTACATGCAACCCGGCACTTTACTGCTTTAGCCTGGGGTTAAAGCGTGTGTGTACGACTGTAGGAATTGTGTGTGTGCTATACTAGGAATCTTCGCCAGTGCTATTAGCGAACTTGTGTCAAATCCAAAACATCCTGTGCTAACTTTATGGCTAACAGACATGTAGCTTGACAAACAGCTAGCTAATAGCTTACTAGCAGGAAGAAACAGAGGCTAGCTTAGCCACAAAGCTAATTCATTCTCATCGCATCGCAGAAGTTTTGCTAACAGTGCAAGTTACATGTACCAGTGATTTATGTTCGCTGGTAATCTGAGGTTACCACCCAGCCCCTCCAGCCAACGCTAGCTTAGCTAAGCACTTCTAGCCCTTAAGTTAGCAACAGCAGACAGAAGCCCCACCAAACCCCTTTTGCTTGTCCCCCCGTTTCTCCCACCAGCTCCGCCGCGGCCCTTACCATGTTTGCGGTGTTCTCAGCGGGGTAGGGGAGCTTGACTTCACCGATGACAGTACACCTTAGCTTTTGTGTGACTTAACAACACGCTCCTCCGGTTTCTTCTTATTTTGGAGTTTTTTAATCCCCCGCGGAAGATGTTTTGTTCGCCTCTCCCTCACTGTGAACCCAGCCCTGTCAGCGAAATTTACTTCCTCAAGCGGGCTACAGGAAGGAGGCTGCGGTGAGAAAACAGGCCCCGGTTGTATATCCGGGTCACTCCGGGCTGTTTCTGCAGCAGCCAATAGCGAAGGAGCGAGAAAGGCATTGCCAAGTATGGAAAGAGAGGAGTGGTGCAGGAAGCAAAGTAGAGAGGGCGATGGCACGGTAGATAGACAATAACAAAAACAATATCAGTTGTGTATAAACGGCAAATGGAGACAACTCTGATGTTTACAGAGGTAGGCGAAAACTTATAGGTTGTACCCTACCCCTTTTATAAACAGTTGGTCATGCAAAAATTATGGGGCTCTCAGTCATTTTTTAAGTTATTTTCATCTTAAAAAAACAAAAGAAAAACAAAAAAACTATGTTTGTAATGATTTATGATGCAGCCCATTTAAAAACTATGCCATTTTAATTTATTTTTTAATTTAATTTCAATTTTCTATAATTATTTCCCTGTAAAACATCATCAAAAAATTATGTTTTGTTTAGTTACTTAAAAAAATCTTTTTTTGTTGTTGTTTCTGAAATGTAAGCACTGAATTTATATATTCATGTGCAGATTAAAATTAATTGTTACATTAAATTATCTTTACGAAATGTTCAAGGCTACTGAATAAAATAAAAAAAACAACAACAACAACACAAGTCATGAAACAGATACAAACACTGTGACATTATTTTATCCATAGAAAGGTAGAGCTTCATGCAATTAAAAATTATAATAAACAAACTCCAAAGACTAAGGCAGTCTTCAAAGTTTATAAAGGACCTGTTTCAGCACCTGTTGAAATATTTTGTTCTCTTAAAATTGTGAAAATACTTATATACCATGGTGCTAAGAAAAAATTGAGGGATAAGACCAAATACTGTGCAGAATATTACAAAAACCTGTGAGACTGAAAGAACTTCAGACTGACATAGAAAGGAAAGGAAAGGAAAGGAAAGGAAAGGAAAGGAAAGGAAAGACAAGAAAAGAAAAGTCTTTAAAAAAAAGAAAAAAAAAAGAAGAAGAAGCTTTTCCAAGATAGCCTCCTATAAATCTTTGGTGAAAAATTCTTTGACAGAGCAGAGGCTTCATAGAGAATCTCTCACAAATGTTTGGTTAAATAATGAAGAATTAAAACGCTACAAATGTTAATTGAAAGTTACTACGTGAAAGAGAAACTGAAGCATTGTCTGGTACATTAAATTAAGTTATAAATAACCTGAGAACAGTGAGCGTCCAGAAGAGTTATCGTAGGAGTTCGCGAGATTTGGTATTTCTCTCGCGATATGTGAGACCGTCATAGTTCCTGATAGCAGGAAAGATGGCAGACGAACACGGACGGAAATGGGACCGTTGTCTTGCTGATACTGCGCTGAAAACAGGTTTTTATTATGACTTCTGTGTGATGTAATTGTTTGTTAATGTCTGTAGACATAAAGGTTATTATACCTGCTAAGTAGGTAAGGTGGGATTCAAGCTAAGGGTTTAGTCTGTAGTTCTTTTCAAAGCAATATTTTAGTCTAACCATGCTGGATAGTTTGATGTAACCGAGGTCAAAGTTGCTTAGTAAATGGGTAAAACGTCACATTTGTTGATTAAATAGGGAAATTGTTATCGAATAAACTTCATTAATACTAGTGTTTTGTGTCGGAAAATCCTCCCGTAAGGTCTGATAATTTGAGGGTACACCACTGCTGAAAACTTAATTTATCTGGTTTCCACAATGTTTCCAAATAACGAATATTTCACAGTCAAACTGCGGAACATCATGTAGCATATGGACCCAGAATTTAGAAAACAGTAAATTATCTAGCTTTTAAAACTTGAAGAGCGGAGAGAAATGGCAGGGGACATGTAAAACTGAAGAAACATCTGTTTTCTTGAGTCAGGGATGCGATTTCCCATTAGAGAAAAGATGGCTAGAGACTTGAAATAATCATGCTCATTTTGCCCCAATATTTGTCTATGTGATATGATCCTGTGTGCTTTGTGTATTGTGCTATATTTCCAAGCATACATACCTAGCATGTTCCGCTTTTAGATTTAATAACTGTCATTATCATCAAAATGTCAATTACAGCTTAATCAGTGGATAAGATTTCAAAACACTTTGCACTGTAATCTTATATTGTCTTGGACTCGTGATGAAATCAATAAAAAAAAGAAAGAAATAGCTATTAATATTGAAAGAAACTAAACTAGTTAATTTTGAATGATAAGAATGACCCATTATTTATTTGAAAGCAATGATAAATAAAAGTGCAAAAGATCTTTACATCTGTTACCAACAAATACAGGGATCTAGGTCTGTGCCTTTACACCTGGTCCAGATGAGCAAGTGACGTTAATGCACATCAAGACAAGCAAATTGGCAGTTGTAGTGAAAAATTAAATCAGAATATACACACCTCTGACAACCTTCAAACTTTGTGCACGTTTTTGAGTAGTATAACCCTGATTGGGTAAAGTGTAAATAGAAAACAACAACAACAAAGAACAAACAAAACATAATATTTCACAGAGCTTGCCAGAGATTTTTTCCCCCTTTTCTTAGTTTTATCATAATTTTACATAATCTCAGGTTCTAAAATAACTGCAGCCATGTGCATTGGCTGTGTTAAAGGGGAAGTTCAGAATTTTTGACATAGGGCCTCATTTACAAGTGAGCCAGAATACTACTTATCACTGAAGACGGTTTCAACATATTTCATCCCATTATTCTAGTTCCAAGAGGTTGCTGATGCTAATGCTAGTGGAAGTCTATAGGAATCTGCTAGCCTGTCATTTAAACCAACCTTATCCACTCCAGAGAAGATCTGAGGCAAATCAGCAAGTCTATCTGTGTAAATGCTGTATTAAACTAGTAAACTCATGTGTTAAACAAGTAAAACTAGCCTTGTATGACAAATTTTGCATTACATATTGAGGAACTAGTTTCTTACCAGCTTACTACCTTTGTCAGTGTATTTCAGTTCATAAAGACAAGGTGACAAGTTTGTTTGATGGAAAAAGTTCGAAATCATCTTCAAAATCCGGCATTTCCTCATGCCTTTCAGACGTGGCCGAATTTTAGACTTTATATTTGTGTAATCAGATTCCGTCATGCATGTAGCAGCTGATGACATCACTCTGCTGCCAAATACAGGAAGTAAAACTTTGTAAAGTTTTTCAGCAGCAACAATCAAAATGCAATGAAATGCAGGTTAGTTTTATTTGTAACATTATTCTATTAACACGGCATTTACACAGATAGTCTGAAGTTAGAAATGATTTGCCTCGGATGTTCTGGGTAGTGGATAAGATTGTTATTAATGACAGGCTAGCAGATTCCTATTGACTTGCACTAGCATTTTCATTGGCGACCCACTGGAACTAGAATAACGGGATGAAATATGTTGAAACCATCTTCAGTGATAAGTAGTATTCTGGCTCACTTGAAAATGAGGCCCTATGTCAAAAATTCTGAACTTCCCCTTTAAGGATGGCTACTCTGTTGCTATGGGAAACCTTTGCTAATAGGGATACCACTATTTTTTTTTTCTCCAAACCAAGTACAAGTGCTGAATTCTTTCTGATACCGAGAACTGATATGAGTACTAATAAATCCCACTACAGTTCACTGGTATGAAGTTTGGACCAGAATGTCAGATGCCACAACTGAGTGTTTTTTGTGTGATACATCTAATGGGTCATCCTGCCCCCATCCTTTAAATGTGAGGGTTGAAAAGTGTCAAAATCTTCATAAGCACGGAGGATATAGTGGTTTGTGGTGGATTATGTTCACATCTGTGATTAGGTTATTTGCCAAAAATCAGCTTCTCTTATAGAGATAATGCCAAATTAGGATTTAAAAAATGGCACCTGCAATAACTTTGTTTTTGGTCACCTGATGACAAATATTCTAAATGAAAGGTTTGAAAATGATCAGAAACTTCATAAATAAGGAGAATAAAATGTTTTTGTGGGGATTCAGTTCACCACTGAGATAAAGCACCTACGTGCCCTAATTAACCTTTTCTCCCTGTGATGCTAAATTTGGATATTTTTTTTTTTTTTTTATGGCATGAGTAACTTTGTTGTTTATGTGTTGATGCATTTAAAAAAAGGGACGTGCTAATTCCACAGATTAATCTCTCTGCATCAAGGTGTTAATTTTGGCAAGTTTTTCACATTGGTATCTGTTTCTGTAGTATCAGAACATTTATGAATACAGAGTATGAGTACATGCACATTGTACTGGACTGATACCCAGTACTGTTATCAGTATTTGTGCATCCCTACTTGGCAGGAAAAGTAAAGTTTGAAGTTTAATGTGTCTTCAAGGAAAAAGTGAGTATAAAAGATGGTTCTGATTTTCATTCATGTACTACTTTTGGTTCTAAAGAGGTATTAGTACCTAAAGCCCCGTTTCCACCTGCAGGTCTGGGTCTGGTCAGGCCAGGCCAGGTTGGGTGGGTTTTGGTAGAGATATGTTGATTTCATGTTGCGTCCCCACAGCAAACTGTACCCTTACCCTGGAGGCAGAGTATTAACCGGATAGCGCTGTTATTTGATCACGTGACATCATCGCAGTGCAGTGCCTTTTATCCAAAGCACCACACCACACGTGACAGAAACAAAGGAGTCCCCCCTGATTTGTTTTTATGCCGGGTCACGCGGGAAGTGATGGATTTTTCAGTGATTCAAGGGGTTGCTGTGTATTAGCTCCACCTCTGTGGTCCAGATCGGTTAGATCAGTACCCCTACCAAAAAAGTAGTTTGGGTTAGGCCGGATATAAGGGTACCCGTTAGGGATGCACCGATGCATCGGCTGGACATCGGTATCGGCCGATGTTTGCCTTGTTAACTGCCATCGGCCAATAGAAATGACATTCGCCGATGGCAGTGGCCGATTATTATATAGCCTATATATACAGTGTGTGTATATATATATATATATATATATATATATATTGTATGTGTTGATGTGTCAACAGTGTTGATGACACATGTAAATCATGTGTCATCAACACTGTTCTTAAGAAAAACTCATTTTTCCCCCTCTTTTTTGGGCGGGTGGGGGGAGATACTGGTAGAAGGCATCCACGCACTTTCCTCAGTAGAGAAACGAAGATGGCGGCGGTCGTGTGGCAATATTTTACCGTTTCAGAAAAAGATCAGCGTTACGCAGTTTGCAGTACATGCTCCACAAATATTTTTTTATTGGGCCATGAAAATAATCTTCTCATTGAGTATGTTTTTGTTTATTAGGCTAAAACCACTCAATTTTGTTGGGCAATATACTGAAGCATTCTTTTTAGTGATTATCAGTCCCAGGTTTTTGAAAAGTTTTCAGAAAAGAGCTTGTTATAACTAATGTCAACCACAAAGTGACATTAAGTGACATTTCTGTTTGAATTTGTGCTCATTCAAGGATAGACTGATGAGGAGCTGAAAGACTTGTAAATTTCTGTGGCACAAAGGAAGTAATAAATAAAAATAGAAAACATCGGCCAAGTTGTTATGTTAAACATCGGTATTGGTATCGGCCCAGACTTTCACAATCGGTGCATCCCTAGTACCCGTCCCACTTTTTATCTGTGGAGACGCAAGAAAATGTGAACTAATCTGGCCCGACCCGGCCCAGACCCGCTGGTGGAATCGGGGCTTATGCTATTTAAAGAACGCGGTCCACATTTAGAACATCATAAATCAGACAATCAAATCAAAAGATCAGATTTTTCTCTGCTTCGCCAATAAGTGTTTCAGTTTAACATTTGGTAAAATGACGACTGAAACAAATGAATTTATTTGATTGGAAATGGTGACAAGCATATGTTTTAATTGTCTTGTCTGTTTAGCTAGAGAGCATACAATCGTTTTATTTTGCTAATGATTAATTAGTGGAGTTTCTACATCCATTCATATCTAGAAGTGGGAGTGGAAATTAGACTTGTCATGCACATTAATAAAAATTCATAATGGTGGACATTTATAAAAGGGAACCTTTCATACCCATGGCTCTATAAATCAGCCGAAATGAATGTGTGCGTGCACATTTTTGTCTGTGTACAGTTTTAGTCATGAAACTACAGAGTTTTCTGCATCTGGCCAATGGTCTCATAAGGCACTCTTGTGATCTTAATTGTACCCACATGAGTGTTCCAGGTCACGGGAAGCATTCCTGCTGAATGGGCTGTATGTTTTGTTTTTTGTTTTGTTTTTCCTGAGCTAAAATTTGTCCTACTACCTGTAGCTGTTGGAAGATTTGCTTGAATCGAGTGACTTCTCAGCCTGTAGTGTGAATGTTTTGTCTTCAGACTGTGCGCATTCTGTACAGAGTGCCCTTCCCACCTGTTATGGACCTGTGTTTTCTCTCACCCAGATTAGTTAATACCATCATGTAAGTAATCCAGTAAGTAATCGGTCTTTCAGCTCAAGTATACCTAAAGGATTTTTAAAATGAACAATGTTAAAATCCAAGGCTGTTTGCGGTCATATCTAGTCAAAATATTCAAGATATTTTGGGTGCTATAGCAATATGCATCCTTGCAGCTGATGTAAAGGCAGTAGACCCTTTCACAGCCTACGTCACAGTCACGTCACTACTGTAGCTGGAGGCAAACGGAGGAAAGCGCGTAGCGAAGGCTGTAGAAATTAGCTATTTCAAGTGTTATTAGAACTTTAAAATGTTGTCTGTGACATCTGTCACGGTCCCGTAGAGTGAGTGTCTTGACATATTCCCATTGTTCCCAGACTAAAACACTTCTTTGAAAACTCTCCATTTAGAAAAATGCCACCCAAAAATTGTTAGCTGCCGCTTGTCAGCATAGCGCTGAGAGCTGCTTCTGCCTGCAGGGCAAAGCCCCACCCACCAAAAACCTTCACAGTGTTTGTAAACTTTGAAACTGTCTATTCGGAGACAAAGTTCAGGTCACTGTATTGATTTCTAAATCTACTCTGTAGTTTTTATTCAATTTAATGTCATCGTTTTTTTTTTTTTTTATAGCTCTTGTTGATTTGGCAGAATATTATCAGAAAAAGGGCAGGAGAACAAACTTACTTGTATACATTTGATGAAAATACCTACTTTCCCTTTAAGTCAGTATTTGTACATTTTAATGCACAGATTTAACTTGTAAGCCAACATAAAAACATGAATGAGTTTTTTTTCTGTAATATTAAATTAATAGATGTTTTAGGCTCCTTCATTTGTGTTCTACTGTAGTTTCTACTGCAGTAGAAGTGACGCTGAGTTTGATCAGATTTACACAGATTTGTCCTTTACTTCCCAGAATTGAGTGGTAGACGCTGTAATTGTTTTCTGATGTACAAGTACATCATAGCTAAAGGTCAGAATCTCACACAGCACATGATCAAACTAAATGGATGTGATGAAAATGGAACCACCATGAGAGATGTGAGATTCAAATTCTTTTTCTTTTAGGGTCTGAAAAAACAGCTTTGTGTGTAATGCTAAAATGATTTCTGAGACCTGTAATTAGCAGTCAGTTCAAATCTGCATTTCAGGAGCAGCCTATTGTAGACACAAAAATGCAAAAAACACAGTTCTCATTAGGAAAAGCTTTCTTTTTATAGACTGCAAAAAGCCCAAGTCATTCTAATAATTTCACCCTTTATCTACAATATCGACAGCATTTTACATTCATTATCTTTTCTAACTTGTTCATTGAGAGTCTTTGTAGTAAGCGGCGATGACGACTGCTGAGGCTGATTGAGGCAAACTGCTGTTGCGGCTTTGCTGTGTGATTAAGATTATGACCGTTAAAATTGTGTGCAACTCGGGTAATATGCAGCACTTGTGTTGGCAAAGATGAGTTTATTTGCTGGGTTACAAACTTACTGAACTTAATTGTTCTGAACTTCTGCTATGTGTAGTAATATGGAAATATCAAGTATTGTGAGATCATGCAAAAAAAAGTAGAATATGACCTCCCAGGTGTTCATAGCTGTAATAGATTCACTTCAAAATATTCAGTTTTCTTATTTTCTCCACCAAACATTGATTTTTAGCCATATCCTTCTGAATGTATTGGAAGGCTACAAAAAAAATGGTTATCTGACGACTGAAACACTTAAAACAAACTGCTTTTGTGCCCTCATTCTGCATCTTTCATCCCTTAATCTGTTATTTAACAGGAATTGATAATCCATAACCATTTTTTGCAGCTCTGTGATGCTGTGCTTTACACAAAGTGAAGCCATGTTTTTTAGTTTCTTTAGATGCTGGGAAAGTAAAACTTTCAAGTGTAAGTTTTCCAGGAAATCCTCAGTTTTTTTAGAAGTCTTTTATTAAAAGAAGCCTCAGATCAAAACTAGTAAAGAGTGGCCCCCGGAAACTAAAACAAAAAGAAATCCAGTTGCAACCACTTTAAAGTGGTGATGTTGAAAAAGAGTGAAGTTATATGACTTGGGAGGAACAGTTTTCCGTCACAATGATTGAAAAGGACTGTCTTATTGATGCCATTTGCTGAAAGTACTTCAGATGAGGGATGAATGAATAACAGTGCAATTAACCAGTTCTGGATTTTATCTACTGGAAAAACTTTTCTGGTCTGTGGGTTATTCATTTCACTCTGCTCAAGCACAAATGTTTTTGTTATAATTCAAGCTCCTTGGAGATGTCCAGACAAAAGAAAGGATGCCAAAATGAGATATTGATCTGCCCGCAGATTTTGCTAAAGCTTTTGCTATATTACTGTCAGTGGAAAATCAGTGCTTTAGAAACAATCTGGCTGAGGAGCAAAGAAAGACCGGGGCTGGAAGAGATGAAGACTCTTATGTTTAACTGACTCATTGCTTTAAATGGAGAAATGGAAGCAGAACTTCATAATTCTGTTGATGTGCAGTGATAATAAAGATGAGCTGAGGTTAATGTGGTCTTGTTTGACATTTGTAAGTTGTGTAATAAAGAACAGTCTGAGGGTGCTGGTTCAGGCACATTGGTCATGCTGCATAGTTCTCTGAATCCAATTAGGAGTCGGAGGGGCCCAAATGGCTGTTTTTATGTGTTTTCTGTGCTGGCTGGCCTGCTGTTGGGTGTGGTGTGGCCTGCAGCGAGGTGAAGCTAAGCGCACAAACACATTCCTCCTCAAAATCCCACTCTGGTTTCAGGGCTTCTAGCAGATTTGTGCCACTGACTGACAATCTGCTTGATCATACTTGGTCTAGCACTCTTGTGTACACCTACTGACTTGTCACCTCTCCTGTTGCCCTCGTGTATTCTGTCATCACCCTTTTGGTGCTCTGTCTCATCTCCAGCCCTCATTTATAGTTTCCATTTTGTGTTGGATGTTTTTTCCTTTGCCTTTTTGTTCTGATATCCCATTTAACTTCTTCATAAAATATTTTTAATCTGATTAAAATAGGCTTCCATCTTTGCTATCCAGTTTTTGAACTGGTATGGTTGTCTATCATTTTTGTGGTCCAACTTGTCTCCATGTGTGTGATTTGTTCCCAGGTGTTTATTTCTTTTGTATTCTCTTTCTGTGAACCTTGTCTACTGATGCCTGTGGCTCTGTGCCATTAATACTTTCTCTTTTCTCTCTCTTTGCAGCAACAGGCCTCGGTGTTGGCATTGTGTTTTCTGTCCTTCTCTTTAAACGTAAGTATTATTAAGAAAGTGTGTTTAGTTTTTGGGGTTTTTTGTAATCGCATCGTTTAAAAACATGTTAGGATGACTGTTTTCTCCCCTAGGTCGCACGTGGCCTGTGTCACTCGGTTCAGGCTTAGGGTTGGGAATGGGATACAGCAACTGCCAGCATGACTTCAGATCACCATATCTGATTCATGGCCACATGGTTAAGGTGAGTACATGTTGGAAAATGAGTTGTTTTTTAAGAGGTTTTATGACACATGAACATGTCACTAAGTGATTTCTCTAACTTTTTAGGACCAGTAATGAAGGACTGAAGAGGGCGATGAGTTTCTCATCTGTTTTTGTGTTTGCCATTCTTTTGCTGCTCATCTCTCTGGAGGCACTACCACCCAACGATGCATGCATTGTGTAAATCAAAGGGCGATAACTGTATATTTAATAAAGTCATTGTGAAAAGCTCTTTCTTCTCTGTTTTTCTGTGAAAGTTTGAGAAGAATGAAATGTGGTTTGGGGGTGGGAGGTAATTCTGTGTGTTAATGAGCTGGGAGACTCGAACTCCTGCTGTTTTGGAATGAGGGCCAGGTTCAGCATCTGCAGCCCCTCCAGAGTGGGAGTATAAAAAGTTGTACTGAATGATGGAATAAAGACATGCTGTCGTAAGAGGAACAAAGCAAGTGTTGAGAGAGCTTTTAAAGAAATTCTGTGCGTTCTTTTGTATGACATGAACTTGTGTATGTTGTATCAGCCAATGAGTTTCTTATCTACAGTATAGACGTTGGCGTCTTGGTATGCCGTGGATATGGATGGGAGATTTCTTAAAGATACTGACAAGACTTGAACCCACCCTGATTTTTATTCAAAAATAGACCAAACATGGTAAAGCATGCGTTGGAAGTTGTGTTTTAGGTTGCAAGAGCAAACGGAGCATTTGCCGTGACCATGACCGTTCTCATCACAAAGAGTAGAAAAGCATGCATCTGCATATCTGCAGAAATATCTTGCATCCTGTTAGACAAGATAGTTTGGAGTGTGATTTATGACTTAACTGCAGTTTCATGGGCCTGCTAGGTGGTTTGTGTGAGATTGTGCACAAGTTTATCCAGCCCCCTGGTGGAGCAGAATCCGTGGAATGCAGAAAAATGCCTTTTCTGGACATGAGCTTGGTCTTATTACTAACAGGTGAGTTCTGCACTTTGCACGTCTTAGCATAACACATGTTGAACACTTTCACATCAAAGACGACGCTGCCGCATGCACCCTCTCAATTACACAGACACTCACATTTTCCCTTTTCATCAGTCACAGTTTTCTCAGTAATGTAAGCACATACATTCCTGCACACAATAGAATCCAACTTGTTCCAATGTGTTCAAAGGCCTGTTCCTTCTGCACTGATGTGCTGTGATGTATCAAGCACAGAGTAACCCTGTCAAAAATTAAGCCGTGTCACTCGTCCCCAGTCCATTAAAATATTTGTTTGCAAGTGAAGCGTGAAACCGATAGGGGGGCTCATGGACATGAGCCAGGCTGAACACCTGTGAGCAAAGGTGTACTGGTCCATAGGAGCGCAGGAATGAGATGTTGCTATATGTGTCTGCTTCACTGCAACAATGCAGCCAAAATCCAGAGACTGTGCCTTTCTGAGAATTCCCCATGATAAAGTCAAGTATTTTGGAAGAACAGTAATGTTTGCCTGATTTTTTTTTTTAAACCTCTGTATTTATTCCATCTTTAAAATCTTGAAACAAACCCATCAACGAACAGTGCATACACACCGACAACTATGAATGGAGATTGAGTAGTTCCTGTCACATGAAAAAAGATGACTTTTTGCTGTGAATTGGCTTTGGAGCGTCATTAAACTACAGGAGCAGACATGATGTGTGTCTGCAGCTGCATGATTCCAGCTTAGCGATGCTATTCACTGTGTTGCTTAATGCCAATCAGCCTGAAGCTACCAGAGGTGATTAAGTTAAATAAACTGATTTAATGAAGTGCTGTACTTGGGAGCAGTTATGTGCATTACCTTGCTTTTTTTTTAACTATCAGCCTTGACAACATATTCTTCAGCTTACTCATAATATTTTACAGTTGTGATTGTGGAGAATTCTTCATTAAAAGTACAATACATAAGTTAAGCAGAAAAATCACCCTGTTGATCATATTAACTTGTTACTACTACATGAATATCTCGTTAAAATATGAAATTATTTACTTATACTTTACCTTTAAATGTGGTTTAGTGGAAGTAAAAATTAATGATTAAGCTCCTCGGTGTGTGTAGCTCATGGGAAGGTATGATTTGGGACTCATAATGGTAGCACATTTGTGTGCTGTCCATTTTCCTTGAAAATCCATACACTTCATTCACTGCTGAATACTGCTGCATGCTGCTATCAGGCTTTCTGACTCAAAAAAAGACAGATATTTATTGTTATAGTAAACTTGGGAATCATATTTAAAAACCCAAAAGGTGGGCTTATTATTTCCTGTTCTCTCATTTGAATCAAATTTGAAGGAGGCTCACTGAGGTCAGCCAAACAAGCATATTGCCTCTCAGCAACACACATGCTTATGGGTCTTTCAGTGATTTTACTCAGACCTCACATAAATCAATTTGTCATGAGCTTCTGTTTATTAACCAGCTATTCAAGTCATTTCAACATCCTAAAGTTGCTTTTAATGCTTCTTCTGAGTAAAAAGGGTTTAAGAAATAGGGGAACATAACACAGAGTCACATCTGTTTTCCAGTTGTGCATCATTATTTTACTGTGTTGTTAATGTTTCAATTGTAAAATCTAAAAGCACATGTTATCAAAGCAATGCCAGATGTGTGTGGATGACTGCAAACATGCTCTCTGTGTTTAATCTAGTTATATTTGCATATTTGTACAGTAAATATGAGCGCTCCTCTTTAGGGAAACATTTGAAACCATTCCAGCATTTCCCTCCCTCCCCGTTTTGGTTCGCACAGAAACGGCACAGCAGGACGCCTGTCTGAGGGCTCAACCGCGCCTAACCCTTGCATGAGAGTTTTACAACAAAAGACAACAACTTGGAAAGTGTTTTTCAGTGGAGTTGCAGGGGGAATTTAACACTGGACGGGAAGAGAACAAAGGGGAGGGACGGTCTGAGCTGATGGACTCGGAGATGAGATAGTGTTCTGCCCTATCTCTCCATCCTTCCCCCCGTGGTCGAACGGACGCTTCTCTCTCTATTCCGGATGATGTAACTGTTTTATGACAGGCTGAGTTTGGATTGCCTTCGCACTCTTTAAAAATAATAATAATAATAGGCTCACGGGTGATAACCGACGACGAACCGCATCTTCTGTGTTTCCCCGCGCCTCGTCCAGGTTTCGGTGAGGCGGCTCGGCTCAGCGGGACGTTGCGCAGAGTTCAAACCGGCTGTTCTCCAGCGATGATGAGCAGCGGTAAGTGCCTCAACTAACCCGCGACCTCTGCTGGGTCCAGTTACTCAGGTAAAGTATTTAAAAGTAACGTCATTGCCACGCTCTTCCCACCATGTTGCGGTACACTGCCATCCCATAGTTGGCTGGTGACTGTTACACTTGTTGGAAGTGACGGTACCAACTTCTCCCGGTTCCCAAACTCAGCTAAACTCCTCAAACACCAGAGCAACAGTGTGTTGCCTTACGCCGAAAATTCAAGACAGCTACGTTTGTCCAAGTAAAAGGAAAAGGGAAAAAAAGGAATATGGGATTTGGGGCATCTTATTTTCTCCTCTTTTTTTTCTTTTAAACAAACTCATGTCTTGTAGCCTTTTCCCTTTGAACGTTCAAACAGAAGTAAATGTAGGCGACGTTTCTAAATCAGAAGCCATGAGGAGTGAGAAAGGCTATTTACAGTAATAACTCGGGTTTAATAAGGTTGTTTTCAGAGGTAGTACGTCTGGAGCCCTACTGCATTATCGAGACAGTTTCCTAAATTGAAGCTGTTGAGCAATGGCAGATTGTATAGCATAAATCTAGGGGCCAACCAAGTTAGTGCCCCCCCTGGTCTAACCTACTTATCTCATGAGTTTTTATTTATAGAAACAGCCAAAAATAGACATATAAGACCTATAAATAACCGCGTAAATTAGATTAAAAAAGGGGCAAGTTTATTGAAACAGAAGTTTCAATGTAAGAAACATATTCTGTCCTGGTGGTTCTTATTCAGTTAGGAGGTGAATACCCAGACTCACTTTTTCCACATTTTGATAAAACTGGCCAATATATCAATATAATGCAAATGCCAAAAATAGGACAAAATAGCCACACGTGGGCACAGAGATGCTACGTGACCATAAAATGAAAAACGCTAACATTCACAAAGGGCTAAAATAAACTGCCACAGGGCCTATATGGGACCAAAAAACTGAGAAAAACTCCCACAGAGAGACACAAAGATGTAAACAATCAAACTGAAGAACAAAGTGAGAAAATTTGGACAAAAATTGACCACAGAGACACCAAATTTATTGGAAAACATATGTGAGATACTATCTTGTAGACACAAAACAGCACATCTTTATCTGCACAGTTAGGAATTTTGTTAAAGGGTGGAAAATTATTCAGATCTGTCTGCTATACATATAGATGAAGGTTATGCAGATTTTCATTGAAGTAACATTGCAAAAGTGAAGGTTTGGATGAAGCAAAGTAGTTTAGTTCAGAAATTACTGTTGGATTACAATGATGTATTAATGTGTTAATCACAGTAATGAAGCTGGTAATATCATTTTCTGTACTTTATTGATAAGTATCTGCTGATCATCTAATTTCCTTTGGGGACAACAAATTTTTTAATGTCCAATGGTACATCATTTATGTAATGACTTTATTTCACATTATTAAACTCAACCTGCAAAGAAACTTGTAACTTTATCGTAGAAATAAATGTACAGCCGAAGTTAAACGTTTAGACCCTCCTGTCATTCATTTTGAACTTGAAGACGTGTCTAAATGTGTGCTGTATTATGTAGCTCTGTACAATATTTCCCACTAAACTGAGAAGGAATTCAGGTATAAAATAGCTGAGAAGTTAAATACTAGCAAAAGTTGACTTGAAAAGTATTTGAATAAATGCACATAATTACATTTCACCTCTTGTTTTGTGTTGATCAGTTTGACACTAAAGATGAGTGGCCCAACACTTCATTGCCCGTGTCTCAGAGCCTGTTTTTTCATGCCTAAACCAAAGAAATAGAGTATTATTTGAAGCAGGTAGTTCCTTTCTTACAGTACATCTTCATACTCCCTGTACATGTATGCTGCATATCTATGTACATGATAGCTTCTTGGATAGTGTCAGTCGGGAAGTGCTGGAAAGTTTGGCAAACAGTGGATGTAGGTGACCACCAGACACTTTTTATAAGCAGCAGGAGAGAAGGCTTTATGTAGGTTGTAAATGAGGTTGTTGGTTGAGGCATTTTTAAAGAAGAGAGTGAAACAGAGCAAGGAACAGCCCAAATTCTGGAAACAGGAGGTATGAAGCAGAGATTTGCTCGCCTTACTAATTGTAATATCGGTTTTGGGTCATGTGAACTACCAGTAATGTTATTCTGTCTGCATAATGTTTAAAAATCTGTTCCTTTAATATTCAAATGAGCCAGCTATGGTGGCTTGACAAAATCTGACACACAGGAACTGTTTCAAGCGGATGATAATCACCAGGAAGTTTGTCAGTTCACAACTGCAGGAATATGCAAAGTTCAAGTTTCACATTCCCGGAAAAGCAGGCATGATCTGGCCAGCAGAAGTCAGGTGACATTTCTCCCAAACAAAGTTAACTGAGCAGTAATGCTGTGGTTTTCTGCCCCTTTAGGTGCAGTCATGTGGCAGAGGATTCAAATTTGCTGCGCACTGTTTGCACTGTATTCAGCGGCACCGCCTGCACACATCAACCGCCTGGCGCTGTTCCCTGACAAGAGCGCCTGGTGCGAAGCCAAGAACATCACACAGATAGTTGGGCACACAGGATGTCAGCCTCGCTCTATTCAAAACAGGTCAGGATGAAGGCCCTCTCTGTCTCTTCCCCTGTCTGACAATCCCTCTGTGCAGCTGGAGAAGAATGAATGATGCAGACACATTTGGTTATCAAGATGCTACATTATCAGTCGTGTCTCTTTTAAGTCACTTTTAAGGGGCATATTATTTTGTTTGTGACCTTATTCAATTTTTTTTTACCTTACTGAATATCACTTTATTTCACTTGCCTATATTTCACTTTATTTCTATTTTATCATTCATGTTGATTTATTTATTTATAGTTGGGTTTTTTTATGCCATTGAGTCCCCAGATCCCCTTTGGGATCAATAAAGTATCTAGCTATCTAGCTATCTAGCTAGCAGTATAAATATAGTCCATAGATTTTGCATGTTACACAGTAGTTAATCAGTTACAGATGCACATAAGTTAATTTAAGTTACTTTTTACAGCTTACAAAGCCAATTTTGCCCCCGCTTTACACTTTTGGATAAACTAAAGCCAATCCTTATGGATATCTTATTATCAAAAGTTCAGTATTCACAGCAAATGTCACCTCTCAATGTCGATTGTAATCAGAACTGTCATTTTCTCTTTGACATTGAAACGTTGGTTAAAATACAGAGAAATGTTGAACAACAGAGACCCCTTTGAATTAAAAAAAAAAAAGCAGGCTCCAAGTGCCTCAGACCACCGGATGTTTAGATGGATGTGTCAGTCTATTAGAAGTATTGATCCAGCAGAGGGCGCTTTTCTATCACCTTGACCTTCTCCGTGCCCTAGTAACCCCTGAGTAAAAGAAGTAATGTTAAATTTGCTCCGTTGACACAAAAATGGAAGAAACTATTGAACAAAGGCATTTTGAAATTAAAATTGTGGCAATAAATCATTTGAGAAGTGATTACTGGATGTATTTTGGATTATAAAACATCAATATGATGGTAATAAATTAAAAATAAGGCAGACAACAATATTTGAACAAAAAAAAAAAAAAACCTGTGTCATCAGTTCAGGCCAGAATGCCCACCAAAACATAGAGATACTCCTATTATTTTCTATTAAATCCCCACAATGGCAGCACCTGAACGTCATATTAACTGTACCTGCTCCATGAAAGAGCATCTTTGCTCCCACAGCAGCTGAACAAATATGGCAACCTACCAAATATGTCTGTTGTTGCTGCTTTCAAGACGTAACATCATGGACCAAAGCAAACATTTGTCCACCTAATAATTGAAATATTACTCATACAACTGAGTAAATTCACCACCTCTGTGGTCAAATGTGGGCTGGTTTGCAAAACTCGCTAATGCTGCTAATGGTAGCATTTGATGTGAGCCATATGACATGCTGCAGCCCAAGTTGTTTCCCGCCCCTTTCTCCCTTTTCCTCCTTTTTTCTTCCCCCCTTCCCCCTTTCCTTTTTTCCTCCTCCTTTCCCCTTTTTTTTTTCCCCCTTCTCCCCTGTTCCCCTCCTTTTCCTCTTTCTTTTTTTTTTCCCCCCTCTCTTCCCCCTCCCTTCCTATCTTCCTATGATGATGTTCTCTTGTGTTTCCTTGATGAATCAGCCATAGTGTGTGTTCAAAATGTCCAGTGTTGGTGCGTGATGCTGTGCGTAAGGTAAAATCAGCTAGAAAGGGAAGCAGGGTCCCAGAAGGAAAAGGCAAAGGATGCAGTTTCTTGACCTAAGGATGCTTCTGGGCAACAATGGCTCCAGGACTGTACATGATAAATGTCACTGTGCCATCAAAACAAGTCAGAAACACATATTTCCAAGGTCAGAAAGTTACATGGAGCAGGTTATAGCTTTTTTTCAATCAAGATTTTTTCCGCATTAGTGAGTATTTAGAGGAAGACTATTTTTTCATGGCGTAAAGATGAATAATTATTATGTATATGTATTTATTTCCTAGTAATTTTCCTCCCATTTTTATTGGATTTTAGCTTTACTGGCTTCATAAGTGTATATTGAAATGCTTAAAAACATATATTCTTTATATATGACCCAAATTTGTCTTTGTTTTTTTGTTAGCTTTTTGCTAAAGAAATCTAAATATGATTTATTTTTTTCCTTCAGCAGTTACCAGCAACCAACATGCAGGTCAGATCCCCATACAAGTTGGTTTTACAGCAGGAGATCAAATGCTACTGAAACTTCTTTAATACTTACCGAGCAACATGTGTTTGTAATTTTCAAGTGCCTGTTTCAGACAAAAATACCAAAACCCTGCAGACCAAGTTCATTTGTCCCTATAGGCAACAATATAAGTATACAGCATTCCTAAGAGGACTTTTTCAACCCCTAAATCTGCTCCCTCAGATTAGGAGAAATTGTAGATCACATCCTTCCACGGTTATACTTTGATAAATAATTTGATGATTTCAGAGAGAAAATGAAGAAAATAAAAAGACTGAGGTGGTCAAGTTTAAAAGAAAAACTGTTCACATGGAACAGTAAGTTTTTTTTTTAAGGGAAAGGCATAATTTTTGTCATTAATCACAAGTTTGCTGTTGATTCTCAAACATTTGAGAAAAGCAAGTCTCCATTTTGTGACATTTTGCCCGAGGCCTCCAGGTGACCTCAGACTTGGTGAATCGGTTCAGATTTCAGGCTCTGGTTTTCCCTGCAGCCCTTGCTTACACAGACTGAAACACTCTGGTCATGCAGTGGAATCAAGCACATCTTGCCTGTATGCAGGCCCATTTGAAATCACGCACTCTCTCCTCCTCGTTGCAGAGCTTGTCTGGGCCAGTGTTTCAGCTACAGTGTTCCCAACACATTTCCACAGTCAACTGAATCTCTGGTGCACTGTGACTCCTGCATGCCTGCCCAGACACAGTGGGAAGTGGTAAGAGTTATAGCACATTAGCTCATGTAGCAAGCACACACCAACACTGACTTGTCAAACTAACACACAAACCACAAGTTCCACACATGAAAGACTGTGAGGATTTACAGTTCACTACCAAAACAGAAAGCAGAAAAAAGTAAAAACACAGAATAGATTCCAGAAGGTGGAAGAGAAGCTTGATCTTTTCTTTTTATTCTTTGAAAATCCATTGTCTCTAGTTCAGAAAGGAATTCACTCTTGCGAAAACAAAGGCTTTGTGGTGAGGCTATGTAGTTTGGAGAGCTGCCAGGTAGACAAGGCGGGTGGACCACAGGTGAGGTCACCTCATGTTTCAGTGGAAAATATTGTATCTCTCAGAGCTGATTGCTGTTAGCAGATAGTTTAATATTCTCTCTCAGTCTGTTACACAAGAAAGGCAGGAGAAAGTGCATTTACACCCTCACTTTACTCCTAATTATCTGAAAATGGATGTTTCTGCCTTCAAACATGATTGTTGTTTCAGGACTTTAAACTAATTCAGTTTGTAGAGAAACAAAGTCCACTCTCACGAAAGGTGATACGTCTCCCTGCTGCTTTGGCTTTTGGTAAAATTGCTGAACGATCATTTTCAATGGGTAATAGAAACAGTGAAATGGGAAATTGTGTGAGGTCTGGAGAGCTGGTTGAGCTTTTGTAACATCTAGGCTTACTGGGGGGTTGTCTATCTTGTTTACTTTATGTTGAGGGGTTTTAAGTATTTCTTTTTCCTGCTGTGTCAAATATTCTTTGCACAAATTATTCAGGATGAAAATGCAACAGTAAGCAAACAAAAAGACAACACCTGGGAGTGAAACGTGCTAGTGACTGAAATGTATCAATGCACCATAAGAATAAAGGGATTTTTAAATGAGTAAGAAACAGAATTAAAAGATACCCCCCCCCCCCCCCCCCCCAAAAAAAAAAAAATAATATTATTAATGAGCAAGAATATTCCAAGTCTAATTGACTCTAAGTTTGCACAATTATATTAACACGTATGTGTTCATGTGTGTGTCCAGGTGACTCTGGACTGCCCAGGCAGTGAAGAGTCTCCTCGGGTGGATAAGTTGGTGGAGAGGATCTTCCACTGCAGCTGCCAGTCATGCAGTAAAGAAGGTGCCCAGGAGGGGGCGGTGATGCAGCTGTATCCAGCAGACAACAACGTGGATTCAGCTCCGTCTTTATCGGACACCCTCAGCGGGGTTCAGTCTCACCCACAGCCCCACACAGATACACACACTCTAATAAGCACGTCCACCTGCACACAGACCATCACACACTACCGCATACATCAAACGGGGGGTAGGACTGACATCTTTCTGTCCAAATATTTGACTTTGCTCATCTCTGCTGCCCTCTCTGCTCTCCTCCACACTGCATCAGCTGTTCCTGTCTGTAGTATTGTAAAGGCACTTTGAAGATATGACTTTACTTCATGTTAAAATCTTTTTCTGAAGGTACACACACACACACACGCATACACACACACGGAGTCATGTTATCAGAATGCACTCAATTGCATATAAATGTATACAAACACCAGTCTATGCACTCTTGTTTGCTGATTAACACATGTGCATGTGTGCTTTTTTGCGTCCAGACATGACTATAGTATGTGAATAAAATGTAGTCTTTTAATCTGCTTTGAAGCAATAAATTCTGTGGTTGTGATCGCTGTGTCTGGTGTCATCTTCATACACACAAAAGTCAAATGAAAGGAGAGTAAGAGGAAAGTTTGTTTCTGTGTTGTCGGAAAGACTTCATCACTGTTTCCTCTCAACGACAAAGCTTTGACTGTGTTATTTGGCACATGGTCTAGATGTCTTTCATCAACAAAACTCAGCCATTAACAAAGATTTAATAGATGCTGCTGCATTATGAGAAGAGATCCTGCTCTTTGCTGCTTTGTTGGTGTGAATCTGATCTTGCTCTTCCACTGGGTTAATGGAGATGTGGAAATTAGAGAAAGTTGTTACCCTGATCAGTTCATTTATTTATATATTTCACATATCTATTTAAGATATCAGTGGGATATGAAGCATATGTTTATATTTGCTCTGTCCACTGGTGGCAATTTTACATGAAAGCACTTTCTTCTGACTCGATAATTTATTCTCTTTAGTATAAATGATAAATAGCACAAAAAAGCATCTATATGGGGATATTAAGTCAGGTCAGGTCATTGTCATCTGTCATCTTTGCTTGTTACTAAAGCAATGAAGTAATTTGATGCATGCAATAAAGCATAGTCCTGCATAGTCATCATGAACATCGTGAATGTTTTTGGTTTTTAAACTGCCTGTTTAGAAGAAAATGTCATCCAGGTACTGACTGCAGGTTTCTTTCTTTCCCTTTTGTCAGTCTTCAGCCTCACAGTCTCGATGGCAATTTATACCAATACCCCTCCTCCACCCTGCGGGGTTCTGATTTAATGTGGTGCAAACCACAGGCTCATCCACCTGCATCATGAAGAGTCAATCTCAGTTCATCTGTCCATGTAAGCCTTAAAACAATCTTTTTGTGCTTTGTTGAAGCAGCTTATATGTAATGCTTCAGCATATAAATCGGATTTAGTTGTTTTTGTCTTCTTGACCAATTCAAGTGTCTCTCAGGACATATTGGGCTTGTGGACACTCCAGGTAATCATAATGGTTTTGATTTATATCGTGCTTTTCTCATTGACTCAAAGTGCTCACATTCATTCTTGGTGATACTAAGCTGTGTAGCTACAGCTGCCCTGGGACACACCAATGGAAATGTAGGGTTAGTGCAGCCAATGCACTCCAGCATCCTCTCTAACCACCACCAAAGCATTCATGCACCAGTGATGCCCTCACTTAAGGCACAGACGGAGAAGTGTCTTACCCAAGGACTCAACAACAGATGACTTGGGGTTTGAGATTTGGACCACCCAACCTTTGACCATTGAACAATCTGCTCTACCAACTGAGCCACTGTTGCCCTAATTGTTGCTCTGGGATATGGTGATTATAGGAGGATGATAGGCTGTTGTAGCCTTTACATTGACAGTTTTTCTCAGCTATTTTTGTACATTTCCCATATAAAAATTTACATTCTCAAAGCTATAAGTTAAAACTCCACAACAATTAGTCAGCTGTGCACATCAGAGTAGCATTTCTTATTGCACTAATCAAATTGCAAATGCTTTTGGACATGCAGCTTTTGCTCTGATAGTTATCTACTATTTCATGACATTATCATTTGACATATTAGCTAAAATTGACTATACTTACAACCGCAGAATTGTCAAGCCCCATAAAACTTATAGTCCTCATTTCATTGCTTGAGTCTTTACATACAAAAGAGTTAAACTACTGTAGTTATAAAAAGCAGATTTTTTAAAAAGTGTTTCTTTATCATTTTTGCCTGGAATTTCTCCTATTTGAACAACTGCTCACTGCTGACCCCCAGCTTACACTGATCAGGAGGTGTGTACACAGTAAAATCCCCAGTGTTAAACTTGAGTTGTCAAATCATATTAACTCTTTCAGAGTAATTCTAACACCATTGAGAGTAAAATGACCACCAGAGCAGGTGAAACTTTTCAGATTTAAAACAAGTTTCCTCTTTCAGTGTATAATTGACTCTATCAAGTGTAACTAAGTGCAGCCAGGACGCCGCTGCCCTCTTTGGCTTGAATATTTCCCATCATGCTTTGTGCCCCCCCCCCCCCCCTTGTCCTGCACCATGAGTTAAGTGTATTTGTGATCCCTTTGGGTCTCCTTGGTGTGCAGAATGTATTTGCCTGTATCTGTTAATGACAATGACAGTCCCTTCTGAATATCAGTAGTCCCCTGACAATTGTCTTATCAATATGCTATTCTTCACAGCCATCAAAAATCTGTAATGCAGTCTTGAACACAAGTACTGGCTCAGCCCAAAGCTCAGTTCACAATGGGACAATGTTATCGTCAGTACTTAGTTGTTCACTTCCAGTGTACACTTCCACTAACTCAATACAGGGGCAAAATTTATGTTTGAGCTGATTCATCATCACAATATCACTCTTTAACATTGCTCAGAATAATAATAACTCTCTCCAGTGTTATTAACCAGTGTTAATTAAGTTATATTAACACTGTACAGTGTAAGCCAGTGTTAAATTCTAACTCAATTATGAGTTAATTTTACTTTGAAATTTCAACACTATGGAAAGAGTTAATTCAACACTATTTTGATAAGGACCAAATACACTTGGATACATTGTTAAGTTTAACTCTATAAGTGTTGATTTAACACTGCAAAATTTGCTGTATACGACTACTGTTTACAGCAGCCATGGATGCAGGATGCAATGAGATCACAGCAAAGTCCTGCAGAGGCCGGTTTCACCACTTGAGGAGTTGCTTTCCTCGCTGCATTGCAAGGGATGATACCCGATGTGACTTTAATGAAAATATGTGGCCAGACAGGAACGTTTTGATGCACAGGAGTGATTTAGTATATGTAGTAGTATGTTTAGTATGTGTATGTACTGTTACTGTAGTATGCAGTAGTTTTAGGTGTGTACAACTCTATTACTTTAGTTTTGTCATATATAAGTGAATGTTTTTGCATAATGCTGTGAACAAATTACTATAAGATGGCAAAGATCCTTTGAAGTAAAAATGTGAAGCAAATGAATTCTGCGTCATGTATTCAGGTACCCTACTAAAACCAGTAATGTGTAACTTTACTGAAGTTTTCAAATATCTGTACATCCAGGGTGCAGTGCTGTCTTGGACATCTCAGGTAGTGTCTTCGAGATCTGACGTTTTTAGTATTCAAAAGCACAGATAAGACTGATAAGATATTTTTCTTTTGTCAATGATGAGTTATTCTAACTGATTACACTGGCAGCTGAGGATCAGAGGAGCTGGAGGCTTTGAAACCCAATTTTTTAAGCAGAAAACTAATGTAATGATCACGATAGATAGATAGATAGATAGATAGATAGATAGATAGATAGATAGATAGATAGATAGATAGATAGATAGATAGATAGATAGATAGATAGATAGATAGATAGATAGATAGATAGATAGATAGATAGGATTGCTTTAAGTTGGTGTGCTACTTGTCTGAAGGACTAAGATAAATTACCATGGTAACCGGGATGTTGTTCAGTTAATGGATGGTAAGTGGCCTGGTGCATGGCTGGAGGCAGAGTGACAGTCAGAGGCAGACTCATGATGCTTCAAATTCTTAAAGGAGTTCAAAGTGAACAGGTTCAATTTATGTCGACTGAGCTTCATCTTAAATAAGGAAGACCGTTTAAACAAACACATCACTTATTTGAACAAACAAACAAACATAGATGAACTTTGTTGAACAGCAATATTTGTCACTGTTCAGAAATGGCCTCTTCTGCATGTCAGTTAAAATAGTCCCCATCTAGTCCAGCAGATGTCAGTAGATGCCATTGGTGAAGTCTAAACAGGTAATCTTTACTACATTTACAATTTCTTCCCAAAGATTATCCACAGCCTCTCCCTCATCGAAACACCTTGTCCCTGTCTCCACCTCCAGGCAATGTCTTTTCCTTTTAGCTCTGTCTTCATATCCTCCCATCTTTTTCTCTTGTTCTTTGTAATCAAATTGGATCAGCAAAAGGTTGACTGTCTGTCTGAGCTGGAAAACAAATCGATCATCCTCTTATCTCAAAGCCACACAGCTGACAATGTTTTCAGCTCTGTTTGGAAGGAGAAACTAACGAGGACATTTCTGAATACAGCACAGCTTTTAATGATGCATTAACGTGTTCTTGAAATGCTGATTTCCCTTTTCTCCATTTAAACTTTCACTGAGGTTCTCAGACCTCATTACTTTTTATTTGCCACATGTCACAACATACTATTCATTTTGTCCTTACGAAACACATTTTCTAGTTTTATAGCTATTGTTATTCATTCGTTAAGTCGTTGTGGTTTTATGGTATTTTCTAAATCTTTGGGGTGTACAAAGGTGTATTTTCTTCTCAGCTGTAGACTTATCAGTTTTACAGCTTAACATTTAACATTATGTGTGCTGTTTATGAACTAAGGTACATCATAGTTCCATATTTTGAGGTAAAAGAAAAATATAATCTTCAGAAAAACATACAAGTCCAGGCTGTGAGCATCCTTAATATTGATTGAGGATAACTTTTCTAGATGATTATCTGATTTAAAAAAGGTTCCATATTACTGATGTTAACTCTGTAAATGATATAGATTCATGTGTTTTTCGTGCTCCTCCTTCCCTTCCCTCTTTTTCTTCTTCTCCTCTATCTATCTCTTCTTTCAAATAGGGGGTCTGCAAATCCAGGAGTTAACACAGATCCCCAACAAGCCTTCCCACAGCAACAGTTTTACTTTACGACTCATGAACGTCATAAAAATGTTTCATAAATACACTTTCTGTATTTGGTCCGTGTGTATAAATACATAAAGGCTGATCAAATGAAACTTACAGAAGAAACAGTATATTCCTTAAGTGTCAGCTTGTATTGAAAAATGATGGAGTCATAAGAGCTAAGATGAAGATTTAAGAAATGTAATTGAAGGAGGCCAGAGTTTCTCATCAGCTTGTAATGGATAATAGCCCCATCCATCACACAGTCAAGCATAAAAGAGACTGTGCAACAAAAAAAAAAAAGGGGGGGGGGGGGGGGGGGCACAATGCATTATCACAAATTATGACCTATTTAGGTTCTTAGAAACTGGAGAACTTTGACAGGGATAGGAAATGCTTGTAAAGTCTCACAGTGATGCGTCATGGAGGTAAACAAAATGGAATTATTTTAGCCAAAGTTCTGCAATTTATCTAAACCAAGAAAATGATGTGATGCATAAACAGTGAGTGAAATGGGAGCAAACAGGTGGAAAACTGTTGTCTATTTCAAAAAGTGTTGAACCAGAATCTTAATGTTTAAAGGGCTGCACATGCTGGATCGATCCAACCTACCCTCACCCCATCCTCATGCTTAAAACCTCAGAACCTTTTAAAGAAAACACTCTTGACAGTTTGTTGGAAAAGCTCATGTGCTCAATTTAGGGGAAAATCACATTATCAGCATTAGACTTAGAATTAGAATGCTTAATTTTCATCGTACGCAATGTACAACAAAATTTAAGTTAAATAATACCTAATATATTATTATTTTTTGCTCCAAATAAATACATGAATGAATAAAATAAAGATGATAAACAAGTCTTATTCTTTAACTGGCTATATTTTTCAGGCAGCACATAGTTTTAACATCACAGAACACAGCACAGAGTTAAAAATGCAAAAGTACTGTTCAGCCATGAATTATTCTGAGCATAATGTTTAGACATTACAAAGTTTTTGGCCCTGAATCTATGTTTGTTTATTCAGACTAATTTGCCTTGGCTTTCGACCAGAAGCGATGGGTCCACACTGCTCTGTTGATTAGTGCTGTAAAAATACGTAACATTTGGTTGTGTTTGTAAACAGGAATTTTGGTAAGCAACGCTGGAGGCTGAAGCATATGCAGGAAACAGTTGCAAAACTTTACATGTGGTTAAAATTCTGTTTTAACATTGAGTTCAAAGATAGACCCACCTCAGTAAAGTCCATTCTGTAGAAAAAAGACACATACCGCCAAAAGAATGATCATCCTATGATTGTCTGTCCCAAAAAGATAAAGACTACATCATGAGAATTCAACAAAGATGCTTTAATATGAGCAAGTAGCTCATAATGTATGAGACGGAACAGATTCACAAATCATTAATTTATGTTATTAATTAATGAATTAATTATTAATTCAACTACAGTGACAAGTGAATAATATGGACAGTTTTCAGACCCCTTTCAACTTTTTACTCTTTGTTTCATTGCAGCCATTTGCCAAAATAAAAAGAGTTCATTTTATTTCTCATTAATGTACACTAAGCACCCCATCTAGACAGAAAAAAAACAGAAATGTAGAAATTTTTGCAAATTTATTAAAAAAGAAAAACTAAAATATCACATGATCATAAGTATTCAGACTCTTTGCTTAGTACTGAGTAGAAGCACCTTTTGAGCGAGTACAGCCATGAGTCTTCTTGGGAATGATGCAACAAGTTTTTCACACCTGGATTTGGGGATCTTCTGCCATTCTTCAGTTTAATTAAGCACAGCTGGACTCCAATGAAGGAGTAGAACCATCTCAAGGAGGATCAGAAGAAATGGACAGCCTGAGAGTTAAATATGAGTGTCACTGCAAAGGGTCAGAATACTAATGACTATGTAATATTTCAGTTTTTCTTTTTTAAATAAATTTGCAAATATGTACATTTCTGTTTTTTCCTGTCAAGATGGGGTGCTGAGTGTACATTAATGAGAAATAAAATGAACATTTTTTTGATTTTGGCAAATGGCTGCAATGAAACAAAGTGTGAAAAGTTTAAAGGGGTCTGAATACTTTCCGTATACCACTGTATATACTTCAGTGAGGTGTACCCATGATTCCCTAAATCAGGGGTGTCCAGCTCCGGTCCTCGAGGGCCACAATCCTGCAGGTTTTCCATGTCTCCCTTCTCCAACACACACCTGACTCAAATTCATAGGCTTTTGGATTCAATTTGAGTCAGCTGTGCTGGTGCAATGAGGCATGGAAAATCGTCAGGACAGTGGCCCTTGAGGACTGACTTTGGACACCACTGCCCTAAATGGTCACAGTCTAAATGTCATGTGTCTTGCTTTAGGTTGATCTGAGTGTCATGATCCTAAAACTATCGGCAGAAGAAACTTCTCTTCTCTTGCACATTCTGTCCTACTGCCACAAATAGTGGCACAAGCTCCCATTAACAATACACTCCTGAACAAAATCTTAAGACCGCAAAAAAACAATACGAGGATTCACATTTTGTGTTGGAGGATCAACACCAGGTTGCAAGTTAAGCTTTAAAATGCAAAAAGAAGAAACAGGCAAAAGTTGAAGAGTAGGCTTTGCATTCAAAACTGCATTTAAACTAAAACAGTTCTCAGCTGATCAAAAGTTAAACCACGCCTTATAATATCAAAATTTACGCAAAAATCTGACTTTCATGACATTTTCCTTTTTGCATTCACACTGTTGTGATCTTCTGATGGCAAAAGCAAAAAAAAAAAAGAAAAAAGAAAGAAAAAAAAAATTCTGCCTTTGACCATGGCAGGAGGATTGTTAAGTTGTACAAATAAGGTTTCTCACAATGCACCATCACTGCTGAGGTTGGACACAGAAAAAACTTCATTTTAAGTGTCTTAAAAAAGATGTTAAAGTAAGGTTATGGGATAAAAAAAAAAAGTCAAGTTATAGACAGCAGAAAATTTAATCTGTGCCAAGTTAATGGATCAAACAGGCTGACTGTGAAGACACTGACAGAGCCTTACCCCATGTCAAAGTCCTTACTGATGCTGAGAGCAGCCCAGTAGCTATAAGACAGCATGTGTGAGAGGAATTTTAAGAGCAAAAAACATTATTAAAAGCCTCATTCACTTTGAGTTCAATTTTAAGGCTTTTCTGGCTATGGTCTTAAACTTTTGAACAGCTGATGAACAACCTGTTTTAGTTTAAACACAGTTTTCAATAGGAAGCCTACTCTCTACTTTTTGTCATTTGGTCTTGTCTCTTCTTTTTGCATTTTGAACCTGGTTTTGATCCATCAACATAAAATGAGAATCCATGTACTTTTCTTTGCGGTCTTAAGATTTTGTGTGTATATGTGTGTACATATACTGTATACACTATATTGCCAAAAGTATTTGCTTAGCCATCCAAATCATTGGAATCAGGTGTTCCGACCACTTCCTTGGCCACAGGTGTATAAAATTAAGCACCTAGGCTTGCAGACTGTTTTTACAAACATTTATCAAAGAATGGGTTGTTCTTAGGAGCTCAGTGAACTCCAGCGTGGAACTGTGAGAGGATGCCGCCTTGCATCAAATCCAGTCATGAAATTTCCTCGTGCCTAAATATTCCAGTCAACTGTCAGCTGTATTATAAGAAAATGGAAGTGTTCGGGAACGAAAGCAACTCAGTCACAAAGTGGTAGGCCACATAAACTGATGGAGTGGGGTCAGCGGATGATGAAGCACAAAGTGTGAAGAGGTCACCAACTTTCTGTATAGTCAATCATTACAGACCTCCAAACTCCATGTAGCCTTCACATCAGCTGAAGAACAGTGCACAGAGAGCTTCATGGAATGGGTTTACATGGTCGAGCAGCTGCATCCAAACCATACATCACCAAGTGCAATGCAAAGTATGGGATGCAGTGGTGTAATGCATGCCGCCACCAGACTCTAGAGCAGTGGAAGTATTCTCTGGAGTGACAAATCATGCTTCTCCATCTGGCAATCTGATGGATGAGTCTGGGTTTGCCGATTGCCAGGAGAACGGTACTGCATTGTGCTAAGTGTAAAGTTTGGTGGAGGGGGTATGATGGTGTGGGGTTGTTGTTCAGGAACTGGACTTGGCCCCTTAGTTCCAGTGAAAGGAACTCTGAATACTTCTGCATACCAAGATATTTTGGACAATTCCATGCTCCCAACTTTGTGGGAACAGTTTGGAGCTGAACTCTTCCTCTTCCAACATGACTGTGCACCAGTGCACAAAGCAGGTCATTAAAGACATGGATGGCAGAGTCTGGTGTGGATGAACTTGACTGGCCTGCACAGAGTCCTGACCTCAGCCCGACAGAACACTTTTGGGATGAATTAGAGCGGAGACTGAGAGACAGGCCTTCTTGTCCAACATCAGTGTGTGACCTAACAAACGTGCTTCTGGAAGAATGGTCAAAATTCCCATAAACACACTCCTAAACCTTGTGGACAGCCTTCCCAGAAGAGTTGAAGCTGTTATAGCTGCAAAGATGGACCAATGTCACATTGAACTCTATGAATTTGGAATGGGATGCCACTTAAGCTCATATGAGTCAAGGCGAATACTATATATATATATATATATATATATATATATATATATATATATATATATATATATATATATATACATCTGCAAAGGTACCACTTCCGTTGTAGCCTAATAATCAGTCAATTAGCCTATTTCTTGATGGACTGTTTTATTACATCTTTTATTTATCAAATGATTTTGAAAGCACTCAGTTACACATCCCACCCCACCTTTTTCCGAGTCTAGCTCTTGCCTGGCCCCCCTTCAAAGTTCTTCTAGAAGTGCACCTGATAGGATGCTTGCAATAATGTATGATTAATGCCTTCCAGTGTCAGGTCCAATCTGCAGCCTTATTGACTGAACAGATGTAGAAGGAGCTCAACAAGAGTCAATAGATGATTAATTGAAAGATAAAACAGGAAACTGTAAACTCCTAATTAAGTTATAATAGTGCGGTATGTTACCAGAAACGCAGCAGTGATGTGTAAATTCTTCAGGTTCTGTTGTCCAAATGATTCATAATTCTTTTTTTTTGTTCTTCATTTTCTTCTTTTTTTTTTTTTTTTTGGGAGGGGGGGGGTAGACCTGTGAGGATGTGAGGGGATGGAGGCTAAGCCATTCTGTTCATTTTCAGGTCGTAAAACTATCCTGTGCGCGTTCTGTAGTGCGCGGCCACGGGTCGCTCGCGCCCTCTCTGGCAGCCTCGCGGAGGATCCTCACAGATACCGTATCAGCATCACTTCAGCAAGGCTTGCTTCCAGTCACAGGTGCTCGTATCCGTAGCAGTTATTTCTCTCCCTCTGCAAGTGTTTGTTTTTATACAGAAACTAAAACTCCGCCTTTAGCAGTGGAAAAAAAAATCAACTGGCACGGGGATTAGAGATATTTGTCAGTCGAGGTAAGCGACAAAAATTATTTGCATGCATGTGGTTATCGTGTGATTTAACAGTTTTCAATTGAAAAAAAAATCAAACTAAAATAAATTAATAATATGTGATATACATTTCTAAATTTAGCAACAAAAAAAGAGACAAAGCTGGGTTGTTCATAAAACACACTAAACCGACATGCAGAACACAATGACCCCGGTTTGGTTCGTGTCTGCAGTTCAGCAGCGGGTTCTTTAGGTCTCTGACTCCCTCAGTTTGAAACAAAATGCAGTCCAAGCTTTAGTGACAAAATCCTGATCAAAGAGATTGACTAGAGAAGAGAGAAAGACAGCCAGAAAGAGTGTGAATTGGCGAGTGTGCGTGTTTGTTTAGGAGTAATACCAACCTTACTGGCTATAGGTGCTTCATTTACATTGTATAATAAGTTGGGCTCCCTGAATGGAAAGAAGAGCTCTATCTGCAGCACCAAGCAGGGAAATTTACAGCCAGCACAAACTCTGTATAGGGAAAGATACTGGGTTTGGGGTATTATATGTCACAGCAGAGTGGTAACAAACTGATGGGCCAATTTATCACACAGATATTTTCTGTCAATATATCATTTGTACAATATTTCAAAAAGCCCAGTAAGGTTTTTTGTTGCTGTCTGTCTGACTCTCTCTCTCTCTTTTTTTTTAAAAAAAAGAATTGTGTTATTTAAAAGATGAAAATCAAGAAGCCAATTTGCATTGCATGAAAACTGAGACAGCTTCCCATCCTTTCTCAGAATGTGTGGTGTAGACGTGGACCTGGATGATGGTGGTTCGGGAGAGGAGGAGAAAGAGGAGGACTTCTGGACTGGAGATGGAGTAAGGATGCTGCCCCCTCCCGTGGCCCATAGCGAGGGCAGTGCTTGGGGTAGCCGCAGGGGCAGATGTGGCTGCATGGCCTGTGGGGCAGCTCTCATCCTCTGGAACCTGTGTGTCGTCTCAGCCAGTGTTCTGCTGCTGGCTGTGGTCTTCTCTGTGGTCCTGCTGCCTTCAGTGTTGCTGCTGTATGCCGGTTTTCTCTGCCACTCCAGGGTAAGTTGCAGCTTAACAGATATTACTCTGCTGCTATGTTGTGCAGGTGAAAATTACCAGGGGAAGCTCATGAAATTATATAATTTTTGCCCCAAAATCCAAATAGTCTCTCCATCATTAGTCAGTTCTTTATGATATTTTGGAATTAAATATCACAAATTTCTCAGCCTTGTGGCAAAAACAGAGAATGAAATCTGTGTTCCTGAAACTTGAACACACTAAACACACCAGGCTGTTTGTCTATTTTTGTAGAAGTCTCGACATCATCCTGTTTTAGTGGAAGGTACCATACATAAACTATAACCTCTATTCTCTGTAGATGATATTAAGAAAATCAAATTAATCTTAAAACAACCATCTTGATAACAAAATGCCAATAGTCATGCAGTTGTGTCTTGTGACATATCACAGTTTCCCTGTATGACGCACAGATGGTGAACATAATTGAGGATTTATTGACTAAAGAGAAATGTTTCCAGTGGGATGTGGTGGAGACCAGTACGAGAAGTAGAATTAATTTAAAAGTATAAGTATTGATCTCAGCCTAATAAAAGTGGCCACTGATTAAATTTAATACTTTCAGGAGAAATGGAAATGCAACTGCTTACAGCTTGATAATGGTGCAGTTTCTTACCTTTTTTTTTTTTTGCCTTTCTGTAATGGTAATACAGCTGCAAGACCATGATACTCTGCCACATACAGTGGTGTTTAGAGGCTTGGTAGCCACAGTGCAAATTGAGGAGTATATTTTCTTAATTTGTGAAGGGAGAAGCAAATATAAGTGCAGCAAACAGACATTAAAAGCAAACCCAACGTGGACCTCTGTAGCGTATTTTCTAAACTGCTACTCCATTAGAGTAGTGCTTGATTAATTTTTAAAAAAGAAACTAAACAAGCTGTATTTGTTTTATACAAGGATTACAGTATGTGCAGCTCCTCTGTTCATCCACTATAAGACTAGCTGTTATTTGTTTTTCCATTTCCACACGAGCATCTTCTTCCTGAGCACTTCTCTTTGTTCAGTTGTCCCCACTTAGGAGAAAAAGAGCAAAAGCTCCAAGTTGTTCCTGTCAAAATTCTCTGAAATTCTGAGAAAAAAACAGTATGTTGCTAGTTTTCAGGCAACCTACAATGTGAGAAGAGATTGTGACCCTGGCAACAAAGAAAACGGACAAGTGGTAGTTCTGGGTGTGTCTGTCTATCCATACTTGTACGATCAGTTTTAACATTATGATCAAGTAACGATTATTCAGTTGGTGCTCTTTATGCAACCAAGAGAACTTTGACCAATCAGGGTAGGGACAAAGGATATCTGAAGGTTGTCCTTGAGTGGGCTACATGCCAGGAGGTTAGCCTTGTGGACTGCTGGGTGGGGTCTTTGTGGATTTGGCCTGCTTCCCACAGATGCCAGATGCCATTAGATTGCCATCTGGAGAGTTTCAAGGCTGGATGAACACCTTGCAAGCTGCTGTATTCTTCTGGCCTCGGTTACAAGTATCATATTACCATCCATGTGAATGTCAGGATGCAGGTTTCCCCAGCAGAATATTGCAAGATGAGCAGTGTTACTTAGTTTACCTGGCAATGGTTTGGATGTTGTGGCTGATTGTTGAAAGTCAGAAATAATTACTATAAAGACAGAAAAGCCCACCAGTGTGAGCAGGAACTGAATGTTGCCTGTGGGTATTTTTTTTTTTACCAAATGTACTGTAAGCTTGCAGTGAGCTGTGTTTGATGAGGCACTCAAATGAAATACTCCACTTATCCCGTCAGAGAAAAAAAAAACCTATGCGGACATGAGCTCTTGGCTTCTACCTCTTTAAAACCCTCTTCACTTCCAGGCTTTCAGCTTCATCTGTTCCTGTCAGTGTGAAAATTCAGACAGCAAACCCACGAATAAACATAATGTCTTATTCTTGCCTGGGGGAGTCAGTTTCTCAGGTCCATTTGTGCACATTTTAGTCCAAATTCAACATAAAATCTGTAGGGGTGCACGATATAATCGGCCCTCTATCGGTATTGGCCTATATCGGCCTTAAAACTGAATATCAGACATCGGCCACCCCACCTATATTTAACTGATCAGCCCGCTGTTTCTGAAGTCTAAAAAACCCCCAAGACTTCCTCTTCTTCTTCTTCAAAAACTTCTTTTTTACAGACTTTAAAACTTCTCAAGACAGTTTCTTGTAGGACTTCTAAAGACTAGGGGTGGGAAAAAATATCGATACACTGAAATATTGCGATATTTCATATGCAGATATATTGACATTAAAAATTCTATTTTAAAAATCTATTTTTCTAACAAAATCTCGCGATATTTCATCGTTCTGTTATAAAATCTCGCGAGAATTCTCAAAATTCTCGAATTTCGCGATATTTTCATATGCTGATATCATAATGACATTTAAAATGCAGTATTGATTTATTTTACTAACAAAATCTCGCAAGAATTCACGAAATATTGCAAGAGTTTTTAACAGCACAATGACATCTCGCAAGATTTTGTTGGTAAAATAGATTGACACCAAGTTTTTTAATATCCATTTGATATTTGCATATGACAATATCGCGATATTTCAGTGTATCAATATTTTTTCCCACCCCTATTTCTCAAAGTGTCAGAAACGGATAACAAAACTGCTATTTGCAATAACTGCTTATTTTTTTCAGCTTTAATATCAATATCAATATCGGTTATCGGCCACAATAATTTTAAAATATCGGCATATCAGATATCAGCCAAAATTCCAATGTCGTCCTCCCCCAAAAATTTGACAGTGACCCGCACAAACACCCACATCAATGAAGATCACAGCAGGATGTCAACACTAATTGCCTTCCTATGGTCAACTGATCAAGAACGTTGACAGGGACAAATTTCAATGTTAAGAAATCAGTGGCAAGTTGGTGTCAGCTTGGCATAAAAATACAAAGAAGGCTTTAGAAATAATCAGCTCAGAGCATTCTGAGGCCTGAGCTCAGCCTCCTAATTGACGACCATCACATTCTGTATGTGAACCCAGTTTTGGGAAACTCAAATTCAATATTATAAGGTTGCACATGACAGAAAATGATGGCAAGCTTATCTCCCTTGATCAAATTGTTCTCAAGCTAAGTATAACTTGTTTCCATGACTTATTTTAATTTCTGAATATAGAGACAAAGCTTACACCTCCCCTATGTAAAGACATAGATGCTTCACACACATTATTATGAGAAATAGGCAATGTTCAATGAAAAAGTAATGGTCGGGGTTGAAATAAACTCTTCCTCTTTTTTATTGCTACTCCTCTTCAGTAAGGCGCACTGTTAACTGTTACAAAAAATGGGAGTCCTGAAGCCATATAATCTGTTACTCCAAGCCAAGCCTGGATTCCACGTTTCCCACAGCCATGGTGCTTTTATTCTCATTACCACATGGTTAGAGTTAGAATTAATAGACCTAGTTAGCTTTTACACATTCTGTTATCCCTGCTTTCATGTAAAAACAGCAGGGACGTAATGCCATCTCACACTTTCTTTGCACATTTTCTGTTTAAATGCAGTTGTGCATTAACAATGTTGGCAGGAAAACCTCATCAGATGGAAAATAAGCTGTTACTCCTTCACAAAAGGCAACACCTGAAGTAGCAACGCATGTAGTTAAAGCTGAGCTTATCTATAATCACCACAAGTATGCTTGGAGAAAGAAAGATGCAGCGTTTGATCAGAAGGGCCCTTGCAAATAGGCCACAAAGTCAGTCAAAAAAAAAAAAATTAAAACAGAAAAAAGATTATGTTCTTCACAGAGCATCGTCAAAGAATTTCTTTTTTTGAGATAAAAAACACAATTCCTCAGTCCCCTGCCCCAGAAGTCAGAAAATCTGAGGGATGATCTAAAATATGCAGATTGCAGTTCAACAGTGTTCCACAAAGATAGGATGAAACTCCTACACTGCAACTAGAAAGACTCTTGGATGTCTACTGAATGCTCTGATGCAGTCATATGAAAAAGAAAATTTACACTGCATGACATATGAAAAATACTCTATTCCTATCAGGTTTTGAAATTCATAACATTCAACCACAGATAGAAAACAACACTTCTTACTCTGCCATTGTTTAACACAAAATGAGCTAAAAATACAAAAACAGTGAGTCAGAAACAAATTACACATTTGTTGCTCCCACAGGAATGAAGATTAGTTCATAAGAAAAAAACGGAACAAAAATAAGGTTACCAGGAAAAGGCATCTTCTCTAAAACAAACAAACAAACAAAAAAACTGGGCAGCATGGCTTTTAGGTTTGCAAAGTTCAAACAACAAGACTTTAGAAGAATGAGGCAAAAATAGTGATGTTGATCACAAAGCACTGCATAACATTTGGTGAAAACCAAACACAACATATCAACACAAACCCTTTTACTAACTGTAGAGCCCGATGATGGAGGGGTGATGATTATGGTGTGTTTTACAGCCACTGGACAAGGACAACCTGCAGTCACTGAATTGACCATTAATCTCTCAGAAAACAAATTATTGTGGAGTCTAATGTGAGGCCATCTGTCATCAAAGTAAAACTTGTATTAAACTGGGTCATACCATCAGAGATCCATTAGAAAGGCTGAACAAGAAGAGAGTCAAAGAGCGAGGAATGTTCTGGACAAAGTCCAGACCTCGGGCAAACTGCTGTGGCAAGAACCGTGCAAATACCCACAAACCTCAGTGAACTGAAGAAAAGAAGAGTGGGCCAATATTCCACCCACAGCTTCTGAGTTTTGCTTAGTTTTTGTTTAATAAATAATGAAAATGTGTACTCTCCAGTGTTGTTCACCTGAGGATGTATTTACCTAATTTTAACATCCAGGCATACTTTTCGAGTGCAGTTTCTTTTTCACATAACTCTTTAAAAAAGTACCAGTGTAGAATAGCAGAAGTGCCCTGGGGCCTGAAAAAAAGAGAATGTATTATAAAAATGTATATACTTTTTAAATACATTTATATATACACACATAAATATAATAAGCTAGCTTTCATGTCTTCTTGCTTCTGGTTTTATTTACTTTTGTTCACCCCTAGAACCAACATCATATTTGCCCTGGGCTGCCCAAACATTTCCATACAACAGAAGTATGTTCACAAATCATTAACAAGGAGGAATCTGCTCGACTCCTGCCTGCTCCTGTCTTGTTGAACTTGCAAAGTTTAGGCAAGTGAGCCCACGTCGTTTGTAGGGAATGAGAGGATTATCTGTCATTAAGTTTGGCAGGAGATCGTAGAAGCTCTTCTGCTGAGGGAAGCAAACAATCAGCCTTCAGGGAGTCTTTTCAACACAGTATGTGATACACGTGTACCAAACAGCCCTCTCACATGGGTACTCTGATTTGCTATTTGTGTTTCTACTTTTGACAAGTCCAATCAAGAAACACGATGACTAAACTGTGAATGTTGGTGTTTAAAAGCTAGTGTTTTATGAGTTGAGATGGTAAAAGGTGTGTGCTTTGGCCTGTGTGAGTCAAGTGATACACACATCATCCGTACATTGTGGTGAATCCTGGCATCATATCGTGCCAGGGGGATTTTCAACTCACTCATCACCTGGCACGATGGTGTATCCCCTCCTTCTTGTTACCCCTGGTTTTCTCAGTTATTATGAATGATTCGACTTTTGATGGAGTTCTCTCGTTTGACAGCTTGAAAATATGCAAAGCATGAACAAGTCAATAAAAATGATAAGAGCAGACAAAATGTCATTTCAGAGCAAGCAGTCACTGTCACTCAAACATCTTCCTATCGTGGCAGCGAGAGGAAGACACAGACTCGGTGAGAAGACGAGACTGTCTGATTTGGTGCCAACACCAGCTGTGCACAAACAGCATGACAAGGAGGAAAATGCTCTAAGGGGAAGCACTGTGCAATTGAATGTACTGTGTATTAAGTACCACTGTTGCTAAGGTGAATCCGTTGGAGACAAAGTTGCATTGGAAACACAACTGGAAATTGTTTAGCAAAAGGGCTTCTAATGAATGTGTCTACATGGAGAGTTTGAAGGACTCTTCTTGCCTCTTTTCCCTTCCTCCTTCATTCATTAATTTGTTGTCTTATTTACTGTCTTTCTGCCCTTGCTGTGTGCCCCTTCCCTCAGCTCACCTTCACCTCACTGTGACTGACAGCTCAGAGGGTTACAGACACACCCCATCTCTGCAGCCTGAACCCACCTTGAATTGAACTCGGAATAACAAACTCATCCTTTTGCCTTTTGACAGAGGAAAAGCAGCACCTGCTGGAGCCAGGCTGTTCTTCACATCCTCTGGAGGACTTCTCTCGACTTTTATTCTCTCCCTCTGTATTGCCCTTGTAGGTCCTTGGTGCCCCGTCCGCCATCTGCCGTTACCTTGACGACAACAGCTGCTCTGCTCTCATCATCCTGGGCTTTGTGATGATGTCGCCGCTTGTGGTTGTGGCGGCGGCAGTGTTTTGCGGGCTGCTCAGAAGGTTTCGGCTCCTGCTTTGCATTCAGCCGATCACACGTGCCTGGTACCGAGGGAGGCTGCTGGACTGGATGGGCAGCCTACATGCCTGGGTCTGATCCACACGGAGGAGGAGGTGCTGAGAGTTCACGCCAGGTGTAAAAGATGGGCATGTTCCAGAGAGATGTATCTGTGTAGAATCAATCAGTGATGCAGAGGTTGGACAAATTCAAGTGATCACTTTCTAAATAACTTTAAAAAGCAGTCAACATATTCAGCATCTGTGTTTGTTGCCTTGAAAGCAGCTGTGAAAAATTCTCTTCCAGAGATGATTGTTTACACTATAAAAAAAAAAAAAAAAGCAGAGTAAAACTGAGTTTCAGCTTGTCACTATTATCCTAATTTTTCTGCTTCTGCTCTCACCTACTGTAATCACTCACTTCATTTAATTGGATTCTTTCTATAAAGACAATTGTATTGCTATAATTTTACTTTTTTTTTTTCAAATATAACAAGACAGTTTTGAAACAAAAAAGAAGAAGAAGAAGAGGAAACATTACCATGTCACTCTGTGTCAATATTGTGCAAAGAACCAGGTTACATTTGGGACTTAATGCTAAGCTAAGCTAAGCAACTGTATTCTGTTTTGGACTCCATTGTTTCACTGTTTTGGCATGATAAATGTGAAAGTATTAATTAAAAACCATATTTGTTGGTGGTGTTGTCATTTCATTGTATAATCAAAGCTTTCTGTGCTTTTTTTAAAATTTTTTAATTTTGACTAGAAATTAGAAAAACATTGCTAAGATTTGAGTTTTTGCAGAGCAGGAATGAGATTTGGGAGGACTGAAACATCTATTTTTGAGTGTAACATTTAAATCTCAGTCCCATTAAAAAAAAAAAAAAACTGCACTATAAAAGCAACAGAAACTGACAGCGTTGCAGACTTTTAGTGGTTCTGTGAGAGCCTGGTGTTGAAGGGATTATAAACAATCTGATCAGCGGCTCATTCATGCTCTGTGAACATTTAAATTAATCAGTGATGCACACACCCCACATTCTTTTATAAGTATTCTCAATCAAGTATTCATACTTGAGGTTTAAATGGTCAGGAAAAAGAATTCAATCATGTAATGAGGAACTTTTTATGTACTGCTGCTTTCACATGTTTATTCAGACATATTTATAGTTGTGTGTTATTCCTTCCTTTTGTCCAGTTACTAACCTATTTTTTCTCTTTTTTCTGAATATAATGAACCTGTAGGGGCTAAATGAAATGAAAAGAAACGAAAAATACTTAATTCATCCCCAAAGGGAAATGCAAAATTGTAACAGCTCTCTCTCTCTCTTTTTTAAACAACACAACAATACATATATGTAAAAGACAACAGCAAAACAATAATTAATCAATCAATCTTCTTCTTCAGGGTGATGGCTGCTGGCAGGAATGAATGTCTGAACCTCTCCGTCCTATAAAATCTGATACAGCCTCCCACTGAACACACTGTTGATTCTTCACCATGTTGTGGAGAGGGTGGGAAGAATCCTCCATCATCTTCATCAGCTTGTGCAGCATTCTTTTTTGAACAATCAGCTCCAAAAAGTCAACACTTAAAGCCACTGGAGTATTTTAAGCTTTTCAAACTGGAATCAGAATTTTTTCAAAGCTAGAACTTTAAATAGAATTCTAAATAGAATTATTTTAAACTGGAATCTTTTAGTTGACATGCATTTGCTGGGGTGAGATGTGGAAAAAAGAATGTCCACACGCTGTTTTTGCAGTTGAAAGCTGATTTATTCTTCATTTGGCTTCCTTATAAACAAAAGATAATACAAAACAGCAGGCTGTCTTGTGACAGTGTGTTTCTGGCCAAATGGTCAAAACAGATTTGCCTTTCCGGTGAAACACACACCTACACGCATCATTTCCTGTCTTATATAAACTTTGGACTAATTGGCTTCTACAGAATCTGTTTAATCAAGTACTAAAATTGATCATAATGATTGTGGGGGCTAATTTAGTTTCAGTCTTTTGCTCAGCTTTTTAGTTTAGTGAAACAGCATGACCTGACTTCCAAAAAACATTTTTCTCAGCCTCTCGGTTTCTTTTGTGTTCTGACCTCTTTCTGCAAAGCTCTGAAGATGACATAACATCTTTGTCTGACCTTTTCTTTCAAGCCTACATGCACAGTTTAACACAGTGAAAGCCCACCATGACCTGAAGGAGAAACCGAGAAAATGTCACAACAATTTACTTTTGTCACACTGCTCTCATCTTTAACTAAGTAAATCAGCCAATGCAGGAAAATTGGGCCTCTGATTAAGCAGCGGTGCTGTCGGTCTTGGTGATGCATATAGTATATTAATGTAGTTCAGAATAGTTCATGTTGACAGATGAATTATCACTATGGTGCAGACAGCTGTGTTGACATGCGGGTGCTTTCAGTGTCAGACACTAACAACTCAGTGCTTATCATGCCTGGAGGATAACTGTTCTCCTGAAAAAGACACCAAAACAGAAAGACACAGCTGAGTAAAGATTCTTAGTGTCTCCTTAACCACTTTAACCCTATAATGAAAAAAGCAACAAAAGAAAATTTCTTCTTTTATTTTTTTCCTTTGGACAACAAGAAGAAGAAGAAGCAATTTTTTTTTTCCTAACAAATGGTTGAGATGACATTTAAAGGCCCTATACCTGATTTTATTGTAATCTCTCTGAGAAAAATGCTTTCTACACGGTATAATATGTGTTAAAAGAGGTAATTTCGGGAAAATAAATCACTCATTGATTGCGTATATGCATGAATCCAGGCCTTTTTAGCACGTTCGTTTACTCCCATCTCACTCTGGCACCAGTCAGACCACAATTTGGTTCTCTTCGTCTCATAAGACAAAACTTTTCTTCTTTGTCTTACTGGAGTCTGAGTTGGGGTTTGAGAGGCACCTGTTCTCCATCTTTTAGCAGCAGTCAGTGTTGTCTCGATATGCACGGACCTGCAGTGGCAGATTACACAACACCGGCGCAGCCAGCCGAACAACAACGCGCATCTCGTCTCCCCCATAAGCACCCCCTGGAGGCTTTGGACCCAAAACTCTAGCATTGACCTTTCAGAAACAGTATTAGATACAACCGCAGTGAAGAGAGATCAGCTCATTCTACACATCAGGCAATTGTTAGAGTATGTGGAGGAAAGAAAATAACAGTATTTAACGCTTAAACTTGCGCATGCACCAATGTGCAATAACATAGCAACAATAGTGAAATGGTCTGAAACAGTGATGGGATGTCAGAAACTTACTTTTGGCATTACATTCCCAAATCAAGAGGTACAGTAGCGATGCCTCAGGCAGATAACCAAACATATTCTTTAGTAAGACTCAACATAGTCACTGAAACCTAGCTCTACCAAATGGTAGCGCAGACAGCTAATGGTAAATTAAGGGTTGATGGTGATGGGCCAGTCAGGTGAACATTCCATAATGAATGATCTGACTTCCATATTGATTGCCATGATTTTGTGACAGTGTGGGGTTCTGTCACTGTGCCTCCAACAGATCGTGCGCACTGGCTATTTGGTCACAGGGACATCCCTTTGGCTGACTGGTAAGCACGTGTGACTCTCACCAGGGAGCCTGTGGGATCAAATCCTGCCCAGTCCCTCCGATGCATACCTTGCCACAATTTGATGGACTATCTGGACCTGGATTACCATTCCTATGATTGGTGAAACATGTCAGTGTACCATGTAGCTTTTGAAGTGGCAACATACTGTAAACAAAAAAATAATGTTCACACAGCTTCAGCTCCACTTCGAGTCTTGTCAAATGTTATGGTAAGACAAGTTCTGATCACAAAAATAAGAATAATTAGTTTTAATGGGAAAGACTACTTTAGACTTTATTGTCCTCAGAGGGAAATTCTTTTCCACAGACCAGCCCATAGACTTCCATCACATAACATGACATGAAAATACTAATTACACAGACTCCTACATAAAGGTACACAGACAGCATAGCATTATTACATTACTACTACTACTGCATGAGACAGTGTAGTAGAGTCCTCAGCAGGGCCTTTTGTTTAAGGCAGCTATGACTGCAGGCATCAAGCTTTTACTAAAACAACCTTTTCTCGTTTGTTTCTCGAAAAGTGAACGTTGGAAATGGCAGTTTGTCAGCTGGCCGGACTTTGAGCATGTATCTTAATGTATGTGGACTTTATGCAACTGGGAGCAGAAGTGTGTATCATAAAGCTGAGATGTGATGTAAAACTGGGCCAAAACTTCTATGTAGTAAAACTACCACAGTGGATTGCAAGAATCAGGGAAAAAAGGTGATAATTGTGAAAAGTTTCAACTTCAATGCTGCAGGATAAAAGACTGTGTGGTGTACAACAAACAATAGAAGCACCAAATAAACCAGACTGTTGTATTGCAGCAGTTTTGCAATTAATCCTCATTATGTTTTCTATGCACTGGGCACTCATACAGTATAGAGTTACACTGGGTAAAGTGTTTTTATTGTTTGGGTCTGTACAATGTATTTCAAAAGAAACAATAGTTTTCAGTTTCAAGGGTCGTTGGTATTTATTTTCATTTGAATAGTTCGGGACTGAAAGCCGTTTTCATACACTGTTCAGCAATTTTAGAAAAATGAGTTTGAGGATAATAATAATAAAAAAATATATCAAGCATAATAAAATCCAGGAGGCTGTAAGGGACATAAAGAAAAATGTGGCATATCCAATGTAGAAGAACATTTTCATATTCATGATTTGCTGCTATAGTAATGTCACATGGATGCTCCCCCACAGAAAACAACATACAGTTGCTATGTTATTATTTCTAATCCTGAACTGTTACTAATATATTTTGGACATCCCTATTATTTATCCTTTAGGAATGAGCGGACACATGTTTTCCATAACCTGTAAAAACTTGATAGCTACTACTCCTATCTCCTTTATGTTTTGTTCTTTTTATCTAAACCTCAGCGTGTGAGGTCCTCCTCTAGCTAACAATAAATCTTTACCTTAACTGAATTGTAAATCCACCAGATTGGACATCACAATTTCTCATATTCCTCTCCTCTGTTCATAAGCCCAAATCTGATTTATGATAATGAGAAAAAACATCTGCAGTAACATAGACAGCAGGATATCTTTGGTTGGTCAGTAATACAAAACAATCTTTCAACAAGCCACATGCAAATGATTCTTAAGATTAAATGTAGGGGCAGCAAATGCAAACAAACATAATTTTAATTAGCTGTTACACATATTTATGATGCTGCCTCCAAATAGCAAGCCAAAATAATAAGATGAACCTGCAAAGCTTCATATAGTGCTAAGGTTAAATAAACATGCTGGGATGATAATGGGGATATGTTACTTTTTTGAAACGTACAGATCCCTTTGGTTCCATACTGCTCTTCAGAATGTAGACATTGCCAATGATATGGTTAGTAATATCCTTTCTATTTTAAACTTTAGAAGTGTAATTATAAATATGGTGGTAACTGACTGAAGGATGTCATTCAAAAAGGTATGAAGTTACAAACACTTTTCTAGCCACAAAAATATGTGCAAGCTACTGCATACATATAATTTGGTTATCAAACTGAAGTGAATACACACACTGTTACAACAAATAAAAAATACTTTATATGAGTGTATAAAGTAAGCTGGGGTTCATCTGTTTCAATGTTGCTGTGAGTCTTAAAAAAAACTGAGATTAACTAGAATAAAGTGTGAATCAAAAGACTGGGGCAAAGGGAGATCGTTCAGCTACAGTGCCAGGTCACATGTTCTCCTTTTTACATATGGGTAGCATCAAACTTATCCTTTATAAGAAAGCCAACAGCTGCTTCATTTCTAAAATGGTGACATAAGTGTCTTAATACATGTTGATGATGTATATTTATACTTAAACACTATTTCAGGTGAAGTCATTGTCACCTCTTTAAAAGAAAGCTGTGAGAAAATCATCCTGCTCAGCAGCTCAGTAACTGAAGGGTAAGATTTAATACAGAATGGACACTCTGCACCTAATCAGTCTCTGTGGTAGCAGGTGTTTGTTGAATGTGTGTTTATTGAGATAATAAGACATCCATGTTCAGCACACTGAGTCTGTCACTGTGACATACTTACGCTGTGTTCAGTAAATCAGGATTATGTGTGTTGGATCTGTACTCTGTGTCTCTGCTGTGGCCATGAGTGGCAAAGCAAATAACCAGAGTATTAGCAACTAACAGATTCCTCTTCTTTTCAACACATCACGCAGCGGCCAACTGCAGGTGACAAGACACAAGAATACAGAAGAACAATTACCCGTGGGCAGGAAAGTACCGTCCCTACACCAGGATGTCAAATGAGGGCAGGGCGGGGATGTGGAGAGATGAAGGCTTTTAATTAGTGTAATGAGCATTTTCTCATATAGGCTTCATTTATACACACTAATCCAATTATCCTCTGCCTCATAAGAGGTATGGAAATCCTCCAGGCCTAAGGATTAAAAGAAGAGGGTGGTATTGAGCTGGAGTCCTGAACATTAAACCTAACTCAGCAGCCAACTGTTGTCACCAAATATGACCTAACTTGTTACCCACAAAAAACTTGGTGCAGTGAATCCTATGGTGCCAAGATAAAGAAAAATCTGTTAGTATAAAAATAAATGTAGCAACAGAGATAAAACATTGAGACACAAAACAGCTAAACAGAAAAAGGTTAATATAAATTGACTGTCAAGCGATTTTCTGCCAAGTTAAGATAAGCTTATGGGCCGAGAAGAAAATAGGAAGTTTTTGTAAATGTAAAAAACTACACTCAGCCACAGACTTCAGAGGTCTCTTTCTCACCCATTTTAAATAAGATTATCTCCTCCGTTACTGTGCTGAGCAAATGATGCATTGCTTTGGTTTGCTTGTGATTCAGCTAAAAGGAGTAGCCTACAGCGCAGGTTCCTGCTTTTTTCCAGAAGCGGCCCCTTCTGGCGACAAGTGGAAGTGACACTAATGTCGTGCACACGCATGAGCTGCTTCGACTGCGCTCTGCGTTGGTCTTTATTTCAACCCACATTACACTCAGTCTGAGCCCAGAGTTAGAGTCACAATGTCTCCTGAGGTAATAAAGTTATAAATCTGCAAGTTGTTTACGGTTTGATCATTGAGCAAACTGACAGACTGTGTGCGGGGGTGGGGGGTGGGGGTGTTGGCACAACACCGGTCAGACTCCAGTTTGGTTCTCTTTGTCTTACAAGACAAAACTTTTCTTCGTTGTCTTACTGGAGTCTGAGTTGGGGTTTGCGAGGCTCTTGCTCTCCATCTTTTAGGCATGTTATCATGTCAAATCATGTTTACATGATATCAAGTCTTGGATGGCACTGAATTTTCTTAATCTTAATTCAAAAACTGAGATGATGGTGCTTGGACTCGATCCTACAGGTGTTCCTCCTGTACTTCTTGACAATCTGAAGGTGTTTTCCAAGTCAGAGATTGTAAACTTGGGTTCTAAAATGGATCCAGAGCTGAAGCTTGAAAGCCAGATTCGCTCAGTTCTTAGTGTCAGCTTTTTTCATCTGAGGCAGCTGGCCAAAATAAAACACCTTTTAGCACGTAAGCACTTTGAAACAGTAATCCATGCCTTTGTAACTACCCAGCTGGATTACTGTAATGCACTTTATTTCTCGGTGAGTCAGTCCTACATTTTTCGACTACAGTTTGTTAAAAATGCAGCTGCACGTCTTTAACTGGCACACGCAAGTATGAGCACATCACCCCAATTTTATCCTCTCTTCACTGGCTGCCCGTGCATTTTAGGATCCATTTTTAACTAGTTTTAATCTGCTTTTAGGTGCCTGAACGGTCTTGCCCCGCAGTACTTCTCTGAGCTCCTCTGCTCCTACACTCCCTCCCGGTCTCTTAGGTCGGCTGACCAGCTCCTCTAGGTGGGCCCAAGGCCAGGAGGAAGCTTAGAGGGGACCGGCACATCCGACAGGCCTCTTCTTTAACAGTTTTTAAGTCTCTTCTTAGATCTCATTTGTTCACTCTGGCATTTGGCCCAACATGACATGTTGACATTTTAATTTTGATTGGTTTAGATTTGTTTTAACTGCTTTCTAGTTCTATATCTTTATGTTAGTTACCTCCATTGATTTTTATTATGATTATGTTGTTTTATCTCATGTTTGTACGCTGTAGCACTTTGGTCAACTCTGTTGTTTTAAAAGTGCATTATAAATAAAGGAGCTAACTAGGAGCCACCGATCGGCAGGCCGGGCTTCCGGTCTGCCGCATGTCAATCAAAGGGACACGCCCTTTATTATGTGTGATTTCAAGATTAAATAACATCTAAAAAAGATGAGTAAGAGGGGTAAACTTGACATAAAGGTAAACTTGAACTATTAAACCTAAAATGATTTTTTGGAACCATAAATAAACATGTTTATTTCTGTTGTGATATTGGCTATCACATATTCGATATTTCTCAAACTCTTTTATGTTCCTTTCTATACTGTTGATACTGTTTTTCTCCTTCTTGTTACTCTGTACCATGATAAATAAGATTTCCCACACATATCTCAGTCTTAATTTTTATTTTTTTTCTTTTCTTTTTGAGCCAGTCTTTTGTCTGTTTTAATAAGTCACTATTTCTTCCAGACAGATTTCACTCCATCCTCTCCCCAGATTGACCTAAGAGTACAAAGTCAATGCCCCACTACTACAGATGATCCTCCTCAAGGTTCTCCTATTTCTCTCCTCTCTGTTCAAAGCTTAATACTTTGGGTCTATACGAAACACTGCTCTCTCTTGTCCTCTTCCTATTTCAGAAAATTAAAATCCATTTTCCTGTCCTGCGTCTTTGTGTCATTGCACCTCATTCCCATCTCCTGTGGCTGCAAAATGAAAAGAAGAATCGATGCTGGCTTTTCATGAACACTAATTCCATCCTCTGAAAGACATCTAAGTATTGAGGCCATATCACAGATATCAAAGAGGTGGAAAGTCATTTCCTGTGATCAAAAGACAGATCTGTGGTCTGATGAGCTTTCACCCAGTATGTTTTAATTCTCTTTAAATGATTGAGAAATAGTTTGTGATGATTTGATGCGTTAAGTTGCTTTTGAATCAGTGTCTTCAAGCAGTGAAAAAACATTGCCAAACAAAAGGAAGTGAACAATGTATGAATGCAGAAGAAAACACAACAAAAACAAAATCAAAACAAGTACTTTATTTGTTCCCTCACAGTTAACATCAATGGTGCTCACTTAGATAACAGATACATCACCTGATGAATCTTAACAGCTGAGATGAGGAGATACAAAGTGATCAGGTACGTACATAAGTGTCCCTAGGCTATCAATTTGCCACAGGAGATTAGATTAAGATCCATTTAAAGATGGTTTTATCTAACAATAATTACATTTCAAGGTTAGAAGACAGTGTTTGCTGTGTCTAAAACTGCTAACGACTAACCCTTTTGTTTGTTTGGCAAATTGGTTCAAATTTCTGGTTAAAATCAAAGGTCCAAAGTCAGTGTAATCAAAGATCAATGGCCACTAATTGAGCCTGATGTATTGTGAACCTGACCTATGACAACAATAAAGAAAAGCATTGAAAAGCACATGATGAGCATGCATTTACAATAATGTTCAAAGTTCTCACTGAAGACTTTTTAAATCATCTTGTATATGAGGGTCCAGAGGAGTATTTTCAGCTTGGGTCATTATTCACATCCAGACACTTTGTTCTGCAAGAGGAGATTTCTACTTAGTAATCCAATTATTTTTATTTTCTAAGAAATAGCACTATGGGAAAGCATTGCACAGTATGGGCAATTAATGGGAAAGATGTTTTTCTCAGGATTGATTCAAAACAGCGTTGTGTCTTTCTCAGTGGAATATATTAGTATGCAGGGCTATTAGGGAAATAAATTACAGGATTGTTTTCCATCTCACTTGTTTATATTGAAGCAGATACTGTCGCTTCATACAGTGCCTCATTCAAAGAGTAGAATTGTCTTCCTTCCCTTCAAATTCTATGTTTTAATAGGACCACAACCTCTGAAAAAGGATTTGAATCCAGTAAGGAAGTGCGTCATGATAAGGTCATAGCAGCTATGGATGTTAAAGCTAATGTACTAATAAGACATTGATGCAAACCCACTTTAAAGGTATTTTAGATAATGAATGTCAATCACCCAAGTGAATGTTTGACTGGCTTGCCAATCCAAAGCCTGTTTCATCTGACAATACTTCTGCACCACTGCCAGTAATGTGCAACAGACTTACTTCATGGTGCAGGGTTAAAAAAGTCATAAGACAACAACCTCTAGATTAACCCCTCTGTGAATACTCTCATCTAGGCTCAAATGGACCCAACAATCTGCACACACTCTGAAGTTCTATTTATATATTTCATATTTTTTCTGTTTGATTAAAAACTCAATCTAAAAAGCAGTATATTAAGACTCTGTGTCAAGTTGTGGTCTCCTAAGCTGGTGTATTGACCCATTTAGACAATCGTATTGATTCTGTTTATATCAGAGATGGGGACTCAAGTTGCACTTACGTCACATTCCCAGAGACTTCATACTCGACTAAACCTCGCCCTCAAAAGACATGAGACTTGACTCGCAGTTTGAGACTTGCCTTAGACTCGTGAACATTTTACAAAAAAATTTTTAAAAATGTTTTTCCCCCCTCATGATCTCTCTGTCTGACTGCTGTTATTCCCCCAGAGTACACTGACGTAACATCACATAAACGCTCCCACACATGCACTAAATCAAAACAACGGAAGCTCCAATAAACAGCGTGATGCTGCACATCAGCGCATCGTTGTAACTTTGGGTATTAAAAATTTAATAAAAGTGACAAATATGTGAGCATCAAGCTGCAACGTCTGTGGTCTAAAAATCTGGGACGCTGGATTCCCCACATCTACCTTCATCCACCGTAAAACACACCTGGACAGGTTAGTCACTGTGTGAAAGAGGCTAGCCTGGTAAAGCTGAAATAGCAACAAGCTTAGCACCATAGCTGCATTAGCTCGTTATAACCGTTGTATTAAAGTCACGTTAACTTAATGAGATTGGCTCTACTGAATGTATGCAGAAGAATAATGAGAAGTTTACACACTTTAGTGGACGAATCCCGGGCCGTCCACTAAAGTGTCCGGGCGCACTTTAACGAAAGGTAAACAAGACGTTGATAGGGCAGCTTTCCAACGGGGGGCTGTTTCCCTTACGTGATACAAATGACTGTGATGATGGAAAGCTGTTATAAGCTAGTTTTTAAAATAGCTTTGAATAAAAGAGATGAGAAACTTCAGTTTAGTATTAGATCTGCTGGGCCATAAATTTGTCACTCTCGCAGCTGATTGTGTCAAACATGGTTCCTGTCAAGGTCCTCCCTCGTGTGCGAACGCAAACTGATGGGGAAGGTTAGTTCTTATAACTAAACTCGAGACGGGTAGTTACAGGAACTAGAACCTCTCTGTCCGAATGCGCCTTATGTAGCACACTTCGTAGCCTACATAGTCTGCGTACTATGAAGTGCGCAGACCTCCGAATGAGACACAGCTTATGTACACTTCTGTTTCATTCAAAAAATAAATATTTTAGTATTGTGTGACATCTTTCCCTGCTGCTCCTGACAATCAGAAGAAAGGTAAATATCACTGTCATATCTGGTTGACATTTTGACTCTGGAAAACTTAAATGTCACTGAGGAGGCAATTCGTGGTATTGCACATAACATTCATTAAAAGCACATCAAATATACAGGAACATCAATATTAAAAGTCCTCTATAGCAGCCATTATAAATATCACCACAGACTTCAAATCAATAGCTGTAAGTATACTACACATCCCTGATGAATTCATGTATTCACATTCACTCATCAGTTGTTATCCACATCCCCCAACCCAACCCTATTGCCATCACATCTTGTCTAATTGAGTTATTGCCATGGGAATAAATGAGGTTTTTGCTCAGCTTGTTCTAGAATTGTCATATCTACTTCAGACCAGCAAGCAACAGCAAGACTCTGCTGAAAGTGGATGTAATCCATGCAGACCTCATCTGCCTCTTCAATCAGCCTGGTCATGTACAGGTGGCGAAGGTCAGCCTGCTGCTCTCGAGAGGCTCCCCCACCTGTCTTTTTCATTTTTCTCAATTTGTCCAAACCAAAAAAACAAAGCAATAGAATAAAAATGTGAGGCCACACGCATGCTGACAAAGTTGTGGTAATGGTTTAGCCCTATCTGCTTCAACAGACTGACAAGGGGTCACTTCTATAACAACCAGTGTTTAAAATCAGTAGTGAGCAATGAATTTTCCAGTTGCAGCAGCTACACAGTTCCTATGTTCATACAGTATACTTCAGTAGAGTTACATATGAGCACACCGTAAATTACAGTCCTAAAAAGAGGCAGGAGGGAAATCTGACTCGTATGGATATTCTCACATCAGAGCAGATGCCTTTCTCTGGTGATTTCCAATAAGAAACCACAGAGTTCTCATATGAAGGTGGGGGTGGGCGTTACATACTGATGTAAGCTGAACTTAACTTCCCACAGGCCACACAACTGTCGTAAAATTAAACAGTCTCTATCCGTGTTTTGGATTTATGTTTGCAGACCACTTTGACTAGTTGATTTGAAGTCATCGAGCCATGAACCAAAGTGCTCCAGGTTATATGATCCAATGAGAGACGGAGCCACTTCTGCAATGTTACAACTTCTGGTTTTTGAGGATGGCAACCCCCTCAGAGCACCGACATGCATCAAAAGCTGTATATTGACCCCAGAAATAATCTATTAATACTTACATTAGTAATAATTACATAATTTATTGTCATTTTTGGCTAATGTTTGGGTCAAATGTTACACGTATCCCTTTAGCCCATCACTAAATTAGAGCACTTCTGCCACTTTCTGGTTGGACAAAAATCAAAACTAGTTAGTTAAAGGGACATTGTGTAACGACTGTATTTTGCAGGTAAATCCAGGTATCAGAGCTCCATTGATGATGGCTTTTTGTTGTGGTTCCCAACTCTGGGTAAAGATACTCAGAGTTAATTAAACCAACTCAAAGCAGCTGATCTGGAACCAAAAACTCAGGAGAAACTCAGATCAGAGTAAGTTAACCCGGAGAGTATCTTTTTAAACTTAGAGTTTGTTGAGTCTCCTACCTGAAACACCCCTACCTACCCAGCAAAACTTGATTGAAAGACGTTGAAAAGACATCGTCCATCCGTTGAAAACATTGAAACAACATTTTGTTTGGTTGAAAAGTGAAAGGTGTAGTAGTCTTTTTCAGGACATTGAAAAGATGTTTTTCAACGACTTTTCCACGTCTAATTTTGGGCTAAATTTGGACCAAATCAGACGGTCCAAACTCAGCCCCATTTTCAACGTCTATTTTTAGGCTTAAATATGGCTATGACGGACCGACCAGATTTAGCCCAAAAAACAACTTTCAAATGACGTCTTGTGTTTGGTGGGTAGTTACTAACATACATCAAGTGAGGATCAGTGGGTCCACTGTTTTTAATGCAGACGAGTCTGTATGTGTTTTGCAACCTTCCAGATGCACTTGGTTTGTTCAGTTGTTTTGCTTATTGCAAAATAAATAACTTGCACCAAAAAAAACTAACTCCTTAACATCCATCATGTTGAAATGTGCCAGACAACAATAACAACACAACAGGAGGGATACTCAGAAAAACTGATGCTGATCACCACAGAATAGTTCTCGGATCCAGTGTTACCAAATCGGCTGATCTGTCATCAGCTTTACTTACCTTATCCATCCATCCATCCATCCATCCATCCATCCATCCATCCATCCATCCATCCATCCATCCATCCATCCATCCATCCATATTCCAATGCAGGGTCAGGGGGGCTGTAGTTTATCCAAGCAGCTACTAAGCAAGAGGTAGGATATATCCTGGACAGATTGCCAGTCACATGAGACATTGAGATGAACAACCACTCGTGCTCACACTCATAGAGAGAAGGGCCGATTAAACTAACATGCATGTCTTGGGATTGTGGGAGGAAGCCGAACTGCCCGCAGAAAACACATTCACACACAAGAACATCATACAAACTCCACAGAGAAAAGCCTGGTTCAAATTTCTTTTTACTCTCCCACAGTGGAAACAGGAAATTTTGTGAATTAGAGCAATTTTATTGGGAATTCAGCTGTATTTACAGATCACATGTGAGGGCAGAGAGTAGGTGAAAGGTAAAAAGAGATGTAAAAGATCGGAAATAAGCAGAATGTGGATGTGGCATGATGAGACTGTGGACACAGTAATTAGCCTCATCGAGTAACAACAAGCTATTTTTTTTTTTATATACTCAGACAAACAGTTGTGCACCAATATTGCAACTGGGGCTAGGAAGTGGCTAACTTGCCTCAGGGAGGCAGGAGGGGGAAATAATTCAAAGAACACCTGTGTCTGACTTAGCCTAAAGCTATACAGGTACTACACAAAAAATTTGAATATTGTGAAAAAGTTCATGTATTTCTATAATTCAATTTAAAAGGAGAAATTTACATGTTGTATAGACAAATAATATGTAAATCAATATATTTTAAGCTTTTGTTTGTTTGAATGTTGCTGATTAGGACTTGCAGCTTTAGAAAACCTCAAATTCTAAAGCTCAAAAAATTAGAATACTTGTATGCTGGCAGCTATTAACTTATCTCATGTCTTATGTTGGTCGTTGTGGGGAACTCGGTTGCTTGCAAGGGCCAGAACGGATTAAATGCATACAGCCTAGACTGTCTGGTTTATTTAATTATATAATTCATTTTACATTATGACAAGACAATAAGCCCATCCCACCTTTTCTTTCTCCCTCTCTCTCGCGAGATCTTTAAAATCCCAAAAGAAATATCCTTAAAACCCACCTATTCCAATTAGGATTGTACCATTTTCCCAGAAGACACATACCCATTAACCTCATTATTCCCCACCAAATACAGCTAATAAAATATCAAACTCAAACAACCAAAACCCCCCGAAAGAATACCAAAATAATCATATACTGTACATTACTTCAACTAGGTCAAAATACAAAAACTACCAAAGAAAATCTTCCACATGGTTTTACCCAACGATCTAATCTAGGGATAGACTACACCTGGGGCACACAAGTGCTGGGTTGGCCACTCGCCAAACACCTACCTGCAAGATGGGTCAAACAAAGAAACCATGATAAACATACATCACCACAATTGCAACATAATACCAACATAAACTAACCCGGGAAGATACATGTAGCAACATTGACAGAATTAGGAAAAAGATAAAGAAAACAAATATGAAATTAAGGTTAATGTAAGGGACAAATGGTGAATGGACAATCACTGGTATTATATATTGGTATAATATATATAT